>WEIT01030417.1:289606-355381 GCA_013389985.1 Dryoscopus gambensis
GCAGGGTGCGGTGCCGGGCAGGAGCAGGGTGCAGTGCAGAGCAGGGTGCAGTGATGGCAGGAGCAGGGTGCAGGGCTGGCAGGAGCAGGGTGCAGGGCTGGCAGGAGCAGGCTGCAGGGCTGAGCAGGGTGCCGGGCTGGGCAGACAGAGCCCCGCTCCCGCAGCCGGGGCTCCCAGCAGCCTGCCCGGCGTGCCGTGCTCCTGGGGGCTGCAGGTAGGGGGCTGCCCCGGTGGCTGCACACTGAGGAACGTGGGGCACAGCAGAAAAGGCTTCCCGGCCTTCTGCACTGCGATTTACCATCTAAACAAGCCTGGGTGGTTTTCCTTCAGGTGTTAATTTACCTTATCTAACATTGACTGGAAAAGCTCTGCTATTCCTGACCACATTTATTTGTAATAACTGTTCTTAGCATGAACCTAATTTAATTGTTTTTTCACACGTTGCTGTTGGCATTCTTCTGTGTGCTCAATTTTGTTTTCAGTTTTAATACTTTTTACTGATATTTCTGTTCCTTTTAGTATACTGCTGGCTATAACTCTTACACATATGTCTGAATCAGCTGCAGATAAGCTGCAAATACCAGATGTGATGACATAGGAAGCTGCATGAGAACACAGAGAACCCAATTCAGAATCTGAACATATAATTAAGATGTGGTTTTAGTGCTGAAATAAATCTATATTTTTCTGCCTTTCAAATAGCATCATAGTAGATTTCCACTATTATTTCTCAACATGAAGAAATGCCTAAAGGCTTTTTGAACTGTACTGGTTAAATAAAAAAAAAAGTACTGGTGATGCAATAGCTACTTCTTCCTTAACTTATTTTTATTAATCTGTTTCTTAACTGCTTTAGTTTTAAAGAATTTTTAGTAATTGTTCTGAATTGAAGTTGATTTTTTTTTCCAAAACAGTTGTGACATAAATTGTTTCTATTAGAAAGCTGTCTTTTTCTAATCTTTTCTCAGGAGGAAAAAATAGTTAAAAAAAAATTAATTTCATAGCTATACTTATACACATTGAGTTCTGTATTTTTTTTCTCCTTTTCTGCTTTTCCTGTCTCCCTCTTTTTAGACTCTATGGCATTTGTATTGTTAAAGTCTTGAGCATGGTTGCCAGAGGTTTCCAAACCAGAAATGTGTGTCAAACTGAAAGGAACTAGTGTTCCCTGGCAATTCCCAAACTTGCCCTGTCAGAAGAAAATTAGTTTCTTCATGTTTTCCTGCAGCTTGGGCCAAGTCCAAGGCAGAGCAGAAGTGGTGCCTGGTCTGAACAGAGCCCTCGTGTAAGGCTGCAGCATCAGTGACTGGCAGCCCAGGAAGAACTGGAAATGCAGCTCTGTGCCATGAACAGTTAACAGTGCACACACCAGACTGCAGCCACAGAGGAGTGCACAGCTCCTCTCTCCCTTTTTCCCAGCAATTGCAATCATATCAGTTGCTGGGGAAAATGAGCAGCAGCAGTGCTGAGCTGCAGCTCTGCCTCCTCCCCTGTGGCAGGGCCCTGGCTGCTTTCCACAGTAGCACCTTCCACAGCCTAGAAAGCTTTGCAGACTTTCCCACTACAAAAATTACCTGTTGTATTTAATATTTCCCTTAGAATGGGACCAAATGATATATTCGTGTTGATTTTTTTTTTGATGCTGTAGTAACATTACTACTACATATCAGGTTTTTTTTTTCAGCTTCTCTTTTCCCCTTATCCTTCTGCAAATAAGCTGTTAGGGAAGGACTTTCGCAAAAATCAGCTGTGCATTACGAATCATGTTACTGCTCTCCCTCCCTCCATGCCTCCAGCCCTTTGTTATTATAGTATGAATGTGTAGGAATAAAGCAATGGTCTCTGTGACTTTTATCTGTGCAATTTCTCAAAAACACATTTACTGTCTTTAGAGCCCCCTTTGCAGAACTAAAATAGCAGACAGCTAATTGCTGCTGTTTATATGATATTGTTAATAAGGGATTCATTCCTATCAGTTCTCTTCCTATCTTTTGCATTCATGGGTAATCCTGAAGAACACTGCACTCTGCTTTTGACATGTATCCGTGTACAAAGCTGAAAAGCCTTAAAACATGATATCACATGTTGAACACATGTATATGAAACTGTTGCTGCAAAAACATTGCCATACAGAACCTACAAAGATAATAGTCCAGAGGGGAAAATGCGTGGAGTGTGTTAAGAGCAAGCAGTGCAATGTGTAGGTTTCATGGTGGGAACTGTTAAAAGCCACACTTCAGATTAAATCTAGATTTGAGCTGGGATCCCACAGAGATACTACTTATCTGCAAGTATTCACAGTTGTTTTCATATCTTTAAGATCAATCTCTGTGCTTAAATAATTGATAAAAAAAATTTGCATTGAGGAATGAGAAGTATGTTTATATTGCAAAATAAAACAGTTACAGAGAGGGATGTTTAGAAAGGGCTGCAAGTGAAAATGCTCAGCATTGTTAGACTTCATCATCGCGTGAGCTGAGCCTTGTTTTTACTGGCTCAATTTTATTGCCTGAGCATAAAGTTTTGCTCATGTCTTCACTTAATGTGTAAAAAAATCTCATGCATAATTCATCAACATTTCAAAGAAATAGGTTGGAATAACCCATGCTTGATTTAGATTTACTTGTTCTCTTCCTGGGACCACCACTGATCTCAATAGATGGAAATAAACCTGGTTACTGTAAGCTCGTTACCTCTGAAGGCTCTATCTTCAAGGACAAAAGACAAGCAAGAGACAGCACACTCCCCCATTCTCTAGTGGTCAGCTGGGTTCCTGGTACTCTTATTTTAGATCTGTCCATTATGTCTCATAAAAAGGAGAAAATAACTTTTTGTTTCACTTTGATTCATTATCACATAACGAGGATTTTTAAAATCAATTCATTTCCAGACAACCAACTTAGTTTTCAGTGGAAGAGGGTGAGTTCTACATGGTGTATAACTGATGGAATGTGGAGTGATGTTTATAAGCTGAAGTTTTATGAATGATTGGTGAAGATTTAATTTTCACTATTTTAATGTGCTGATAACAAAAAAAAGGCTGTTTCTCTGTGGTAGGGAGCATGGGTGCAAAGAATCAGTGTCAAGAACAAGAATTAAGGTGCACAAATTCAAATTTGCTATTTTGGCATGGAAAATAGGTTAAGATTTAATAATTTTTTATAAATATCCTTCAGCCACCATAAAACCAGGTAGTGGACCAAATTCAGAAAAAACGAATTCACTAGGCATGAGTCCAACCCAGAAAACTAAAGGTTTGAAGTTTAAACCTGAACTAAATGCACCTCAAGGTCAGATTTCCTTTCTTTCCCAAGTTCAGTGTGTTGTTAAAGTCTAAGAAATGAGACCACCTAGATGGCAGTGTTTAAGATCATCTTATTTTGGTGTTAAAATCATTTCTTGTAAAAGAAGGAGCATTTGCAGCTTCTTTCCACCTGCCATGATGTTGCTTCTGCCAAGACCAACATACCCCCAAAGTTCACAAATCTGTCTGTTTGCCAGAGGATGGAATGGGCAGTGGCTGCTTGGAAGTCTGATTGCTTGGAGCAGAATTCCCCATCCTCGGAAAGAATATCCTGCTGTAGATTTTACAGTAAAATGTTGTTTTTTAAAAGGCCAAAAAAGAATGTCAGCAAAGCAGATGATTTAGCTCAAGATTCTGAGACTCTGCACAAACAACATATTTATAATTAAAATATGGATAATTCACTGGAAGAAGAAATGAGTGTGCTGGATGATAAAACAGGAAAATATTTTGATCAAGACTCTCCAAGCATTTTATATTTACCTATGACAGTATGCCTGAGGGTATCAGAAGCCAATTGGGTAAATAACAGAGAAAATAATTAAATGATTTAGTGGAAGCAAGAAAAGATCTTGTAATTTCATTTGCATGCACTGGGCAGGATGTGAAATTTGCTGGGTCTCATCAGAAGACGTGGGTGAAACAAGTGATGCTGCATGTCCTCTGGCTGGGGAATGGGAAGGCTGAGGGCAGGTGCTGGCAGGTGGATTGGTTAAAGCAAGGCTTACTCTTGAGTGCTGCTTGGTTTTTCTCTTGTGCCTGAAGAAGAAGCAAGGATAAAAATATGAAAGACTTCCTTAACAAATGAACGATCAAAAGCTTCAAATTCTCCAGCTGCACTGGGCTGAGTAAATAATAATAATAAAAAGATACCAAGCTTTTATGTCACACTTCCTTGAGCCAAATCTGTAGTTCCAGTGTTGAGCTGGGCAGATCGCCTAGTCGAGCATTATTTATGATACAGCACATACCTCTGGATATATGAAATCATTATCTGAATCACCCTCTCGATATTACAAGTGATGCACTAATCTGTGCTTTCCTGTCAGTTTTTTGTGGTGTTAAATCCAGTGAGATACTCACATGTCCCAGATTTTTTTTTGATCCAACTTTGTGTAACTGCTTATGGAAGTGGTAACTGAAAATTTCTTTAGTCTTTGAAAAGAAAGCACAATTCCTTTTAAGCCTTCCAAAGAAACATGGATATTTACTCCTCAGTGTAACAGTGTGGTTGGCATAGGAAAGTAAATTAATACAAACATATTGTGTCCAATAATTTTGTAGTTCTGCTTTTTCTAAAAGTGGATTGTATCAACCCTGTGAATGCATGGGCAGGCATGTTGTGTGTTTCCAATTTTCCAATTACAGCACTCCTTTCCAGGCCAGAGCACAATGAACTACAGGGAATGGTGCAGTCTGATGGTGAGATAGCAATCAGATTCTTAGGAGGTCGTTGCAAAGGTGCTTCTATTCTCAACAGACAGATCTCGTACCAGCACAGAGCTACAGTCATTTCTATGGAAATTGAAGATCTGAAGGTCAGGGGAAGGCAGCAACAAATTTCCCATCAGACAGGAGGGTGGTTCAAAGGTAACAGCCCAGAGCTAACCTGAGGGTGATCTTCCCTTTGGATCCTTCTGTGTGTGCAGAGGACACAGGACCAGGTCAGTTTTCTCCCATGCGTCACCTTTCTGGGGGAATTGTCACCTGGTGCCTTGGCACACTTGTGGCCACACTGCTTTCCCCACACAGGGACCTAACCAGGAGATATTTATTCTCTGAGTGTCATATTTGCAGACTCTCACTTTGCTGTTTTGCAACTGCAAGCAGAGCTGGATCACTGTCTAATGTTTCCTCTGGGATCAAAGAACTGTGCAGCTTCAAGAAATGCTGGGAGCTGTAGACTCAGAGATGTGATGGTGGGTCTGCTGCCAATTATATCCTCCTAGCTTCACTATATCAAATCAATTAGATCTGATTTAATCCCACAGGAGACTAACAACTCCCAGCATCAGGGAAGGCTTTCTGGGTCTGTGTTTCAGGGAGGAATTCTGTCTGCTGTATTTTATTTCTTTTTTGGGGCAATGTCCACTCAATTCCTCAAATGTTTGTGTGTGTGTGTGAGAGAGAAGGGAAGAAGAAAGTTTATCAAAGAAATATAAAATCATGTTAAACTGCAGAAATATTTGTATTTTCAGTTTTTACTTGCATGTCTCTGCACGTCCTCAGCAGCTGAGTGATCATTTTACCAGTCCTTTGGGGATTTAGAAGTTGGGTTTGGGGTATTTTTTAATTTCTGCAAGAAAGTCTAAAAATATTTAGTGACTTTGTGCTCCCTGAAACTCAGGAAAGAAAATTAACTGTTACTGACCTGGGCTGTCAGAACAGTGTGACAGAATAAATAACTAATAACTCAGGATAATGAGGCCAGTTTGAGCTCTAGGAAACTCTTAATCAACAGGATGGACTATAACTCTTACAGCTTAGCAGAGTGGAATTAGAATTTGGATTGTTCATGCTTTTCAAATGAATGTCCAAATGATGTGCATAAAAATTTGTATGTCCTGGGACTTAAATTTCATGAAGGTGTTCAGCTACAAGATCCCCATCCACTTGTAGCTTTAGGCATGTCGGTATTGCTTAAGTGAGCAATAACCATTTAAGCATGGAGTAAAAACACAGTTGATGAACTGGAAATAAGAATAATTTATGCAGAAAAACCTCTTTCTGCACTTTTTACATTAATAATCAAATACTGCAAAAGCATTGAAGGAAACCAGGATCATGTCATCTCAGGTGACCAGAAACCTGAAATTTCTAAGCGCTGAGTGTTTATTGCCACACAACATTGAGTGACCACACCTGCTGGAACTGGTCTTGGAACTCCTTAACCCTTTTCCCTCAGATAGTCTCTTACATTCTGAGGTGGGAAAAATTTGGCAGTGTCAAAAAGAGATTCTGTGGCTTGAAAATGGAAAAATAATGGATGAACCAAGTGTACCTATCCATAAGTCAGAGCAGTCAGCCAGGTAGGCTAGAGATGCTAGGAGGTAGATTTCTTATCTCTTTGTTCAGGAAATATGTGTTCTCTATCTCAGTTCCAAGTGGTCCTCTACCTTCTGCTGATTATTCCCTGCTGGTGTGTATGCCAGGGTAGAAGGAGAGTAAAATTCTAGTGCGGTGAGGAAAACAGTAAGCACATCTCAGCTCACTGGTGCTGTACTCCAAGCACTCATCGGAGAGTTTAAATAGGCACAGAATGTCCTCACATCATTCAGAGATGGAAATGCCAGCAGGCAGTAAGGGGAAAAGGTGAATGTGGTCAGAAGCCATGGTCAGTACTCAAGGAATTCTGGAGGCTGCAACAAATAAAGGAATTCCTAACAAGAAATGAGGAAAACATCCTCTCCCATTGAGTGTAAAAGGGTTTGGTTGTGCAGTTTGAGCTTGTTCCAGTGAAAATATTTCGCTTTTTAAATAAAATACCTCCACAACACCCTTTTCAACTCTCTTCTGCCCTGCAGTGCTGAATCAGACGCTGCAATGCCCATGTTGCATGGCACACATGCATGAACAGTCCAACGTCCAACCACACTCTGCTAAGCGCTGTCACCCTGAGTATGAGGAGTAGCTTTAAAATTGCTTCCTAGCAATCAGCTTGGCCTCACTACCAAGGTGTGGGTCATTCTCACTCAGTAGCACTGTGCAAATTAATAGCAAGGGTACTGCTGTCTCTTGTTTTCACAAGCACTTGAATCTTTACTGAATTTAATGGAGAACCTGAACATGATCAAAACAGAGATTAATGTGACTCGCTACTTTTCCATAAACTGAATTTTCACAGCAGACAGTCACTGAGGAATGAGTAGCTCACTTCTAAAATTAGCCAAATTTTTAGGACATCTGTAGTTCAGAAGAAAGCAGCTGTGTAGAAATTAATTTAATACCGCCTCTGGTAAAGCTTCACTTTTTCAGTTATCTAAACTTCTTACCACTTACGGCCACAATCTGATGAAGGATATTAATGTACTATAGCTACAGTTGCTGCAAAGTACTAGAAATGCCTCTTCCTCCAACCCCTTATTAAAGAAAAGGGTTAAGCACAGTGGACTACACGTGAACAATGGGATCATGCAGAGTAAGGGGCACTTAAATGAATATGGTTTGCCTCAAATGCATGGAGAGATGTAGAACACATCCCTTATTAAGTTTCTGTTGTGGCAAATGAATACACCCCCAAGCCACTATCAATGAATGCAAAAGGAAATGGACTACACGCAGTCATTAACCTGCTGTGGGGATCCATAAATACAAGTCTGATTGTTGGCAGGCAAAAAATGCCTTTACCCTGTGACTTGAAGTCAGGGTGAACTCAGTCTCTGGCTGGTTGTTCAAAAGATGTTGTCAGGTTAAATTTGTATTGGTGGGCTTGATGTAGGCCAGCTCCTGTTTCCTGTCAGAGCCCTCTGAAAGCCGACACGAACCCTGCCGTGTGCAGTCTGGAGAGCTGGATGTCAGCGTGGTCACAGACCTGGGCCTGGCTGGCATCACGGAAAAACCTCTTTGTGACCTTGGGATGTACTCAAGAGGTACTCCTGGGAGGAACCAGGGCCTTGAGAGTCTGAAAAGGGTTGAAAACTGAGTGTATTCAGCTCTTACTGTTCCGTAAGTCCAAACAGAAGGTGTGAATGTGTAATAGTTTCAAAACCTCTCTTGTTTTCTGCTGAGAAGTTTGGATCACAATGCAGCACTTTTGTACTTGTGAAAATTCACCTGCATCTAGAACTTGTTCTGTTGGTCTGAGACCAGTAGATCTGTGGGGGGAAAAAAAGAGAGAGGGGATAGGAAGGATAGGGGAAAAGCATGGGAAGATGGTGCAATCCCCCTGGAAGAAAATGTCCCTGAAAGTTATGTTTAATTTAGTTTAAGATTCTGAGAGGCATTATACAACTTCTGGAGCTGAAGTGCACAATCTTTCAAGGTTGATTTAACTGTATGGTTATAATCTATCTGTTTTAAAAACTTGTACTTAGACACGCAAGAAATATCTAAATTCTAATTTAATAATTTTTGAAAGGTACATTCAGTGGCTCTTGGGCAGATGAGAGAAGTGTATCTTAGAGTGTTTCATCTCTCATTTTGTTATGGTTAAATACCTTTTAGCTTTAATGATTGGCTTGACCTCAACTGACATCTGAAAAAGAAGCTCAGTATCAGTGCATAAATCTGTGATAATCACCACATCATTACACAGTAGCACCTTTTGAAGAAGGAATTGTAAAGCTGCTTGGTATTCAAAACCCAGCAGAAAGCTATTAACCCTTGTTTTATAAACAGATTTAAAATGCCACTTGTAAGATACAAAACCAACAAGCTAAAGTAAAATGGAACTATTTGAGATGGGACTTTGATGTACACTTTGCGAGAGGTCTGGTATCCTGAAGTGCAGATAAAGGAATGTCAGTTTGTGATGAAAATTTTTTCTGGCATGGTGAATACTCGGTTCTTAAGCCAGAAAGCTCTTAGCTGTTCTGCTGTTTTTCTAGATACATATCGCTCTTGGGAAATAGGGAGTGTGGCATTACTCTACATTCGTGGAGAAACGATGTTAGCATCCATATGTGAAAGCGTAGCAAGGGTCAGTGGGAAAACCCTGCAGTTCTTAATGTATTATTGTCTAGAATGGGCTTTCTGTCATCACAGGGTGTGCAGCAAGTATTTACAGTCCCTGAAAACTATTATAAGCTTAGACATTCAATATGAAAATTCTTTTGAATTTTTTACTCACTGTTGTCCTTTTCCCTCCCCACAACTGTTTCTTTGAGGATGTTCTCTCATTTACTTAAAATAAAATCAATCAGGCACAGAAAATAGCCACCACTGGGATCTTTATTAGGAGTTTTATCATGCACTAATTGTTTGAAATCGTAAGATCTCAGAACATTCCTCCAGTGACCTACTAATGCACATCCTGCAGGAAATGTGAAAGCTCTTACTTCAGAGCTGTATGAGTGTTTTCTCTTTTTGGAAGTATTTAGCAGGTGGTGTCTTTCTCTCTCATTTGTGTAGAAAGTGTTGGGAAATAAACACAACAATGCATACATAGGCATATTATAGAATATCTCAGGTCGGAAGGGACCCACAGGGACCATCAAGTCCAACCCTGCTCCTTGCAGGTTTGAGGCATAGAGAACTGGGGCTGAACACTGTGTGTATAACACAGGTGAAAACTTGCTGAAAAATTATTTGCAAGGGCCTGGGGTGGTTTTGTGTGCATGTGTGAGCTCACATCATATGATCCCCAGTTCTTGCATGTAGTTTTCTTGTTCCTTAATTGCAGTCCTTGTCTTCATTTTCATTGCATTTCCAACTAACATGATATTCCATATTAAATTCTACCATGGGATATTCAATATGAAATTCTGTCATGAAACAGTCTAGATGAGCAAGACCTTGTTTCCAACTTGGAGGCAGAATGTCAGCTGCCAGCAGCAAGTGCAACATGCTGAGCTAAAGAGAAGTCACGCGTCGCGTCGCTTACTTACCGACTGCCTTTAGAGACGCGTACTTGTTAAGTTCTTTGCCTGGGGGCTGCTGCTCATATGGGTTTGTGATCTGTCCCAGGCTGGGATATGAATGTTGATGTGCCATCTGAGGAAGGAGGGGAGATGTTGGCATGACATTATTCATCTGTGGTGGATCTGCATTAAAGAAAACCGACAAACATTAAGTAAAAAATAAATTAGTCTTAAGGTTTTCACATCGTTATTGAGTACACATTAGACAGAATATGTCCTGAGATTTAATGCAACACAACAGTATTTACTGCAAAGTGGGAGTTTGAGTACAGCAGACCTATACTTCAAACAGTTAATGGCATGACTAAAAGCTGACAAGTGATTATAGCAACACAAAATAACTTTTGTATAAAGAGATCTTTGAACTAAAAAATAGGTTTTCAAAACAATTGAACACTGACAATACTGAATTTGCTGCAGCACTAAGATACAAAACAAAACACTGAGTTTGTTCCAAGTTAGACTGAATACAGGGCAGTAGAGTTGCTCTGTGCAGTGAGAGCCAGACTCATTTAAATTGGCTCAGGCTGCTGCACGTGCACAGTTACACTGCTTTTAAAACCAGGAGCAGCTTGGTTATTTGCACAGCATTATGTTGTGCTGTGTAGACAAGCATCACAGTGTAAAATGTGCTTTTTTGCTTCATGACTATCATTAGGCCATTTCTTCAAAGCACACACTTTTTCCTTATGTCTTCTCCTCTTCCCCGGCCGTGGGTATCATACTATCATACCAAGATCATGTTTTCTGTAGCAGACATACACAAAAACAGGAGCTAATCACTGCTTACGTACAGCTTTATGCCAGCACTCACCCTATATCCTTTCTGAAATTTACTTGTTCCTTTATAGCAGAGAATACAGCCTGTCTACTTTTCTTTCTAAGATATAACGTAATTTATTTGGTTTTTTTAGTGTTACATTCCAGCCTCTAAAACATTTGGTCATAATTGTATGCTGCACTCAATTTGCAACACAAAATTTCAACAGATTTCAATGCGGTTAGTGTATTTTTTTTGCTGAGCCGTTCTCTAGGCTGTATTTTGACATATTTGGAGCTGATTGGCAATTCTAGAACCTTCTCATGGCTTCTGCAATCACAGACAAGCACATTTTTGTCCTGCAATGAGACCATGGTGCTGTCTAGGTGACAATACAGTAACTCCCACAGCATTAAGCACAGCGTAGAGATCATGTAGACAGAGAGATGGTCAGTTCTGGGGAAGGCACTTTATTGTGATGGATTGATTGGACCATCCTCCAAGTGCCCACAGGATCTGGCAGGAGCCAAATATCCCTGCAGTTTGCCAGGATTTTAAGGGAATTGAGCCACCTGGCTTTCCACAGCTCATTAATAAGCAGGAGCTCTGAAGTCAGTTAACAGATTTACTGCTGGGAGAGAAAAGAAACCGAAGGTGTTTTTTAACTTTCGTCCCTGTCTCTGGTGCCTGGTGCAGCCTCTGCTGCTCACACTGGGGCTGCCCCTGCCTGTGCAGAGCTCTGCCCAACCCAAGTTGAGAGGGCACCTTGAGGCAATGGGATAAAAACAGTACCAGTGCTATCATCTAATAACAGGATGATTCTTCTTGCTGTTACTGGTTCTTATAAAGAAAGAATTGAACATGAGAAATTTTTCTTTTTTAGAATTCCCCAAAAACTATTGGAACACCTTTTGAATCTTTTTTAAAGTTTTGCCTTGAAAGGGTAAGTTGGTTAAGTCACAATTTCACAGAAAAAGTTGTTATTTTTAGGAATTGCCATTTTGTAGTAAATAAAAACTCTCAGTATGTTTCTGTTCAGCTCTAGTTCTGACGTGTCTGAGGCAACTGAGTGACTCTTGGAGCAGGAGTTCCATAAAACCTTTACCATTCCCATTCCATCACTAGAGCACAGCCGAGGAAAGCCTCTTACTAGAATGGTTTGAACCAATGAATAGTTGATGACTCTTTCCAAACCATCCATACTTTCCAAATATCTCTTGGGACCTTCACTGTGAGGAAAGTGTCAACCTTTTACCCCTACAGTCATTAATTTTTTTTCTGAGTAGAGCTAAATCAGTACTTCATGGATGTTACCACTACGAAGTTCCTTTGTGGCAATTCTTATTATTCGATCTGTCAAAACATCGTGATTCCACTGTGTTAAAAATATTATGAGCACCAGTATTGCCATGCTCACTGCTAAAATGACTTCCAGCCATGGAGACTTGTAAAAACAATGTAAATAAGGTGTAGCTAATCAGGACTGGTTTCTCTATGTGTTTCTTACTTAGACATATCAGGTTTTTTCAGTCATCTCTTTAAACACAGTGAAGAAAGTTACCCCAGGAATGTACTGGGGAAGATTAATTGGGTGAAGTTGGGCTTTGTCTGGGTGTTCAGTGACAGACTGTGTTGTTTCTCAGTTGCTGGGTTACTGATGGTGCTGGGGTTTGCCCCCTCGAGTTTACAAAGATGTAAAGAAATACGTTTTCAATTTCTAGATCTTCTCTGACTTCTCTCCTGTCTTGTTAAAAGACTAGAACTCTTCTGAATTATGAATTTCAAGCGAATTAAAGACAGTCATTCTTACACTGCCACACTGACTAACACAGTGCTCCTCACTCAGAGCCAGATGCTTACACAAGACCAAGTCATCACACAGAAGACAGTTCAAATTACTCATTCATTCGGCCATTTGCGCAAAGTAAATTAAGCAAAAGGCCACCTCTGGCAAAGTGCATTGAGCCATACTGAAGGATGATTCCTATTTATAAAGAGATTCCCATTGGAATGAACTCCTAGGGCCTACAAGAGATGTCTCAGCTTGATGTATACATCTGTCTAAATCTAAATCAAACTCAATTTTAGTCTAACTGGCCATTACTGGTGAATGTTGCATGTGTTCATAAGCTCACTAAAGTATGTGATCTGATTCCTTATCTTTGGTTTTCTAGAAATAAGTGAGCAAACAGGGCACTTGTGTCATTTTCTCCCCATGTAGTTAACACGATGTGGGTAAATTCACCTGTACTTAGAAGCTCTTTAGGAAATTTTCATAACTGAAGCAGCAATGGTGCAAGGTAAATTCTGCAGCAGTCTGGGCAGTGTCAGCCTAACCACTGCAGGAGCCCAGTAAGCTGTGAGCAACGGGGAGGTTTTCAGCAGCACTGCCTACCTTGGGGCAATCCACATTTATAACTGAACAAGGGACTGGCCTCAGCAGTGTCATCTTACACTTAACATGACCTCAGTCTCAGCAATACTGACTAGGGATTCTCTCAGGAAATGAGACATTTATCTACAACTACTTCCCAAGAGGTTTATGTGAAATCTGAGATTTTTAATTTTTTCCTGAGGTTGGAAAAAATATTAAGTGTTACATTTCCGGGAAGAAATAGTAATAATTTGGATTCTTCAAAATATTTTGTGATACAAGGGATTGATTTCAATTGGAAGAAAGTTTAACCAAAAAAACCAAACCAGCTTTACCAGTGACCCCTCGTGCCAAGTGAAATCCTTTATACTTAGAAACCAGATATTCTGTGATTGGTATTTGCAAATAGCTGCTTCACTGAATGGGGACAACTTTGACCTGAAAGCTGTGGCTGTGCTCAGAGATTATTTTTGGCAGTGTGACATTGCTGTTGTCCACCACAGTATTCCATACAGCCAGCTGCACTGTGCCACTGCCAATTTATGTATTTATTTTTAAAAAGCAGAGAGTATGAACATCACAAAGACTCAAAAAACTGTTTGTGCCACAGCTTCTAGCATGAATAATCAGACCTGATTAGCAATGGTGATATTGTAAAAAACCTGCAATACTCCCAACCTATCTTATTTTCTGCTGAAGCGAGGAAATACAATGCCAGCCTGCTCCCTAACCTTCTGAGACTTTGAGGAGTTATTGTGGATGAAATGTTTGTGGTTTGCTCTCTGTCTTCCTACTATCAGCCCAAAAGGAAGAGTTTGAAATATGCTGGAGCTCACCACACACAAGCTACATGTCTGATGGGCAGAAAATGAGAGAGGCGGGGAAAAAAAGAGAAATGAAGAAGGTCTTCTTATGCTGGAGTGTTTTTGACTGTAATTACCTTAAGACCTCTAGGTATAGAAAAGCTATTGGGAGACACATGGAGAAAAAAAAAAGAACTGGAAGGAAGCTGCACCAAAAGCAGTTTATAGCTAGAGAAAGTGGGGTTTATATCCCAGTCACCAACAGTGAGCCTTTGGAAATGTCTGAGGCGTTGCCTTCTGGTCACATTCCCAGTAGCTGATGAAAATTAATCATTAGCTTATCTCTTTATTACCTTGGCCCATATCTCAGCCTATGCAATTGAAGCTGTTACAGTTAACTGTTTACTGCATTTTTCAAGTGAAAATGTTTTTTGGGAGTGTTTCCACCCCTCTCTGATTGTGAATTTTGGAGTTAGTTTAGTATGAATCACATGACAATAGTGTTAGAGGTCACTGTAATTATTCTGCACTCTGTCCAATTAAGATGGTCTTATATCTGATTTATGCACTTCATTCAGGAACCAAGCAATGTGCATGTCAGCAATTAGTAAATACAAATAAGAACTCAATGTAAAACATGACACCAACCATAGTCCCATGTACAAACAGGGTAAGGCAAGGCAAAAGCCTCAAAGCTGTCTGGTTGGATTTTTGCATTTCCTATAGAATACACTGTGTGTTCACCTAGTTTGATTAATCTTGTCAAGAAGCTGCCAGAGCTATGGCAGGCTCAGGGTTAGAGGAAAGGCTGTGAGGAGGCTGCAGCAAAAATGAGCTCGTTCACTGCTTCAGAGCCGAGAGCCTGCCATGGGCATCCCTTGAGCTCAGCCACTTCCCTCCTCCTCTTCAGCCACGGGAGAGTGAAACCTGCTCTACAGAGTGGCCTGGGGATTCATTCCTTTCTGTACAATGAAGTCAATGATTCAGTGCTTGAAGACAGGGAAAATGAACAAGCTCCATAGGCACAGAATGGAATCTATTAGGAAATGAGTGGTTACAGACATCAGGAAAAGCACAAATGAGACAGGCAATGCAGTAACAAAACAGGAGAGGGTGGGGGGAGGCCAGGAAAGCAGAATGAGATTTTGCTATAAAAGCCACCTGCAGACACACATACAAAAGAAATGAGAACAAGACAGACAAAAGAAGTCTGGGAAGTCAAAGGGGAAAAAAGAGAAAATTCAGAGCAAAATATAATAATAGCTGAGCATTTTCAGATACTCAGGAGAAAAAGATATGCCCTGAACTAAAATTGAAAATAACAGCTATGAAAACAGGAGAGATCTGAGTGATTAGAAAATATCAGTATAAAATTGCTCCCCTCCCATCCATAACTACACTGACACAAGAAGCATATTTGCCTCTTTGTTTTTGAGTGTAAAATACTTAATTATCAGACCAGCTCATCCAGCATTGTGAATCCATACTCGTGTTCCTACAAGCCTCACCAAGAGAAGCTGCAGGGACTATTTCTGAAAAATCCCATATATGATGGAGACTCTAGGATTTCAACAACTTGACTATGGCTCTAAAGTAACTCCTTTCAGTTTCTTTCTGGATAATAAGACCGTTCTCCATTCAGGACTGAGGACTGAGCCTCCTGTCGGGATCATACTCAAACCTTTGCCCAATGTATTTGTTCTTGCCTCTCTGTAGGTTGTCCCACTGCAATTGAACTGACCCTCACAGAAGTTTTGTGTTTGGGCATTTTCTTACACCTTTATAACATGAGTTTTTTGCTTCTTTGTAGGTATTGTGATGCCATTGTCATTGCCTTTACTAACATTCTTTACCCCTTCCTTCTGATTTGCATTAAATGTTGTATTTTTAAGGATGTTCTTATTCACACCCAGCCCATACAAGGGTTTGTCCTGCAGAAGGTGGTGCATCAAAACCAGGGTGCCATGCCCACGAGACAGTGCCCTGTTTGTGCACACACAGACACCCCTGACATGTGTGGTCCCTGCAGCTGAGCAGCCACTCTCTGCCCCTACCAAATGTGTGACAGGGGGGTGCAGGAGCCCCAGAGGTACTGATATGCAAAATAGTCTGGGAGAGGTGTGTGCTTATCCCTAATTCTAGGGGTTATTCCCAGAAACAGCAAAACAGGTTATGCCCCAAAACTTATAAACTTGAACCCTTTTGTTTGTATTTGCTGTTATAAATATCCATGGTCTTATTTTCCACATAGTTGAAAATGTTATTTCAGCTCTTATCAAATTAATGGCACTCTGCTGCAACATCTTCCACACTCTAGTACAAGTCCTAAACTGAAAAGTGTTCCTCTCATCTAATCTTAATTTCTCTGCCTTGCAATTCAACTGATTTTGTATTTTTGCAAGAACAGATGCTCGCAATCTGACTTCTTTATCATTCATTATTGTAAATGCATTTTTACCACTTTTCAAATATTTTTCTCTTCTCTGAAATAATAATTTCACTCCTTTCAATCCTTCCAATCTTTGATCATTACTGCTGCCTTTTCTCAACACTTGTAGCCTTGCAATGCAACTTCTGGGATGAGGTTCTACCCTCAGTAACCCACAGAGCTGTGTTGTTCTGTATATAATGCTGTTGTAAGTCATCCCTATATGTCTTTGTCCCTTAAGATCTGCAGATTTTTTTGTTTTCTCATCAGTGATGCACAAGTCATGTGAGTAGCTGCCTTGACCCTAAATGTGATAGCTCTGAGACAATACATATTTTTCATGGCAATTTATGTTAGTCAGTGATCTGTTCTGTCTCTGCACCATATCACAAAAACATTCTTGTAACACAGACAACCTACCCATCTAATCACAATCGCAGAAAAAATCTGAGATGAGTGGGATGGCATTTCACCCAGCAAAAAAAAAAGTTTCTGTTTAATGAAAGTGACAGTCTACAGTGTAAATGCGTGTCATCAAAATCCTGTCTTAAGCCTTTCGCTGTCCTAGCAAGTCGCTGCAGGACTCAGTCCCATGCTACATGTTGGGATTCTCCAACACTGAGTGTGGGAGTCTCTCAGCACACTGACCTCTGATGCTTCATGTTTTATATTCACTTCCTGCACAATTAACCTCTTGCTCTGCAGCTGCCTCCCATGATAAAGGTTGTGTGGCCTATCACAGACAGATAACCTCAGTGGATCTCGGAGGATGAGCTTTCCTCCCCAGTGCAGAAGATGCAGGAACATCTCCAGTTACACAGGCAGAGTGGAGGCACTGCTCTCCCTCTGGCCCCGTGGTGCTGGGGCGGTGCTGGCAGCACAGGCAAGTGAAGGACACCCATCCCTGCAGCGAGCGGCTGCGCACCAGCAGCGCGCTCAGGGCTCACGGGCACCAGAGGACAGACAGCACGGCAGCTCCGGGCACCTTGCTGGTCTCACTGGAGACACCGATGAACCACAGTTACTGGGGGTGCGGTCTTCATAAGAAAGAAGTCTGGTAGGTAGATTCATGAGCTGTTGTTCAGAGACAATGTCCTTTATCTGGACGTGGGAAAGAAGGTCAAGGAGCCAGCTCATAAAATCCATGCTGCTGTGCCTTTGGTGCTTACTATAGCAGGAGCTGATTTTCCTCTGGCAGGCAAATGAAGTCCAGAGATGTATCAGTGAGCTGTGTAGTGACAGTGCTGCTGCTGCTCAAACAATGCCCCATGCCTCGTTTTAAATGTCAAAATTCCCAAGTTTCCTTCCAGTGCAGTGGAATTCTCGGCTGCTGCAGGTGAAGGCAATGCTGTCTACACACACTCAAAACCAGATGGACTCTTCATTCGGAATACTTTTATCTGAAGTGAACATGAGCACAGCACTAATTTTACAATACAAATCCTCCCTCTTCCACCCCTTTAATTTTCTATCTACATCCTTCAGGCACTTACCTATGTGTAAGTCAGAGATTGTATTTCTTTCAATAACGATATAAGGGGTGGGAGTGGAGTTGAAACATAAAAGAAGGAAAATCAATAGCAATGTGGTCAAAGAGGTATGAGGCTCCATTGCTACCTGTGTCCAGCCAGGGAGGAACTCTCAGTGTTCCTCTAAATGGGCCTTTTTCATACTAAATGTGCTCTATCACTTTATGTTTAAATCTATGGGAATTATGTATATATATTTATATATATAAGAATCTTATTCCAGTGAGCTCTTCTGAACTCTTTGTGACAGGTTGCAAATGGGGAAAGACACAACTGCATCTTTGTGTATAAGTTAAAATCAAGACCTGTAGACTGAAGCTTCCCACTGTCTTCTAGATGAAGTCTCTGCTGTAAGGTGCTGAATTCTCTGTGGTCACAGGGATTTAGGAGATGGGGCCTTCATCATGTTTTAGGTTTGGGCTCCTTGTTTCTGCTTAGACTCCAAGTGTGTAGGAGCAGGGTTCTGTGGAATCAGTTGGCTGTTTTACTGCCATCCGAGGTGGGTGGGAGGGGAATATCACTGGCCTTGTGACTAAACAGGCTGGAAGCCTCTCTCTTCTGCTTTTCATTTCCCTTGGGATCTATGCTGTGCCATCACACTCACATCCTTGTAATATTTTCTGGGCTCTTGCTTTGCAAAAGAGCTGCATTCTGAGGTTGGTTTTCCATGTAGACTTTTATTATGTGACACTGGATCTCCTTTTATGAAGGTTATTTTTATGTCCTCTGGAGGTTTGCTTTTCCATCATAATTACTCACAACCTGACAGACTTATAATCCTCTGATAGGATTTGTGACATTGTAATCTTCTCTACAGCTACCCATTGTGGCTTCACAAACAGAGGATTATAACCTCTAAGAAGGCAATAAGCAGATGAACTCTGGAGATATCAGGACCCTGCTTTCATATCAATTTCCAGTGCTTGAGTTGTGGGAGGGCAGGGAGCAGTGCTCTGTTCTCACTTCTGCCCACGTTTCTGGTTTTCTTCATCTTCTTTTGCCTCAAGTAGCAGAGTTGAGAAATTAATTAAACCCACCAGTTATACAACTTTGAGCACTGCAAATATCCTTAGCTATGCAAATTAAGAAAAGATAAATTCAGCAAATTTTTTTTTGCCCAGAAGAATATTCTTTATACTTTCCCATAAGGTGTAGCAGTTGTTTTACAAATCAAACACTCCTGTACCTTTCCCCAGAAATAAAGTCTGCTAAGATGTACCAGCCAGCTCAGATCCATTGTTTTGACTGCTTTTTCTTTCAATGAAATTACTTTCTTTGCAGCAATTAATATACTTTTACAAATGGGAATATGCCTGTCATTATAATGTTACTCTAAATATTTGTAAGCCTTGTTTATTGTTTTCTTTCACTGTAATGGTTTGAATACATTAAAAATTGCCTTGCTTCAGGCATCCCATTAATTTGTCTATTAGCTATCCATATACCATGTACTAACAGTTTAGAAGGAAAAGACTAGACAGTATAAAATTATAGAAGCCAACTTCATGCCTTTGTTATTTACTGTTATGTCTAAGCAGAAAGTCAGCAGTCCCTTGCCTGTAGCTTGTGGGTAACAAATTCCCTGCAGGATTCTCACGTCATTCAAGGGCAAAGGCAATTAAGAGTAAGATTTAAGGCAGAGAGAGAGTTAAAACTGGGAGGAAGTTGCTTGTTGTTGTTTCCATTCAGCCAGCAAAGGTGGAGGACAATTTCTCTAGTGAATCATCTGGTTATTCTGAGGCTTAAGAAATATTTTGCTTCAATATTTATCTCACATGAAGCACATCCCAGTGGCATCTTCTGTCCTGACATACCTGCCCAGCAATGGGCATGAGTGTGCTTTTTACTTTCTGGCATGATCTGTTTTATCCTTTTAGAGTTTCTCTGAGGAGGAAGTTATATCAGGCACTACAGTGAAGCTATAACATCCAGTTATGGATCTCTCCTTTCCCAACCTGCATGTGCAAGTCTTGTTAATGTCTGGTTGTTCATCTGTGTTAACCAATCAAAAGCTCAGAGAAAGAAGATAGAAGATCAGGGAAGAATTAGAGTTCTGTTCTCAGATAAATAGTTATAATTTCTCATCTTTTAAAACAGCAGAGAACAAAATTTATTGCTTATGAAGTAGGTTGCATGTTCTCCTGCTGCACAGACTCACAGGAAATACAAATGACTGGCTCTTCAAAGGATGATGACTATTCCTTGTGCTGCAGCATTCCATGTATTTTGAAGTCTCGGCACCACAGAATGAGTGTTTCAATTCTTCTCACATAGAATGATTAGTGGTTTCAGAAATCCAGCCTTTCTGAACATATCTTTCTTGAGGTTTGGCATCTCATGTCTTCTCATATGCCTCATATCTTGCAGGATATCTACTTAATTATGCCCCCAAATATACAGTTTAGTCTCTGGCATCAGCAGAGTGTTGTTGATCCATTTTTGCCTTCAGTCCCCTAAAGTCCAGAATCCTCTTGCAGACTGCTCTTCACAATGATTGTTCTTAAACACAGAACCTTGTGTCTCATTTAATAGGAATGTTATCTTGTTTTTCACTCCATGTTTCAGCTTTTTTCAATCTTTTGAATTCTAATTCTGTCCTTCAAAATCTTTGAAACACCTTCCAGCTCAATGGTGTTCACAAATTTAGTAAGTATTTGTACACTGTCCCATCGTTGTCCTCATTACTGAAAATACTGGAGGCAGAATAAATCACTACAGAGCTCTGTTCAGTGCATCCTTCCATTAAAAAATAGGAATCATTTGGGATTATTCTCTGAAAGCAGTTTTCAGACAATTTTGGACCAACCTTTTAAAAACAGCTTCTGAAAGCCTACTAAAAATCAGAATCTTTTATATCTACAGCATTCCCCCATCCAAAGGGCCTGTTACATTGACATGAAAGGGAATTGCTCAGGTTAAGCTCCATTTATTCCTGAGAAATCTGCATTAGTGGTTGTTCATGACCATGTCTATTTCTATTCCTTTCTCCCTTCCTTTCCCTTGTCCCTTAATTCATGAATTAAATGAATACTACATTATTTAAATTGTGTTCTGTTCTAAGGCTCAACAGCACACCTTGGTTTTGAGTGCTTTACAGAATTTCATCCACTGGGTGAATTCTCAAGGATGGCACATGGAGGGCCCAAGTCCTTTTTCTCAGAGTGCAGATGAATCCTTCTGGGCCATCAAACAGAAACAGAATATAATTTTTCCAAGTGCTCTTCAAACCTGCCCCTCTTTACCTCAGGTGTGACCCCTCCTCTGTTTTCTGATGTTGTTTTTTGTTAGTTTCCTGATTTTTTTTTTTTTTTTTTTTTTTTTTTTTTTAGTGAATCGGGATGTCCTGTCCTCCAAAAGGGACAATTTGATTCTTTGAATCTTTAGATGTTAACTTCTAATAACTAAAATAAATACATTTTTTAAAAGTAGTATTTTGGAGCCCTACGTATGGTTGTCTTTTAATCAACACCTTTTCTAAGCAGGCATTTATATGAGCCACAGTAATTTGGATTGGCCCTTTATGTAGAATAATATCCTAACATTTAGCTGCTTAGTTATGATGTGTTCCACATTGTTATTGCAATAATTTCTAGAGCCGAATTATTTTCTATTTGCATAATGTTGTCTTATTCAAATATATGCACAAGAGTTTCAGGGGGAAATAGTTAGGCAAGACAGCATCAGAAAAATAACTCCTTTTGAAAAAGAAAATGCAGTCTTTAGTTGGGGAATGGTGTATTCCCAACATCTCTCTGAGATTTAGCCCATCTCATTTGCTTTTGGCCACTGAGGTGAATCTTCAAATGTAATAACACAAGCAAAGCAGACCGGGTGTATCCTGCGTGAGTAAATGCAGAGCTGATCAGTGTCCAGCTTCTGTTGTTTAAAGTGAATGGCTTCCGACCCCGTGGCTGTGGAATGTGTTACCAAGGCGCCTTGTGGAGCGGTGTGTGACTGGCAGCCCCATCTCCTGTTTGCAGAGGCGGCCGCTGTCCCGCAGAGCAAAGCCAGCCCTGGCAGTGCAGGAGGCTCCCGGTCCCCCCGGGCCGGCGCCGCTGGGGTGCAGGTGCTCAGCTCAGAGCTCCTGCTGGGAACTCGCCACACACCGCGTCCTTGGCTCTAACACTCTCATTTACTCACAAATGTTTCCTAGTGCAGCCACTGATGACACTTCAGCAAGAGGTAAAATAACTCTGTTTCATGCTTAGGCACCAGAGACAAGAAGTAATAGAAACTGAAGAAACAGATTTTAAAATATGCATTCCCTTTTACACCTAAAATTGTGGATTTCAGAATGTATCCTGAGGAACAGGGAACAAATATCTGACCATTTTCCCCCTTGGAATTATCACCCAGGCATTTACTAGGGGAGGGGACTTACTTTACTTTTTAAACTCGATTTTACATTGCAATTTTTAAAGAAAATTAATATAATATGAAAAGATACCATTTAATTTTATTATTATAAATAATCTTAAGGGTCATTCAAACATATAATAAGTGACTTCAGCCTTCAGATTATTTCATTTTCTCTATTGATGATGTACATATCCTTTTGAAGGGAGTGCCAAGTAGATAGGAGAGTGGAGAAAAAGGAGGACAGAAAATCTTTCCATAATTAGGACACAGGCAATCCTGTACCAACAGGAACTTTATATTCCTATTTAACATTTCAGTAATGATCCCATTTTATTTTGAACCTGCGGACTTAAAAGACAACTGTGAGAGCTGCTGGCTCACCCCCCATGTTATTTTAGGAACCTCTTATGTGTAATTTCTGTGATCAATAACGTCCCTGCACATACCCTGACGTGCAGCATAAAGATGGCCTAGTTCTATTTTTGCATTTTAATGGCCTTTTGCAGACTGACACCTCTACTCTTGAAGAACAATGATGACTATATGTCCTAATAAATGAGAAAATCTTACTGCTTTGGAGAAGCAAACTTCAGTGGCTTTTAAAAGACTTCCCCCACCTGAACAGAGGTTGAAACTGTCCATCCAATTGCAATCTTTTTGCCAAAATGCAAATATTTTCTTTTAAGTAGTCTTTACTGAAAACGGTTATCAAAATAACTGCAGTAGGCCAGGCACGGGTCACTGCTCCTCTGGGAAAAAGGCTTAATGGGCTACATTATCATGGGCACGTTGCACGGGCAATAACAACACTGAGCCGACAGGAGGAGAAGGCTGAGAAAGCCTTCACCTGTCCGTGGTGCCATCAGGATGGGTTAGTCCTGCCAGGCTGAGCAGCTGAGCCTGTGGGGCCTGCCCTGCTCTGAGCCGAGAGGCACTGCAGGAGTCCCTGGTGGGGTGTGTGTGCAGGAGCTCTGCACTCAGCAGCGCTGCGGGACTGCAGCCAGGACAGTTCTGCTGCATCCGGGTCCCAAGGCTGGGAGTTTCTGCCTTGTGCTCCCTCCTCTCTCATCCTGCCGGGCCAGAGGCAGCCCTGCCAGCCACAGCTCTTCCTGCCGGGGAACTGTACTGGTGTCAGGCTCCTCTCAGAGCCTTTTCTTCTTGTATTGTTTATTTCTGTTCTACATTAGCCTAAGTTAGACCTTTTTCTGTGTCTTCCTCATCCCTATGATGCGTGCAGGGAATGACTGCTTGGCTGTGGGGCATCTTCAGCCATCCATCTCTTCTCTTGAGTTCACGGCTGCCTGTGCTACGTTTCCCTCAAAAACATCCGCATCCAGGTGTCTGTGCTGCGTCCGAGAGGCAGGAATAGGATA
Organism: Dryoscopus gambensis; assembly: GCA_013389985.1. Lineage (NCBI taxonomy): Eukaryota > Metazoa > Chordata > Aves > Passeriformes > Malaconotidae > Dryoscopus > Dryoscopus gambensis. The sequence goes on from WEIT01030417.1 coordinate 313,115, forward strand.
CAGATCTAGGAATGTTCTAGCCTAACATTTTGCTTCCACTTTAGTGTGTGTCTACAGCAAAGAAAGTTGCCTCCATAAACTACTTGTTGGACAGTTTTTCTTTTTTCTGGAATTAAAAAGTATTCATTCATTAAGTCTCTCTGCTAGTAGGTTATTCCTTTTATGGCCTCTATTTCCTTACTATTCTCTTCATTTTCCTCTCTTCTTCATTACAAACTGGTGTATTCCACAATTTGTAAGCTGAGGCAAAAGTATAAAAATGTAGATCTGATATTTTGAAAACTGTCTTATTTAATGTGAAGTTTTGATCAGTGCTCAGGCTTTACTTGCTCATGGTGGAACTGACACTTTTTGAGAATGGCAGAATCAGAGAAATTTAGAACATTTCCGAAGCTCTGTCTGAACGTGTTTTATGAACACCTACTTTAATGGAGTTAGGCCAATATTTATAAACTGAACTTCAGTAGTTCAGCACATCTTCAGTAGTGGTACCTCAGCACTGCTCAATTTACAAATGTGTTGCTGATGAATTTAAATTCACAGTACCTTTTCCCTCCTCAGCACAGTGCACTGCCTGTGTTCATTTGCATTTCTCATGGCCAGTGTGCCCCAGCCTCACTGAGAAACCCCGTACCCCAGTGAACACATCTCACCCCACCCATCTCCTCGACCCTCCTGACAAGACCAGCTTATGTTTCCTTTCAGAGCTGTGCTTTCTAATGTCACTAGGAAGTGACTGAGATCCACAACGCTTTTCCAAAAGCCACTGAATAAAAATGAGTTGTTAAATTAACTCTCAGTCCCTTGCAAATGAACATGGGTTTCTTTTGCACTGAAGTCTTGGAAGGTGGGGTGGTTGTTATCCCATGACATTTCCCTCAGCTCTGCCTTTTACTAAACCACAGAAACTTTATTTCCAGTCTGGAATATAACCACTCTCATTGGTGTCTGTACCATGCAGTATTATCATTCCTGAATGAGGCAATGTACTAAGGACTCACTTCTCTCTCTTGGGAATTCTTCTCTGTTTATTTAGTTACTATGCAAACAAGAAGCTGTTGTCTTGCAGTCCTTTACCTCTCAGCGGGGTAAACTGGATGGGTTTACAGGATGTGAGGAACCTTTCAAAACTGGACCTTTTCCCTCTTGATGAACTGATACTTAAACAGAAACACTGGGTGTTGGGTTTCAAGAATTTGTTGCAGTGCCACTACATCAAATTTAAGTTCCTCTAAGAACCCTAATTAGCTGATACAAAATGATGAATGCGGGACTGCTAATGATGCTAATTAACAGTGCTGTTGAACCCAAGTGCATCTTGGCATGAGAACAACACCCAGGACAGATTTTGAGTCTCTGCCCAATGGTACCTGCCTGAAATAAAATGTCGGAAAGCAGGCTGAATAGGGGACACAGTTTATATCCCTTTATAATACAACCTCTTCTGTCACGTCTGCCTCCTTATTAGCTGGACTGTTGGCACCCACTGGTCTTTCACAGTGCAGTTCTTCATCCCAAAAGCCAAGTACAGGCCCAGAAGGAAAAGTAAAATTGATGCTTCTGTTCTCAGATATTTCTAGTTATAACCCATTACTCTGCATACATTATTTTTAATGGATTGCACAACACTTCTTTAGCTTTCTCAGAATGTCTTCCAAGAACAAGACTTTATGGACTCCTGCCAAGCACACACACATATGATTTCTATGCTGTCCTTTTCTTTTATTGTTGGGAGCAAAACTGTCTTGGCAGCAGCTTTGCTACTCTTCCTTCGATCTTGCCTTGCTCTAGAACACATAGAAGCCAAAGTCTCGACCTTCTGTGCCTTGGTGTCAAATACAGGCAGGTGCTCAGGGCCCCATTTTCCGTGAACTTTCACTTATGGCAGCTGAAATTACCAGTCCCTGAAAACTGAAATTCTGGGCACAACATTATCAACAGGGGCTAATCGTGGGGTCAGGTTTTCATCCCTGGGACTGTCACCTGCCTGAAGGGCTTTTGCTCCTGGCCAAGAACCTTCCTGCTCAGCTGACTGAAGCAATGAACTCTTTCAGTGTTACATAGATTATTATGAACGCTTTCCCATGCAGTCTTGTTTTTATTTATTTATTCCTGATGTGCTAAGAATTTGCCAGGCAGAAAAAGGCACAGTCCCTGCCCTAAGGGGAGCCTGCTTGAAGCTCTGATATTTGCATGCCTGTGAACCTCCTCTGTGACCAAAGGCAATGTCCTTGTATTAATGTATTAATTCTGTCAGAACTATTGCTTCTCACAGTGTGGTACTGTAAATAATTTCTGTTTACAATAATGGATCATTACTCAAACTTCCCACAGAAACTCAATATGCTGTAAGTGGTTTTCCCTTTGTATTTATTTTAATTTACCTCCAACGTTAATCAAAGCTACCTCAGGAAAATTCCCTCTGTATTATATATTTACAGCCAAAACTACTGTGGTTAATGGTTGCTTTCCAGTATAATTACACATAAATCATATAGCAATCATTTAGTCTTCTCTTCTGTATCTTAATTATGGATTTTTGGACCATGTTCTAATCTTTTCTGTAGAATTCCTCTGACCTATGGATCAACAGTCATTTCACCCAGGGGTGTTTCTTGCTGATGTGCTATCTTTGCTTGATTGGTAGAGTAAGCTGCCTCTCTTTCTCCATGTCTCCTAGGAGGAAGCAAGCAGGTGCTTTGTTCAACAGTAGTCATGGGCTCGGAGTCCAGCCCTCAGTCCCCACCACAGTGACTTTGTGTGCTCATGGGGAAGCCACCAAAAGACTTGCAATGTTAACAGTACATCCACACTGCTTTTTGGAAACACTTCATATACTTCTGCCAGTGGATTTTTTTGCATTTTCAGTTAGAGACTTGTTATAGCACTATGAAATTTTTTTTTTTCATTTAAACTGTAGGTTTTGTGCAGACTTTCTGGGAGTTTGTGTTTGCTCATTGCACTGGCCTGGCAGAATGGATTCATGTATGGTTGGAAAACTAAGGATTAGTATGAGGCAGCTTACTAGGAATGGTTTAGTTTTCAACAGGAAAAAATAGTTGAAATGTCTATGAGGATATCCTACAGCCTTGGTTTACCAAATAGTTGAAAACAAAAATCAAGATTGACAAAACATTATAATCAAGGAAATAGCAATAATATCTCCAAGAGAGATGGATCTGCCATTCTAATACAGCACATCCAATGTGGAGCCTCTCCACATCCAGTACAATTCACACAAAATGAAGCTTTGTAGCCAGAAACTCACATGTCTGTATTAGAACTTGTGATCTTAATGCACAGAAAGCATATGAACAAGTAACCCCTGTTTCATTTCAGCAGTAAGATCTTTTTGATTAAATTCTATATCTGGCAGAATGACTTATATCCACAGAAAAGCACTAATGTTTGGTTATCTCCTCTAGTGCTTACAGGAATTCACATCAAAAAGCCCCAAATAAATGGCAAAAAACTTTGAAACGGAGTTTGTCTTTCCTTAAACACCAGTTGTCCTTGCAGTTCAGAGTAAGCAACTGAGTATAAAAGGCAGAGAGTATTATACACACAGACACAGGATCAGGTGTCAGAACAGCTTCTCTTCTGAACACTCTATCTGACTTACGTTGGGGTTAACAAATGCTCAGTAATCCTAATTTCTTTCAGAAAATTGTAGGAGAGAAAGGATTATTTACTTATATGCTGTACGTATTTCACTGCTTGTTCTGGATATTAACAATGCAATATTTCCATGTTCCACGCAGAACATGGAAATTAGAAGTATGCCCAGCTTCTTCCCATGTTATTATTAGTTTTTTTTAAAAATGTTTGCAACTCAGGTGTGTTTCCAAGCTGCAGCAAAATGCTGCAGTTTGCCTGCGATCAGCATAAACTGGAGAAAGCTGTTCCACTCTGACATGATTGTCCCACAGATTAATACTGTAAGAATTCCTCCCTGTGTGTCAACAGTTATTGCATTTATTGAAACAGATTGCCAGATCTTTCTCTCTTCAGATTGGAGACAGACCCAGAAGGCAGATAAATATGTGCTTATCTGCCAATTATGAATCTGTTTGGCCTTGGCAGGACTAAAAAATGTAATAGGACTTTTCTGTCTCTCTGCTTGAAATTCAATAAGAAAAGAAGGAAGATTTTTCTATTATGTTTTGGGTGGGTTTTTTTTTTCCTTATGGGTGGATGAGCACCCTTTGCTTAGCTATTTCTTTCCCCAAATAATAGAGGCTCAAAGGGCATTTCTGTAATTTATTATACATGCATCAGTCCGCTTGACTAGAGATTGGTGAAAGAACCTGACCTTTACCATGATGAAGAGAATATAAGTGAGGAACAATTTCGATGTTGTAGGCACTCTGTCTCGTAGGTGTATGTGAGCATGTATTTGTTTTAGAACGATAACTGTTGTCATTTCCTGGCAAGGTTTCCTTAGAGAATAATCCTTGTTCATATTGATACTTGGACTTCCTCCTGTGCATTTAAAACAAAGGCTTGAGACAGTTCTGGTTAAATGTGCCCAGGGAGGGCAACAAAGCTGCCGAAATGGCTGGGAGGCATCCTGTGACGAGCAGATAAGGACTCGGGGCGGGTCTGCTTTGGAGGAGAGAAGGCTGAGGGAGGATCCCGAGGAGGGGACAGGGGGAGGGAGGTGCCGATCCCTTCTCCCGGGTACCCAGTGAGGATGTGTGGGAATGGTTCAACGCTGCGCCAGGGGAGGTTTAGGCAGGTCATTAGGAAGTATTTCTTTACCAAGAGGGTGGTCAGACACTGGAACAACCTCCCTAGAGGGGTGGTCAATGCCCCAGGGCTGTCAGTGTTTAAGGGCATGTGGACAATGCCTTCAACCTGCTTTAACCTGGTCAGGCAGTGCAATGATCGCTGCACTTCCCTTCCAACTGGAACAGTCTATTCTGTTCTATTATTTTATGGTGGAAGTTGAGAAAGAGACAATGAATAATAAAATCCTTAATAAATTATATTATGTTATGTTTTATTATATTATATTATGTTATGTTATATTATATTATGTTATATTATGTTATATTATGTTATATCTTAAATAATAAAATTCTGGTTTTTCAGAAGTTTTTTTTTTTCTGTAAGTAAACTATGCATTCTATGCTTCAGGATATTAAGATAAGAGGCTTTTCTGAGGAGTGAAGGTGCAAACAGGTGCCGTGGTTTGTAATGAGTGAGCTATTCTGCCAGCAGCAGGTTGCTGACTTTTTGTTCATTTTATACCACTTTGCTTGGGGAGCCACATTGCTCAGCCTCTGATGTCATTTTGTGTATGACACAATAACACAGACAATGTAAAAGGAGGGGAAAAAGCACTACCTTGTATTTTAAATCTGAACCTGTAAAATCCCAGCTCAGTGCATGAGCACATGTGAGTGAGAGGAGTCTCTGCACACATCTCAGCAGGGCAGCTGCGTTTGGGAGAGCCCAGCTCTGGTGCTTCTAAAGCCAAACCAGCCTGTTCCCAGCTAGCCCAGGTACTAAACACAATCAATCATCTTGTGCCTTTAGACACGTCACTCATGTGAACGCCTAGGCCAGTTGAGGACAAGAGCAGGCTTTCACCTGTATTATTTTATTGTCCATATGAGGCCTGTTTGATAAAAGTGCTTGAGCACAATGTATTAAACATCTAGAGTCATCCCACACAATGGCACTCTGCAGGCACCTTAATCTTTTTCTGGCTAAAGATCACATATCCTCAGTCTAGTCCCTGACGATGGATCATTTTCGTTGTGTGTGGGGTTTGGAGAAAACCCCAGGCTCCAGCAATATGCTTTACAGGAACTGCTGTTTTCAGGATTCAGCCCTTTGCAGTTCAACCTTCAACCACGCAAGCTGATTATGCAGGGAAATAGCCAAGATTTGCATGAGGCACTGGAAAACATGTTATAAAATTTTAATGTATCCTCCTCCAAATAGCTTTCGTTCATACCTATTTTTAGGTGGAATTCAACTAAGAATTATCAGAGCCAACATCAACAGCACAGAATGATATAGCTGCACACAGCCATAAGAAACAGCAGCTGTTAATAACCTAGATCATTATATCACTCCTGTATGCTATCGGGGTGATTGTTTCCAAGAACAGAGTGAAGAGAGATGTGCTAAAGCTCTAAAGTTTGGGTAATTATTGTACGTCAGCAGCAGTTCTGTGTGAGCCAGTACAACCACCCACTCCTACACTCGGAGCTGTGTAAGACTAAACGGGCATAAATGTGTTGATATATTGTAGCCAGTGATTGTATATGTGTCTGCTTCACAGGCAATCTCTATTTTTACTGTGTAATGTTATAATCATTGAAAGAATTTAAAAAAAAAAAAAAAAAAACAACTCGTAGAATTAGAGGTTTTAGAAATTAGAAATACTGAGCCTGGAAAAGAATTAAGGTAAAACAACTGGTTGCTTGGGAAGGTCAGCCACTCTCTCATAAAAGAATGGCTCATAAAAGAAAAAGCCAGCTGAATCCTTGATTCAGGGTGCAATTTGTTTTATTTTATTTTCTTTTTTTGAAAGCACCAAAGCTAGAAGTGCTAATAAAATGCAATAATTCAGAGAAAATACAAAGAACTATAATTTATGTTTTGTTAAATTATGAATTCACTTTTATTCCCCAAAACATTTGAAGCTAAAGCAGTCTGTGCAGAGACCTGAATGAAGCCCTGTAGTAAAACTTAGGGCCCATGGCTTAACTCTAATGAGTCTGGAATGAACAGTTCAGATTTCAAAACAAAGTACAACGAGAACAGCCTCTTGAATGTCAACTAACTACAAATATCATAATCCTCATGCAAGAAAAATATTGACTCTTAATTCTAGCTATGCAAAATTATATCAAATTCAGTTGAGAATTCATGTTTTCCTGTGGTGGTATCAGTGAGAGGAAAAATAAACAAAAATAAATGTCTGTGGGCAATTAAATTATAATTGCTGCTGGCATTAATGACGTTTATTATTCATGTGTTTTTTCCCCACTCCTAAATAGCATAGAATTATGAGTATTTTTTGTTCTTTAAGAGATGTAAAATGAAGACTAAAAATTTAAATATTGTAAATTTGTGTAAATATAATGTTTTTCTCTTGTCCCAAGTCTTCAGAAACAGATTATTTCACAAATCTCACAGAATGCTGTTGTTTATCTCCTGGTTGCTCTTAGTGTGAAATCCACTGGGCTCTAATCCTGGGCACATTTAAGCCCGTGGCATCAGGCCTGCGTCCCAGCAATGGGATCTCTCAGAAGAGTGGATGTCCAAGGGTGCCTGATGAAGACGGGCCTCCAGCTTTCGTGGAATCTGTGATTTGGAGCCTCAGCTAAATCTGGTCACAAATGCTTTGAGTGGAGAGTGCTGACTTCACAGATCAAAGCAGCCCCCCGGGGCAATGTGGTTTTAACCAAAGGCTGGTGAAGAACGGCCATGGTTTGGAAGTTCTATCGGGCTCTGGCAGCTGCTCAACCGAGCACCTCTGTTCCCTGCCCAGTGCTCAGAGCTGCTCCCCAGCTCCCTCAGCCTCTGCCACACATCTGAAGAGCTGCCGGGGAGATGGATCCAGCTCCTGGCTGTTGTGCAGCGTGCCCATGTGGCACTGGGATTTTGGCTTTCCAGTCTGCAGCTCCTCAGGAGTTGGCTGTCCAGCTCCACAGCTGCGTCCATGAGGTGCAGGACAGCCAGTGCTGGACTGGCCTTTTGCAGGGAGTGCTGAAATACTTAGTTTTCATCCAAACCAGAAAAAAACCACATGTTGAAATTTCAAAACCCTTTCAAGCACAAAGCATAATCTGCTCCCCTTGCTTATATTGTACCTATAGCAGTGTTTCCTTCTGGTAGTAAACTAAAAAAAAAAAAGGGGAAGCATATTCAGTTGTTAATGGGCAATAACATACATCCTTGATTTCTCTGTCTTGCAACTACAATCTTCAAAACAAACCTAAAGTGCAGGATGTATTCTCCTAGAAAATGCATATGCAGAAAAAAAAATCATATAAACAAAGTTACAAAATCTCTTGAAAATCTAGCTACACTAGAAAAGCATCCTTCAGCAACCAAAGTTTTAATAGGAAATAACTCAGTATTCTGCTGACCTTTACAAGTTTAGCCTTTATATGGAAATGAACTGTTTGAAAAATATCTCTAATTCAGTTGTCACAAACAGGCACCACAATGTGGTTGATCTGTTTCATGAGCAGAGGCTTCATTTTGATTTTTCACAAGCACCAAGTTTGGGCTTATGCTGTCTCCCATAGTTCTCAGCTGCCTGCTCACATCTATTTCCTCACAAACAAAAGGCTGCTTGAAAAAAATATGTATGTGACTGAGATAATGAGGATGATAATGGAAAGTAATCTTGGCCATTAGCGTGGCTTACACACCGAAAAGCAGACCCTGTCTCATTTCCAGGAATCCCCCAGTGCCAGGTGGTGGGTGAAGCAGGAAGGATACAGAATTGCTGCTCACATGCACATCCATAGATGCAGGAGGAAGAGGAATGCCTTTGGTCCATGTGCTGATGGGCGCTGCTGCACAGCCAAGGTACGAGACACAATGAGAAAACACTTATGGCCCAGAGAGCTCAGTAACAACAGCAAACCAGACTCCAGCTGTAGCTGGTCATTATGTAATGCCACTTGCTCACCCATTTGGACTCCTTTCGAATCAAATTGAGCTCCTGATTCATAGCAGCTAGCAGGACAAAATATATTAAATTGTGACAGAGGAAGGAAACATGAGAAGTGACAGACTGTCTGATACTGTAAGCCCTCAGACCAGCCAGGCCTCCTCCAAGCAGAGAATAACAAAGATAAATATGAAAGAAACCAAATATTTCAAATCAAATTTTACTGAAAACGTGTGAGAGGGCATGTAAGGACCCTGTTGTTATTAGAAACAAATAATGACAATAATCATGAAGAGTATTCTAAACTAGGAACTGACTTACTGAACTGAATTTCTAGAATTAATTTCCTAGTTCTACTTATTACCAGCTCTTTTCTAAGGAATATTTATGTAGGTGAGAAAGTATAAAAACCCTGTTTCTGTATTTCCTTAAAGGCAAAGGCATAACTGGACCATTAAACTTCATTACTTTTCTGGAACTAATGCAGTGCTCCTTTTGTGGTGGCCACACTGCAGTGCTAGTAGAGGTTGTTTACAGCTGGACTCGCACATCCTGCAGGTAGTTGCTCTGAAATGTGCTCCTCTGAAACCTGCTCCTCTGACACGTGCTGTTACACTCAGAGATGGGGCACGCTGAGACAGAGGAGAGGCGCTCACTCCCAGGTGCTGCACTTCGTAGGTAGCTCAGTCAAAGCTCCTCTCTCCTCTCCTGTTCCTTAGTGTAAAAATGCACCGAAGATCGTGCACCAGGAGTGAGATTCTCTCTTGTAAATGGAGCAAACAGGTAGCATCTACGGCAAGGGGGATTTATTTACACATTGTTTAAAAGTTCTCAGTATGTTTTGGCCGGCGTGCCCTAAGCCAGAGCAGCTTTCCCTCCGCAGGCGCGCAGGAGCCCCGTTCAGACACGGGCCCACGCGCACTTGGCAGCGTGGCTGTGTGTGCACGCCTGCGCCTGAGCTCAGCCCTCACGCACAGGGCAGCCCGCGGGGCTCGTGTCGCGTTTCGGCAGAACTCTGCAGCCCACAGCCGTAGCTCTGGGAGCAGAGCAGGGCGCTGCCAGGTTCCCCAGCCCTGCGCCGCGTGGCTCCAGAGGCACCGGATCCCCGTGTCCCCGCAGGAGGCCAGCAGCGCAGGAGCGCCGCCGGGGGCTCGGAAGCGCTCGTGGCTGGCGCGGAGCGTTGGGAGGGTGATTCATGCTGCTGGAGAACGTTGTCTCACTGCTGCACAGGCTGAGTGGGAAGGGAGCCAGCTGGGCTCTTTCTTCAACTGGTGTGCAGCAGAACACGAGTGTGAGAGTGATTTTGATGGGGTCACGGGCACAGTAACAAATATTATGCCTGTTGCAGTGAAGTGAAGCTGCATTTTGCCCCATTTCCTCCCTCAAGTTCTCTGTGAAAGCAATGAGGAGCGGAGTGGAAGGACAGAGCAGCAGCCCCGCTGCCACAGCCGGGCACTGGTGCGCGGGGACCCCAGCAGGGCTTTGGCCCGGCAGCAGAGGCTGCCCGGCCCCTGGGGCTCCTGCCCCGGCCAGGTCCCTGCCTGGCTGCCCAGCTCCGGTGGCTGCAGCGGGAAGGAAGCAAATGCAGCTTTTCCAGGCCTGCTGGGGCACTGGAATGCCTGCCAAGAGCAAAAAGCTCCTAAGTTTGTCAGAGATCATATTTTTTGCCCTTAAAAGTAGCTGATAGGAGGCAGGGAAGAATTGCATTTATTTGTCCCACATGCTGTATATTTGAAGAAGCATTGTATAAAGGCTGCTGAAAAATACCTTTGTATTTCTTTTTAAAATTTATTTATTTAGTTTCTTTCTCCACTTAGCTGCCAGTTTTTACACCCAAAATTGCAAACATTCAGCTCTTCACAAAATGACCTTTATTAAAAAAAGTAATTAAAGGATTTAGGAGCAGAAATCAAAGCAGAAATCTCTAATTAATACCTCAGAGAAATGTTTTTATCTAATGGTATCTTAATGCTAGTGTACCAATATTATGGTGAAATACATTAAGTTCCCTGCAACTTTGACTTGACTGCTGACAAAAAAGGAAACATATTCTGTCACCTATAGTAATCATCCCACCTAAAATATAATTGGTTTTCCATATTTACTTAACGTGTAGGTAGACTGAATGGTCCCTAATTGTACTGATGTTTATAACAAGTTGTTAAACAAGTTTATCATAACCAAGCTTTCATCCCAGGGATTCATCTTTCTACCCAGGCCCTCCAAAAAGACAGTGTTAAATTTAGGTATTACTACACCAAAGAAATTGCGGTATTTCTAATAACGATGTTTCGGATTTCCAGGCAGTTGTAGTTGTAAATAAATAGCTCTTTCCATTTAAACAAAATGAGGGAGCAGTTCTGTCTCTTTTTTGCATATCCCTTTTTGATACAAGTTGAAATAGTGTTGCCTGCTGTCCGAGGCCTCTCCTAAATTCAGATGTAGGAGTTTGATTGATTTGTTAGTAACTGCGCATAGAAAGCAAGGAGATGAATTAACCTTGGAAAAACAACTCGAGCTGCCAGCTCCAAGCTGTAGAGGAGTCGCCAGGGCAGCAGAGAATAGTTTTCCAAATGTTTAGTAAAGGGAGCAGGAGAAAAAGATCAGGAGCTGATTAATCACGTTGCTGGTGTTTCCAGGGACATAGGCTAATAGAAAGCCAAATGTTATGAAAAGATGTTTCAAGGGAAGGGCAACAGAAAGATGAGAGGAATGCACCCACTGACAGTGTTGTGTAGAGATTGAGAAGGATGTAGGAAGGAAAAAAAGCAAATGAGAGGACAGCTCATGAAGGAGCAAATGAAAAACACACAAATAATATTTTTTAAAGGTCATAACAACAAAAGAAGATTAAAATGAACAGTAAATGAAAAAATTAACTCCCTGAAATTGTGTTTCCTTGTGAACAGCTATCGTAGGTGTTGGGAGTTGCTTGTAAATGACAAAATGGCAGAGTCATCTTGTCCTCAAATCATCATGTGTAAATTGAATAAGTACTGAAAATCTGCTCTGACAATGGACTTTGGACATAAGTTTCTATCTCTGACATTGGAATTTCCTAAGCCCTTACTTGTCATCTAACTTCTAGAGGCATTTCCTTCAGGCTGGTCTCCCCTGTTGCAGAATTATGAACTGAGACTTTTGAAGGCAGCAAAATATCACCAAATGCAGGCAGAAGTGGCAGCCAGAGAGAGGGAAGAGACCTTTCCACACATGGTATAGGAAAACTGCCCCACTGCCCCTGTCCAGCATCCCTGTGCAACTGAGACCCTTCTGCGCCAGTGCAGTAGCTGGAAAACACTGCTGCTGTCTGTGCCAGATCAGCCAGAGTCTCCTTGGGAAGATTTAATGAACTTCATGGCCTTAGTGAGGAACAGGAGGGATTTCTCTGTTGTCAGAATCATTTATTAAGATTGGCAGCTATTACCACTTAAAAAAATGTTTAATAATTCCTTCAGTACACCTTGTAAATGAAGCTTAATAAATAAGTGGTAGGAATCAGCTTACCCTAGTAATTGGTATTTAATAGCATACAGTAGCTGTCATTTACAAACCTAACTTCTCAGTGTAGTTTAACTCCTAATTAGCCCTAGGGAAAGACTAACTCTCCAGACAGTTCTTTGTTTTTAAAAAGTATGCTGTGAGAAAACATGCCTGACTTTGGTTTTGCAGATTTCCATCAAGGTAAGTTACATGTATGAGAACAGCCAGCAAATGGCAAATACAAGGGGGAAAATACATTATCATTTCAATCTACTGCATTTATCATCTCCAGATTCACAAGTACAACTGTGATTATTTTTTTTTTCTTTTACGCAATTTCAAAACATATCATTACTTAATTTTACTGTGTGGGCAGACTTGGACTAATGTGAATTAGAGGAGACGACTTTCTCAGCAATTCTGTTTCTCTAAGATCATTACAGTGCTCTAGACCAATTTTATGGGGGGAAGTCACATAAGAGAGACTGATGATGATGATGATGATGGTGGTGGTGGTGGTGGTACCGGAGTCTGAAAGGAAGCTGTGATTTCAGAGAGACAGATTCCTTCAAGTGACGTGGTCTCATCCCCAAAATAGCTTCAACTCTGCTAATACTTGATCTCCACTTCCCAAAATCTCTCTTGCTGGTTCTGGAATCTCTCTGGATGGTTTTCCAGAGGAACCTCCAAAGCCAGCTCAAGGTCTCCAGGAGAGAGGCCATGCTCGGAGGTTTGAATCACTGGGCTAATGCAGGAACTGAAGAAGTCATTCAAGCCATGTATAGTTACCCATAGTACTCATATCCAGAAGTTTCTTTCTAAGCACTCTTAATTCAGCTTGTTTAACTCATTTAAACAGCTATTTTAAAGCCTTTGTTCCTACTGACATTTTAGTTCTTACTAAAGAAACAGACATCATGTAATTACATCACTGCTATTAATTATTAGACCTTCTCCTGCAATTACTGCCATTTTTGGGCAAGCTGTTGTAACAGCAGTGGCACATCAGAAGAGAAGACACTTTGAATGAAGTGTATAATGCACATGTCAAATTCAGCTTTCAGGTGTTACTGTCTTTTTCTAATGCTACCAAGCCAAAATGTTTCAATTTGTTTTATGTGTAAAATTATATTTCCTATGCAAACCTGCTTAACCAATAAGCAAAGTAATAACTACTGTCAGATTGCTTAATAATATGACTTTATTTTTGTTTGATTCTATTTCTAGCTCCTTTAGTTACCTTTTATGGGGTCGTGCATCTTCCACATTAGTACCCCTCTATTTCCATTGTAGTGATTTTACTCGTAATCTTCCTCTCTTTCTGTGTCCCTCACTCTTTTCTTTGATTATTTTTCTGGGCACACTTTGCCAGCTGTGCACAACCATTCAATTTCTGAACTGTCTGTTCCATTTAAAAATACATAAATGGCAGCATATTCACTTTTGCCTTTTCTCAGCCTCATGTCAGTGAGATTTTCTTTTTGTTGCAATTGCTCAGGAGTCTAAAAGTTTTCAGCTTCACACCATCATAATCATTCCCTGCCTACACCAGTTGTTACTTTGATATAGTTCTGTGTGATTTAGGTTTTCCCCAGAAAGCATGAAGTCCTGATTTCTTCTACCAGCTCATTTCAAGGTTCAGGGGAACTGCCTCGCCCTTGGAGAACACAGGGATACTTTTAAACAGTATGAGGTACATTTTCAAAATGGTACTTAGGAATTACACATCTCATTAGCAAATAAATGAGATTCAGCAGCACAACTCACTTGCTCCTTGCAAAATGTTTCCCCATAACACCTATAATTTGCTGAAGTTAAAAGAGGGCAAACAATGATAGAGAGCATACAGATGTGCCTGGAAGTTTTACCCAGCTTTAATCCTTGGGTAAATGCTCTGACTGCCCCATCACTGCTGCCACTGGACATGGAGTTGGCATGGATTCCTTAGCTTAGAGTAAAAAGGCCTTTTGGGGAAAAATGTAAATATTCTGCCCTATACACACCTGTACCTAAAGCAACACAAAAAAGTTTGTCCATTTTTTTTGCACTGCCTGGCCCACAGCAGAAGATTAGGAAAAGTTTGGGGCTTGAAGGAGATAGGAAACTGCATAAACTGAAAAACAGAAGTCCTGAGAAATTATTCCAGGAAAGCAATGTTCTCAAATATTAAAAAGGCTCTCTGAATGGTGCTCCCTCACAAAGCCGTTTTCTGTGCTCCTGCTGTTCCTTGGGTTCAAGGTGATTGGGGCAAATCCTCCCATCCCCTCTACCAGGTACAGCTCTTGACTTCTACATTTCCTTCACATGGACCAGTATCCAAAGTGCAAGATTTGGTTTGCTGCATTCGTGACTGGTTAAATGGCGTGAAATTTCCCTTTTCCACCTGAGCCTGCTGAGCCCTGGCAGTGGGGACTCTCCCGGCACAGCCCGCATGGTGCTCACACGGAGTGGGCTCAGTGCACGGGCAGAGGCCCAAGGGATTTCAGATTCTCTTCCCACATTGATTCAGGACTATGCTGCTCTCCTTTTGGCACAGCTAGGTATCAATTCCCCAGTAACAGCCTGAACAGGTTCTTTGTCACTGCTGGGATCTGTTGTATCACCCGAGAGGAGTCGCTTACGCACATTCCTGCAGAGTGTTAACTTGAGCACAGGAGTTTCTGAGCTGGTGGCGTCGTAAAGGAAAAAATAGCAACCTTGAGTCTTGATACTATGTACAGAAATATTGCAGAATGACGAAAAAGATGTGCTCAACAAGAGTTTTTAATTTTTCTTGGTAGGATGAGTGAGTATATGGGGGAGGTGTTCTATGACTTTTTCCATTGGGAAAGGCTCTTAGGCTCATATCATTATACTTACTTGTATACTTCACTTGGTCCTAGCCAAACTGAAAAGATATATTCTCTTGAATTCCATGGGTGTGTTCTAGCACAGTGTCCCTTCAGCTAAGATCAGTGGTTATATAACTTGGTATGTCAATATGTGACCAACCTTTCCCCTCCCCATTATACATGTTGTGTAAAACCCACATTTTGTGTAAAATTTGAATTTATTGATAATTAATATAATGATAGCAGAATAGAATCTTTGAGTAGTCCATCTAAGGAGAAGTTTCACGTGGCATCCTTGTAACTGGAAAGATAAGAGAGTTCTGCATCTATGTGCAGCATCATGACCTGATTAAAAAATGTAGTTCTTGGTAAGATAACCCTGTTTTCTACTGTTGCTTGTAGCTTTGAAATGCAGTTGCCCAAACATAATAACATTTTGTAAAAGGTGGTTAATACCTATAAATGTCTATATTAAATCCTTCATCTGTATTCTTCAGAAAAAGAATTATTATTTCTGTATACCCTCTCCTCAGTGGTATATCCGGCCCTTACACTCCTTTGAAAGGAGTTGATAGGTACAGGTATGTGTGATGTAGCAAGCCAAGAAAAACATCCAAAAGGGGAATTGCAGCATCTATAAAGGGACACGGTGAACTGAGATTAACTTCACATCTTTCTATAAATTGACACACAGCAGAAGAGCATTACATGGGGCTTGGCGTGTCTCTAAGTGAGTGGGACAGCTGTCTAACAGTATAAATAAATAGCAAACAATTGCATGTGAAATGTGCAGCTCAGAAACACTGAAACTTGCCCTATAACTGCTCTTTTATATCAGCACTTGACATGTTTTGGCCACAGTAAATATTGAAATTTATATAATACCTTTATTAGAGATTTCTTAGAATTTCTTAAAGTGATCACCTTCACAGACACAGGCAGGTGCCCTAGCTGGATAACTGAGTGTCTCTCTCCTTTGGCATAACTCCCTCTTTTCCTTATCCTACTATCTGATTCATTATCTTTTAGGCACGGGATGGACTATGAGGGGCCAGAGAATTTATGTAAGAGTCCTGAAAAGGAAAATACCTTTTCAGCTTCAAACTTTGTTCAGTTTTTTTCTAACAAAGTATTTAATAAGATTCAGCATTAGACAATATTCTACCTTTTCTTAAATAAAAAACAAACCCTCTTGGCTTTCAGAAAAGGGGCGAGTGAGAACTGCAGGTTATGTGTGTGCTTATTCACAGACTGCAGAGGGGCAGCGTGATTGCAACATGCTTTAACCAAACCAGATTTAAAAAGAGTACAGGCATTTTGGAATTTTGGAACATTTCGGAACAGGCATTTTATAAACTTAGTAGGGTGATTTTTTTATTCTTTATTCTTCCATTGATTTTTCTTAAACTTGTTTCCTTTGTAATCTATTTACCTTATTTCCCATTACTACATGTCAAAATAGTGTCAGAAATACCTGGACTGTGACCATTCTCCTTTGTACAACAGTCTGTGGGCATGTTTCCAAGGCAGGTCCACATGAGCTCCTTCAGGAAAGCTCTTTCCTTCTGAACCACATAACTGCTTCTGAAATGAAGCTTAATTGCTTAAGTCTGGCTGCTGCTTAAAAGCAAAAGTGCCCCAGTGACTGACCTTTGCTCCTGGTGAATCTTTTCTGTTCCTACCAGGACAGCAGAAAAGCGTGTTAGTTTTGCCAACTTCCCAGTCATTACTGCCGATCTCTGGAGAGGGGTAAGGGAAGCTGTGAAGATGAAAGCATGGGGCACACAAAGTGCTGCAGGCACAAGTGGGTTGTGGCCCCAGTCCTCCCAGTGGGGAGGGTGCCACCCACTGGTGCCATTCTCCCGCCTGGCAGCCGCTGCTGAGCGTTGTGATCTCCTCCCGAAGTGCAGCCACTTCAATTCCTGCATACAAGTGGCACACTACACTCAGGCATCTGCTAGTCTAAAAAAGCAAAGATGTTTTAATTTTTAAACCACTGCTAAATAATTCCTAAGTGCTTAAGAAGTACTTGACCAGACCAGGAAAGGGTGAGCCATCCCCACCTATGCTGTGACTAACTGGAAATTACCACAGTGGTACAGGTTGAAAGGAAAGCCCTGCTCTTCTTACGAAATATGTTCTTGAGAAATGTATATTTATATTGGAGAGGTGTATCTTAGTATCAAAGCACCTACAGTTGGATGTTGAGGATTAGTTCCCTGAGTTAGGAACAGAATTTTGTGGATTTTTCATTATTTTTAGAAAAATTACCTTGTGTCTTAGGTAGGGAGAAATGTTATAAGTTTCCCTAAGCTCAATAAAAAAAGGAACTAGGAACACCAAAAAAAGAGAGGTGTGGTCAGAGGCTGATTCACAGTTTTGATCAGGCAGTGATTCTGTGGGAGAGGGATTTTTCTGCAGTGTGTTTGCACTTCTGAGCTCTTCTTCAACTTCAGCGTGGCTCTGTCCCCTCCAAGTGTCCTGGAATCCCTCAAGCTCTGTGCTCCTATGAGTAAATATCCCACCCTTAACCACACAGTAATGTTTTGTTGTCTAAGTGAATATTGGCATTTACAATTTCTCGCAGACCTTATTTTGTGAGTTATGTTCACATTATTACCCTTTGGTATATAACTTAACTCTACAAATGCCCTCAAGTACCTGGACTTCTACAAAGAAACAACAATTAATATAACAGCCTACAATATGACAGTTGTTTCTCAAATTATAAAGCAGTTTCCCTTCTTTACTGGACAAATGGATGTACAGGAGGAACAATATTGTAAGAGCTAAAGCTCTTTTTTTGCAGCATTTTTTATGCTTAAGTGCTTGCAGAATTTTATGCTTATATGCTTGAATTAATGGCTTCATGGTATTTTATGACTGCCTCTCTTTTTATCAGTTGAATTAGGAAAACCACAAAAACATCACGTGTAGGACTTTATGGGTGTCTCTTGTACATTGTTGTCATTTTTGCTATATATATGTAGTGTTTTTCCAGCTAAAAGAATCAACACTCCTGCTCCCACAGAGCCCGAGTGTGAAAAGTCTCTTTCCCTGGCTAACCATGTGCACTCCCCAAGGGTGGGTTAACAAAGGAGACCTCTGGAATTGTGCTAATGTTAATGGATAGTAAATGCTTTAGGTAAGACATTAATATTTTCTTTTTTATCTCATGTTTAAAGAAAAGTACAGAACAGCAAGGTGCTGCAACTTGCTAGGATACTCCGGTGTTTTAGTGTGTTTTGAAACTACCACAGCTGAAAAGCAAAAGAAGCTTAGATATAATGCTTTTTTCATTCTAAGTTCCTCATTTAAAAAAAAAAAAAAAAGAAAAAGAAAAGAAGGGAAAAAAAAGAGCCTAAATTTATAACTAAGGGAAAACTATGACAGGTCTTAAGTGCTTTTAATTTTTTTTTTCCTTTTTTGGAAGACAAAATTTATTTCAGTGAAGATTGCATTTAATTCTCACAGTGCTAGAGTAGTTTTACTGGCTGCATACATCCAAAGACATGAAGCAGCCCAGAGGGCCTGATGATGAAAGCAAATTTGTAATCCTACAAATTCTTGCTGCTTAGGGTGCTTCCCATGCATATCATTTTACCACAATAAGGGCTTCTTCTAGGAAATCTGTATCAAAGAGAAGAATTGCAGTGCTACTCCTTTGTGTGCTGCTCCAACCCAGGCAAGGCAAAGGAACAAACTCTCCTCAATACTGCCAAGGAGCAGAAATTGCCTTCTTGGCCAGTCTGTTCTGTTACATCCCAAAAGGGATGTGTAAGGCAGAGCAGCTTGCCTGGTGCTCCACCCTGAAAGGACATCTTAGGGATCTTTAGGGGCTGGAATTAGGGAGGCAGAAGGCTCAGCTCTACAAGGAAGGAACAAGCAACTGCTTCAGTAAACCTGTATTTACTATAGTGAGAAATATTAATCAGAATTAAATAAATACACCAAAAGCTACCATCCAGTTAAAAATAACCCTCCCCTGTCACCAGTCTAGTGGATAATTATACAATAAGAAATGTTGGAAATGTCATTACTAGAATTAGATTAGGGAAATTTCACTTAATAGAATAAGAGTGTCCCTGGTGCTGGTGGCTGTGGGCATCTGGATGGGCAGGGAAATGCCCTGTCCGTGCCTCTGTGTCCCTCAGAACTTTGCTGGGAGAACCCCAAGGGCATTCCCAGGGTTACATCCCCAGACACTTTGGATGGCTTTACTCCAGGGCATAAATTGTATTTGCTAGCACGGATGTCTTGTGAGAAATAGTGCACTGGCAGTCTACAAATCTGAGTCAAGTATTCTCTATATTTAGTAGGATAAATATAGCAATAAAGTCAACTGGGAAATCTTAAGCTCTGCTGTGGAGAGCAGAGCCATTAAGAAGCACCAGAGCTGTGCATATAAAATGGCAATACACTCACCTATAGGACCTTCATCTCATTTGCTCAGCTACCCAAATTTACAGTAGAGCCACAGTGTTTCTTCTCTATGTTCATATGATCTTTTTATTGAAAATATTCTTTGACAAATCTTCCATCGAGCAGATTTGTTCATCCACAGGATGCTGGAGTGCCTGGCCAGTGTCCCTGTGAGCATCTCTGCTCATATGCCTCCGCCACAGAAATGAGATTGAGAAGGGCTCTGGCTGAGCACTCGGGATATTATTGATTTCCTTGACGACAGAGGCAATCAGGATGTTTGTGCAATGTGTGTCTTTGACAAATAAGGGCCACAGGGGTGTTGAAGCTGCAGCAGCAGAGAGAGTCCATCTGCTTTACAAATTTCATAACATTGATATGGAATGTGCACAAACTGCTCCCCAAATGCTGTCAGTTGCCAAGCATAGCTATCATAAGTGGTGGTAGAAAACTTATAATCAACATAAATTACCAAGGCCATATATTTGATGGGGGACAGAAACAAATGGCAAATTTTCTCAGATTTGTTTTTGATGCCCATTTGAGGATGACATTTACCTAGTGGGCTATAATCCCCTCAATCTGAAACTTCTTCACTGAAAGGACTGTATATTAATTTCCAAAGAGCTGTGCTTTTCTGAAAGATACATCACATAATCAGTGTGCTCCCTGAGAGAGGTCAGTGCATCTTAGCAAACAGAAACTTCAGCACGTGTAACTGTTCTAGTAGTGGGCCTCAGTATCACTCAGAAAAGTTTGTTTAGCCTTCACAGAACTTCCAAAACAAAATGTTCCAGTTTCACATCATTTTCTGAGAAAGCAAGTTCTCTCCTATACCTGTTCTGAGCAAACAATGAACTGATACATTTTCAGTTTCTTAAGCATTTCTTCCTATAGCAATATTCATATCTGGGTTCTCTGCACTTGTTTATTCACCCTGAGCCATGTGTTGGGATTTAACATGCTGTCACAGCCAATGCACAAGGACTGTAATTACCTGTTTTCCCTGGTTCAATTTTCAAATACTTGCATTTTGGCATAGTTGGAAGTTCTCACCTATTCATCTTTTCACTTCTATTATAATTCATCTCAGTAGAAAGGAAAAAAGACAAAGTAAAATTCTGCTTGCATCTTTAGTATGTTTTCTTGCAACTCTTATTGCCACCAAAACCTATTTCAAACGCTCCCACTCTTCGCCAGTCTCTTATTTGTCCTGCCATGGTGCAGCTTATCAGCCACTCAATTACACAGATGCAACTTTTTATGGGTCCACAAGGTAAAATGGGTCATGACATTCTGGTGGTTTTGGGTTTGGTTTTGTTTTGCTTTGTTTTTCAAAGAGCAATAGTAGAGAGAGGAGAAAGTGATGAGGATGAGGGCACGTCAACTATGCTTCTGAAGGCAAAACTATTTATGAAGTTCCATTTTTATCAGTTATAATCCTCCTCTTGTGCTCCACAATACAGACAGTGCTATAAAGGCTAATACAGTGTTGTACAATAATGGCATGACACAATCTTGTATATTGATGGTAGAGTCACTCCTTCCTGAGAGCTTCCAGCCAAGCACTGGCCATTTGGGACATATTTACACTCCAAAGATCCAGGAGTTAGGGGAGCAAGGGGAGCAGCAGCTCCCTGTTAGGTTTCATCTCCGTGCTAAGCAGGTGCCTTTTAGAGGCAGAAACTGAACCCCCACTTTATCAAGGAAGAGCCATTGCAGTTGTACAGCCCAGACAGATTAACAGGGATGACAGATTAACTCTGGGCCTGGTTTTGGCCTCAGGAGAAGTCCAGTCAGAAGGTGTCCACGAGAACTGCACCTTCCAGCACTGCTTCCTGTCTTTCACTTCTGTTATTTTGTCATTTTCTTTCTCACTTTCCTGTATCTGTAAATACTGTGTGTTCCCAGGGGTGCTTTATGTACTGCATACCATCACAAGTTCTCACACAAAATACCTGCAGGACTGAGTCTATCATGCTGTCATTGATTTATTCTGCTTTGTTGAGTCATTTCCCTTTTAAAAAATAGAATATTGCTTTATTTTTTTTCTTTCACAGAGCTCTATCTAATGAGGTTATTTTTTGTGATGAGAATCCTCCTATAATAAGGATGACAGCAGCAAATCAGCCCAACCCCAGTGAGCTCTGTTCATCCTTGTAATTGTGAACTTCTGATTTTCTTTAGCTTCTCTACTTTGCAGTGCTCTCTCTGACAATCCCATCAAGCTTTGATTTAACAGCCAATGATTTTTTATTTGTTTCCTGGAAGAGTTTTGGGAGCTCTGGGTGCAGGTTATTGAGGACACTGAGTTTTATTGCTCAGAAAATACTGACACTGTCCTTTGATAACTTTCTTTTGTCTTCTGTCTAGTGAATCATATGACACAGGCACTCTTGGCAGACAAAATGCTGTCACAGGTGGACTTGCACTTAAATGCTGATAAAATGTCTGGATGAGTGACTATATTGTGTTTTCAGCTGTTACACTCAAAAAAGGAAGGTTCTAAAAGATTCCTAAACCCAGAACCGCATCAATACCCCTTACTGTATCCAGACTTGTAATGACGAGTGCCAAATTTACTGCTGTGCATTTACTGTTCCTTTCCTCCACCAGCAGGAATGGAGAATCTGTCGCTCCCATTAGGCCGACAAATGAAACGGCTGCATGGAAGTGATATTTATATTTCCTTGTGTTTTGTGCATCTAGAGTGCATTGCATCAAAGTGAGTAAGGAGTGTGAGTAGAATGGTGTTAGGGAGATAAATGAAGATGGTCTTTAAGTTGGATGGTCACTAAATGTGTTGGATTCATAACACGAACAAAAATAAATGTTCGTATCTACCCTTATTGTTTTATCTTTCTCTTTAGATCAATAAACTCACTCTAGTTGCTTTACTCTGCTTTGGACTGTACAATTGAATTATGCCCTGTGCTTCCCTCTGATTCCCAATGCATAATGCAGAAGATTCTCTGGGTCGTTACAGGAAATTCAACTTCATTTAATTTACAGGTGATTTGCATTGCCAGCATCCAGTCTCACTGCCTTGCATCTCCATTCTCTTTATTCCTTACTCTTTTTCAGAAGGCAGGAGGCTCATTTTCTACCTGAGCTTTGTGTAGTGACCTAAATCTTCCCTTACATAGAGAAAAAGAGATTGAGGCTCTCTCCTATTTGGTGTTCATCCTGCTTCGATTTTTTACTTTCTCTTGATCCTTTCTCAGGCCCTATAAGTTTTTTAAGGTAACAGTAGCAATAGCACTCAGAGATGAAGATCTGTTGTAAATGTCCATGTCTGTTGTTCTGAATTCTTTACTGAATTACTAAAAGTACTTCATAAGTGGTTGTATTTGGAAAGGTGATGCTACAACATCCAATATTCTTGCCTCAATTTTTATATCAAATATATGGTATCCAACTTGCAGAATAAATCAGAAGTTGTTGGGATTTTTTCTATCCACTAGACCTCTATGAACTGTAAACAAGCTGGTTTTATCTGCCTCAATGGTTGCAGTAGTTTGTTGTGGCAGACTGGAGTCCACGTCACTGTAACTTCTGCAGTGCTAACTCCTGCAGGCAGGTTTGGGGGCTCGTTGCACTCAAACAGGCAGCTGAAGCCTACTTATTCTGTTAGAAGGAATTTATTTTCATGTTCACTGACAATTGCATTGGGCTTCAGTGTAAGGTCCAATTTAAGTTGAAACGGCTTCACCCTCACCTCGTGTCACAAACTGGAGATGGAGGGATAGGAGGAAAGCAAAAAAGGAGAGGTTTCCTTCTGTTTCCTTCATCTCTAGAAGGAAAGGTGGGCAGTTCCCTAGATATTGTTTCACCTCTCATTTGGAAAAGCAACCCAAAGGATCAGCTCACACAGCTATAACTATGGACACCACCCTGCTGTTCCAGCGCGGGGGCAGGCACAGCCACAGCCGGGACTGTGCACAACAGTGCAGGAGTTTCCCCCAGGAACTGGGAGAGAACAGCTGCAGGGAGCCCTCCCTGGCTTTGTTGGGGTGGTCCCCTAGGCCAGGGAAGTCTTTCCCCCACCCCTGGCCTGTCCCAGCCCCGCCTTGTGCCCCAGAGCAGAGGCTGCTGCCCCTGGGCCCAGGCTCGTCCCCTGCCCAGGGAGCCATGGCAGGGCTGTGCTGGCCCCTGGGTGTCTGTGGGGGCTCCTCAGCCCTGGGTACTGCTGCCACCAGAACAGCCACCCCCAGCCTGGGCCATCCCAACGCTGCGTTTGCTGTGCTGGGTGCTGTGGGCTGTCCTGCCGAGCAGGGTGTGTTAGCTGCACACGTTGGCCCTCATTTGGCCTTGCCCTAAACCCTGTAAAATCTGCCAGGATAGAACACATCTCACATACTGATCTGGCCGCATTTTGTACCCAGAGCTTGTTGTTTTATTGAGTGGTGGGACAATTTATCAACCTATATCTAAAGTACCTTCTTCCCTGGAGACAGATATTTAAATTCAACTGCTTCGAACATTAACTTCTTTCACTAATACAAATGATCAAAACGTGTAATTGCTCGAGATATTTTATTTTGAAAAATGGTTATAGTGTGTGTAATGTCACTAATTACCTATGAAATTTCAGATGCATGTTTAATGGTCACAAAGAGGTTTGTTTACCTCAGTATAATTTAGATTCTGCACTAAAATACTGTGTTTCCACTCTTTGTTTAATTATTTTATACTGCACTAAGAATCCTATTTCCCACTTGCAGCCAGTCGGATTCTGGCCCACAGAATAACATAAATGCTGAGGACATGATTACCATCCCATGTGAAATGGAACTTCTGTGTAACTTCTTGGGAATTAGTAGCTGAGAAAAAAACTGTATTTTTTTTCTTTTCTTTGGTTTTACTTAATGCTTATGAAGCATTTTCTTGGCTCACTCAATAGTGGCCTCAGGAAAACTGTCTGTGTAGAAATGATATTTAAAAATTTCAAAGCTGCTAGTGCAATACAAAATATTTCTTAAAAATCTTAAAATGTCCCAAATAAAAAATCTGAAGCACATCAGCTTAGGGTTCCTACACCTATTTTGCCATAATGGGAGAGTTCCATGTGCCTGACCAGAAAACACTGGCATACATTTCTATTTAAATATATTTTTCTGTCTCCATCTCCCTATTGTTCTAAGTAATATATTCCATCCAAGATGAATTAAGCAACATACTTCTCATCTCTGACACTTTTCTTCTTATGGTTAAAAAATAAGTATAGACTGGTATTCCACAAAAGTACACACTGAATCATTCTCATTAATTAAGGATTGCTTTTACATCCACTTCAAATTACTTTAATAATAGTCTTGAGATTATCTGTTTTGTTAAGCTGAAATATATGAGCAGCTGTGTTACTCCTACAGCTTTTGGCGAGTTGCAGGAATGCAGCACCTATGTGCAGCACCAGGGTCCTGTGAGAGCAGACTCAATTGCTCTTTGATGCAGTTCCTTCACCTGCCCGGGGCCTGATTGCACAATTAATATTCACATTAGTATTTGTTTTATTGTTCCACTGTTACACTGCAAGCAAATACTTCGGGCAGGTTGGTAAGACTAGCAGAGCTGGGTCCTTTGTGGCGTTTTTTTCATTGAAGAGCCTGGAGCTGGTGGTATTCATCATCTGCTTAGTCAAGCTTGTGCCTAAACATCTTGCTAAACTGAAGCTGTGGCATAGAGACCAGCATTAAATCCTCCTGGCTGCAGATAAGAGTCTGAATACCAGCACAGCCTACCTGACCTTTGGTCAGTTTCTGTAAGAGCAACAATGAGCTGCTCCTAACTGAGGTAGTGCTGTATTGTAGTGACTCAGATCCTTTTTCATACTGAGAGCCGTGGTGACACCAGTAACAGCAGAAATGCTGCTTGAGTGGCTGCTTTCTCCCGTGTCCACAAGGAAAATATCTTTCTTTTAGGATTGTCAACACGCTAATGACAGTCACAGCACTACTCACTTTGACCAAGCCCCTTGTGCTGATGCTACAGTGTTTTCAAGAGCTGGTAGGGGCCTGATGTCTTCTTAAGATAGTTTTCCATATGCATCCCACTTCGAGTTCTGATCCAGCTCCTGGCTCCCAGCCACTTCTGCTGTCTCTGATATTAATCTTGTCAGTGACCAGCAGGTTAAGCTACTGCAGCAGATCTCACTTTACCATGTCAGCCAGGCTTGAGCCAGTCCCAGAGGCTGCCAAGCCTGAGGTGACAGTACACAGAGGATTGGGCTCAGTGGGGAATGGACTTTGAGATGCTGATTGTCTTTGAGGCCCACTTACAACCCTTTCATAAAGCTCTCTTTCTATATCTGAAGTTTATATAATACTCCCAGCATAATCACTGAAACGTGCTCAGTTTCTATGGTGACGGGTGCTGGTGGAGAACTCTGAGACAGATGAATTGGAGAACAAAAAGGCGCAGGAAGCTGAGAGCCCCAAGTTCACTGTGCAGAGCTAATTTGTCTGTGCAATGTTTAAATAATAGGACAAGAAACCTACAGGAAAAAGTAAAACAGATGTAACTAACAACAGATCTCATCTGGTACTACCAAACCTAACCAGTGTTCCTCCCGTGTTCTTTTATTTCTTGAATGTTAAAAATAGTTGCACAGGCTTAAGGACGCAATATAGAAGTTGGCAGCAGAACTGGAACTGAAGAGTCACTGAAAAGTGGTCTGAGTTTGAGATCAGGATTGACAAGTGTTAGTGGGAATATCTGTGGGATCACTGGAAATATGGGGAAGATGCAAGGTGGTGTAAAAGGGGTATGGGATAGCATTAAGCAAAAGGACGGAGCCATAAGGGAGAAAGTCCATTTAACATTTAGTCCTCTGCTTTTCTCTTACTCTTCTTTTTGCTATTATTTAACTGAATGAGAATCACAGATATAATAAAAGGGCTGTTCAAGTAGCAGGGAAGTCCAAACCACTCTACATTTGCTATGAAAATGGAAGGTTTTTTAAGCACGGAAAAAAAAAATCTCTGTGCACATTTTCCACGCCTTTGCAGTTGGTGCCAGCAGTCATTCCAACTTGCCATGGTTTGAGCAAAGTTTCAAATACTTCTTTCACTTTCCTTGCCTGGAATCACTTTGTGTTTCCGGTAGCACTGCTGCTTTGATAGTCACCGTGCTGTTTGGGAAGCGTTATGTGCTTCACTAACCTCCCACTATTTAGGTTCAGCAAAATGCATTTCCACAAGCTCCGTGCAGTAAGATTTGCAGCTCCTGTAACAAAGCAAGGGGAGGATGGGCTTCAGTTCATTGACCACAACCCTGCAGCTTTACATTCTGCAGCAGTTCCTGACAGAACTGTAGAAGGCAAATTGCAGCTTCATTCTCTGAGCACAAGTGTAGTCACTGGTGGCTTAGCAAAATCCATTTCCCTGTCAAAGGTCAGTAGAGATTGTAAGTGCATCTGTTGAGACAATAGCAGCCTAATCTGTCTGTTTGATGTTTATAACTCATTCACAGCTAAAAGTTGACTATGTTCATCTTATATGGAGGAAAGAGAAGAAAAACATTACGATTTGGAATAAGACATGAGGCTAAGAAAAGAAAAGCTCATGCATTTTGCTTCTAGCTCTGTTGTGAGCTTTCACACAGTATTAATTTGAAAACGTAAGGCTGCGTGTTGTCTGAACCTCAGATATGGATTGGAAGAAAAGGAAAAAAGAAAAAGCATTCTTGCCCAGCAGTTCAAGAGACATATAGTAGACAAAGATTTATGGGGTTTATTGCTGGTATTAGTTCAGCTGTGACAGACAGGAGGAGGGAGAAGGGATTATTTTCACTTTTTGTATCCATGTGCTTCTCTATACGCACCACTTAGATATGTTGGAGGCATTTTGTTAACAAAGGGAACAAATAGTTGAAGAAGCTGAAACATGAAGAAGGAAGCCAGGAGAAATACCTCCTTGTTTTTTCACTGCTCTGACAGCAGCTTGGTCCCAGATGTGAGTCTGAGCTCAAGAACTCGTTTTTCTCTTTGGCTGGTGTACGTGTGTCCCGGAAAGCAGCTCTACCAGTGCATCCCACTGAATTTCCTGAAGGATTGGAGTGGATAGGACACTCATTAGGTTAAATGTAACTTCTCTAATTGCTTTGTCATTAGTGTGTTCCAGCATGTTACAAAATGCACAGGACAAGATTAAGCAACTGTACCTTGTTTCTGAATTCCCTATTTTATTTGAGGCTACCAGCCTCTAAACATCTCTGTAATATGGCAGAAATGGGACCAGGAGATTAATAAAGTTTTAAAATCCTTTCCTAAGCATTTTGTAAACTCTAATATGATGTGACTCAGTAATTACTAGAAACCTCAGAGAGACAACTGTTCAGATGGAAGAGTTTTTAATAAACCTACTAACTTTGTAAGCGAAGTGAGCAAAACTCTCAGGAGTTTCATTGATCCTTGTCTTTTTTAAATGGTATAATAGCGTTCATGTTTGGTTCATTGAATGTTTTGTCTTAAAAAGATGCTGACTCTAAATATGATCTTGACAGGGAAACCAAAATGTTTGAAGCTTCACCTAAATTGAGAGTTACACTTAGCAAGTGTTTCTAGCTAAGGGAAAAATCACTATTTTTACCTAATCCCTTCTGCAGAGAGGCATTGACTGGTGAAAGACTGTCACTGCAGGAATGCCTGTTGGAGTAAGAAAAAACATCAAGCCTACCAGACTTTCAATATTTGTCTAGAACCATCTAGAATTCAGTGCCTTTAGGATTCAACCAGTGTGTCCCTCCAGGAGGGACAGAGCACCCGAGTCATATAATGCCCATTACAGGCTGCATCGTTAATCCTGGGAAGTGCTTATGGTCACATTCCTGTCTTCAGCTCTGTGATACATCTTTCTGCTCATTTTTACTATCCTAAAAACATATTCAGGAAGTTACTTAAGCTGATTAAAAATCTTTTTCAAAGGGACTAAAACTCTGAAATTAAAATGCTTACAAATCATTGGGTTTTTGTGAAATTGAAAAAAACCCAAGATCAGTGTAGGTATTGTACAAAATGAATTAAGACTTTAAAAATGCAAATGCTTTCCTTGAGGTGTACTCATGAAAATGTTATTCATGTGGCAATTGGATAAGTCTGTAATACACTTTTTGTTTTCTCATCTTTGTGACTTCTGTATTCCATTTCCCTGTGCCATGGTTTAACACAGCTTGGGTTCTAGTTAAGGAAAAATCCACCAGGGTCAAATCTTGTGATTTGACTGGGACACCCTGTTATAGAGCAGTTTCTTAGGTATAGCTGCCTGGTTGGAGGTGGAGGAAAGGAGGTGGGCTTTTATTTTTTGTCCCTGAGTTTATACTCATTGCTTAGCTTTTCAGTTGGTGAGGCTTTATTCACGAGTGTGTAAATTGTGAGACATCACATTGTCTGAACTACTTGGTATGAGTCACCATTTGTAAACTGTTTATTGAACTGAGCATAAACAATAAGTTACACAGAGTAAATGTACAGAATAAGTATTTTTAGATTGCTGTAAGGCCTTCAAAAGTCTTCATTCTACTGCGGAAACATTCTCTTGTAAATGGATGTATTCAGAGCACAGTTCTGATACTACTGTCATTTAAAGCAGCATGAAAAGCAGCAACTCAAACAGTCAGAGTACTCACATTGCTGTGAAAGGCAAATGTCAAAGGCACTGATGAGCTACTGTCTTCAGGATGTGATTTTGGAGCAGTGGCTGAACGTGCATGACACACAGGTGTGGCTTGGTGAGGTAAAGTCAGCTCAGATAAGTGAATTCCCAAGCTGACCATATCCCTGTTACACCAGCCCTTCCAAGGCAACAGGAAAGAAGCCAAACAGCTACATTAAGGCTGAGCCATTCCCCTTCTTTTTTCCCTCTTCTGCTGAGTAGCTGTGATATTTGTTGTGACCAGGGAATTGTGGGGTTGTGCATCTGATGTCGTTTATTCAGCTGTGGTGTTCCTCACATATCAGTGCCTGGAGTTACTGCCATGTGCTGCCTGTGTTCCACACCAGCTCCGAGCACTGTGGACATGCCAAAGGCAGACGTGCCTGGGAGCAGCTGTGGTGCTACACATGGTACAAGTCAGAGAGGTCCTCACTAAGGGGCCTGTGCAGCCACCCTGCCTCCACAGCTGGTCACAGTAATGCTGCTGCCATTGCAGGCACCATCTCTGACATTAAGGGTTTCCTGCCTTGCCTCCAGCTGCCTCCCTAAAAGCACTAAGGTCTTGTAAGCCTTTGTCTACCTGCCAGGCTCATGAAGGTGTGGCAGCCACTGTAAGGTATCTAAAACGATAGATGCATGTGTTCAGGAAAATGAATTCCACTCAGGTGTCATAGCTGTTTTAGCTACTCAGTTGTAGCTCTGACCTTCCAGTTTTCCTGCAAAGGAATCAGTTTCAGAAGTCACACCTTGAGCCTTTTTTCTCCTGTTGTGGACTCTCATCCTTCTGTTGCTCTCTGACAAAATGCAAAATCTGCTGCACCCACTCTCTTGTTCAGGAAACACCACAGGCCTGGCTTCAAAATCGGAAAATTCCTGCAAATCTGTGACAGATGTAGTGACTTAAACAGGTTTTTAAAGCCATTATTCCTCTCTGCTTCACCCTTTGTAAAGTATGGCTGGACTACTATGCAGAGTTTAAGGCTCCCCTGTACCCAGAAGGTGTTGCCAGCAAATGCAGTGTGGGCCACCAGAGTGACCAGAGCACATGGACTGTGAGGGGAGCCTGGGGGGATGCACTGGGCTTGCTCAGTTTAAGGAGTCTAAGAGGAGGTCTTCAGCTCCCTGATGGTGGAGAGAAGGTAAAGCCTGATTCTTTAGGGGAGAAAAAGAGCAAGAGATAATGAGCACAAGTTGTAACATGAGATATTCTGGTTATGAAAAAAATCACTGTGAGGGATGTAGTGTAGGAGGATTTCCAGAGAAACTGTGGAATCTCCATCATTGGACATACCTCAGAATTTGACTGGACAAGGTCTTGAGCAATGGAATTCAAGTTCACCCAGCTTTGAGCACAGGGTTAGAGCTCTCAAGGTCATTCTAACCTGAATTACTCTGTAATTCTAATCACTGACCTGAATAAGAACAGGCCTATGAGCACACTTCCTTTTTTTTTTACCAAATCTGAGCCCCAAGCACAATGCAATACACCTTCAGGATCTGTCAGAACTGGCTGCAGCACTGTTTAGACTATAAATTGCAATCACTCTTTAACTGAGCTTCCCAGGTAAATCACTGCAGGACTCTTAAGCTTTAGAGCTCCAAGTTGTCAGTGTTATTCAAATAAGAACACTCTGCTCGAGCTCACTTGGGAAATTAAATAACTGTAACTGTGACGTGTGGACTGGTCCAGTAAATCTATTGTAATTCCTTCAGAGACTCTCAGAGGGGCATTATGTCATGTACTACCTTCATGTGTGATCCTCGGACTCAAAGTTTTGGGCTGAATCGGTAATACAAACCTCAGGGCTTGCATTCAGTGGACTTCACAGTTTTACTGCAGCTGCTATCTTTCCTTGGGTGTTTGCTATGCTTTTTTGCAATGTTTCCATGAAGTTTTAATGAATGTTTGTATTTCATACAATTTAGTCCTGTCTTGTTCATCATGCAGTTCAACAAAAATATTCCTGTTCCAGTTAAAATCCTAAAGAACTAAGAGCAAAAATGGTTTGTGTAGTTGTTGAACTGCAGCATTTGCCCATTGTAGTGATCTTGTACTGATCCTATCCCAAGTATTATAAACTGTAGTTTCAAATCATTTTCTAAAGGTGGGGTTTGTTGTTCATTTCTCTGGTGGATGTTGTCAAGGAACGCTCCCGCTTGTTTTCTTATACCATTACTTTAACTCTATCTGGGCAAAATCTTAATTTTGCCCCATTTTTCTCATTCCGAAACATTTTGAACAAGCACCTTTGATAGTATTTATTTTTAAAGAAAACTGACACAATCTCTTAAAATCTCTAATCTTGAACTCACAATTCTGAGGGTAATTTTTCAAGTCACATGAATAGTATGAGGCCATAATTCCACAGTGTATGGGATGAGTTGGCCACATTGTTTATATGAAGTAATGTCCAATCAGTGGTTTTCTCCATGGTACCTAACTTGACATAAACCCAGAAAATTCAATAATTTTTCTGTAACATTAGATTTAAAAATAGAACACAGCTTGAGAAACGCAAAAGGAAATCTATACAAATACCACTATTATTCAAGTATGAGTCCTGACAACACCTCTCTTTTTTTCTTCAAAAGAAACAGCAGTAAGTAACTGAGATCTGTCAAATGCTTTTGCATGGTTCATTAGCTATATTGCCTCCACATTTTTACATTTTTTAAACATTTTAAGTGCAGTCACTCAGATTTTGACAAATAGAGCTTTGCTTCTCGTTTTAAAATGTGTCACTTACAAAGGAAAAAGTGAATCCTGAGATTTCTGATCAGATTGAGTTTTTCACAGAGATTTTGAAAATAATTTATTTGTCCTTTGCTTGGACAAATCCATGAATAATCACAGTCTCTGGGAAAAATGCCATCATTTCAACTGTTCATCATTTCATGGCAACATTTTGATCTCCTCCCAGAAAAAGCTTCTTTTTTTGAGTAGAAGACATTCAAGAGAGCAATACCAGCTAGTCTTCAAAGGACATAAATATCCATGTCCTGTGGTGGCCAGCTTCATTTCACAGTCCCGAGTATCAGCTCAGACGGTTCTGGTTTAACTTTGGCTGTTGTCACACCATATACAACAAATTCTGCTGATACTTTTCCATTATGAGTTTCAGTGGCATGGCCAACTCAGCTCATGTTACAGAAATGATTAAGGTTCTTGAAGTGGTATGAGAGTATTTTGAAATAAATCTTTTGCCACCACTTGCTGTAGGTGAACAAGCAACAATATTAAATCCTGTAGAAGTCCTATAGAATAAATGTAGTAAATGATGGAAATAAAATCATCAGATAGCAACAAAAAATCGATCACATCACTGACTTCCCAGAGCAGATTATGCTTGCATTGGTATTTCAAGCATTTTCCTTTTAAAATTAACTGGTAATTTCAAGTCACACTTTTATGCACCTTATTTCCTGCCCCTGCTTGAGCCGGAGGTGGGACTAGATGACCCACTGTGGTCCCTTCCAACCTGACCCATTCTGTGATTCTGGGAAGTTGGGGTCTGGTTTTGGAGTTTTGGCTGAACCAGTCTTGGAGTTACGTGCAGCTCAGCAGCTCAGGTGAAGCTTCTGTCCAAGCTTTATGGTGGGGAGGAGGTGGTTTATTGGAACGAGAGACAGAG
The DNA here is from genome assembly GCA_013389985.1 of Dryoscopus gambensis. Taxonomy (NCBI): domain Eukaryota; kingdom Metazoa; phylum Chordata; class Aves; order Passeriformes; family Malaconotidae; genus Dryoscopus; species Dryoscopus gambensis. Next base: position 345,777 of record WEIT01030417.1, read on the forward strand.
GACAAAGAAGGAGTTTGGATCACATGTTGGTCATTAAGCTCAAAAAGGTGATGTGGTCATTGTACTGAAAGACACTGAACTTCCCCAAAGTATTTTTCTCCTATGCCAGTTTCTAAAATAAATCTGTTCCTTTTCCCCACCCTCTGAATTTCAAATCCAATGCTCCAGTGTAGAATATGGAAGTAATACACTTGGTCCTTCTTGGATCTCTTCCACCTCTAAGGAAAGAAAAGGAGCAGATCAGCTCCTCTGGCTTGGGAAATGCTGGGTTCAATATTTTAATTATTTATTTGTTCCACAGGAACCACTGTGCTACAATTACTGTAATGTTTTGATTTCTTGCTTCTAAAGTCGTTCAGTGCATTGGCATCCTCTCATAGAGCTCTGCTCTGTCCTGGGAAGTCTCTGACACAGCGCAGTGCAGAGTCCTAAGAAATCTTCTGGAAAACAAACCTGAAATCTTGATGAATTCTGTATTTGCAGGAACTGACAATTCCCAGCTGTTTTCCTCTTACTACCAATGCACTCTTAGAGAACAGCAGAATATAACTTACAGGTAAAGGCTTCATCTGTTTATTTTATGTGGTTCCTTGATAGGCAATCCAGAGATGTCCTATAGAAGTAAGGAAAAGATGGGGAGGAACATCTTGCAATGTGCAGTTGCAGGTCATGGTTATTTTCTGTAGTTGTGAGTTTAGGAATGAGATTACACCTGCTGTCTGCACCTGAGCTAAACCCCCTCATGCTCAGTGTAATGTTCAGTTAGAAAATAAATGGGTATAATTGGAATATTACCCTACTTTTCCCAAACATGGGTGAGCTTGCTGTTCTTGGCAGAACTGCTGCCTCTTTTAAATCTTGCCTCTCCTTGCATCTCTCATGCTGTTCCACAATCAGAGCTGTCAAAATTGAGAAATTATGAAAAAATCCCATTCATGACACATGATAAGTTTTTGCTGACCTTTACTGCTTGCTTTTTTTTTTTCTTTGGCTGTTGGGAGAAGAGAAATCAGGGTCTAATCTTCATCCCAGAATGTTTAGCAGCTGCACAGTGCAGTTCATCTGCAATACCAAAATGTGGTTTTAAATCCAACCTGAACCCAAGAAACAATGAATGGAAAAAAAGTCAATGGGAAAGTTTTCAGTGTCATCATAAACATTTTTTTCAGAGAGGTGTGATCCTCTGTACTTCTGTTCTTGGTTCCTAAGTTTTCCTAATGCAGACTAAAGGGTCTTTTGAGGGGAGGAGGCACCTTTTCTTGTTTTGCTACCTGCCTACCTTTTCCTCAATGAGTCCTTAGTATCTGGTTAGTTCATTTGAAAGTCTAGATAAAAGCTGAACTTTGGAAAGTCTGGATCCTGGTTTGAGGAAAAGCATCTCAAGAGATTTTGGTTTTTCCAGCCAAAGGAAGTTAATGTCAAGCTTTATTCAGATAAAAAAATCTCCCTGACTGGGATGTCTTTGGACAGCTGTAATATTTGTAGCAGTTCTTTTAAATCATCACATCTGTCAATTTGAAAATGCCATGGTATAAAGTTTACAACCTTTTTTTTTTAAAGTGCCACCCATTGTAAATGCTGCTGTACTAAGGAGTCAGTTAATATGGCATTATATTACATGGTATCTCTTGTGACAGTGGAAGTAGAATAAGATCATAGCTGGAATTATGTCATGTTGGCTTGAAATTTCTGTGCAGATTGTCATTGCGATGCAATTTGCATTCAACTTATAACAAAAATGTTAAAGCAGTCACTTTTGATGTACTGCTTGATTTCAAAACAGAATTATCAGGAATGCAGTGCTTTGTGCTTTCTAGATAAGCTAAAATCAAAGCAGAAAAAGAATCCTATTGTGTGAGATGGTTACCAACAGGGGTGAGTTTTGCCTTCCTGGGTTTTGGAACACGTATTCCAGTAACACTGAAGAACTTTGCCAAATGAACTGTGATACTTCAGAGGAGCATGGTGCTTTCACAATTGCTGTTTCAGCCTATCCCACAGACTATCTGTGCCTCTTTCTGTCACCTGAAAGACTCCGTGTATTTGATGAAATGGGTTTAATGTGTAACATTGATTGCCAGCCTCTGTGACTGTACAAGACATCTTGGCACAGTGGCTTTCAAAATGATCGGTAGTAAATGGAAAGCTGTAATTGAAATTAATGGAAAGTTTGCTGCTTTTCAGTAGAATTTTGTGTAACAGTAATAAACACTATACAGCATATTGTTTGCCTTTTAAACTTGCTGCCTAAAAGAGTTCTCAGTATGGGTCATACAAGTCCTGAAATCCGTCAAAATGCTTTTAAACTGCGTGGAGACAGAAGATATGAAGTGCTTGTTCCATTTTCTCTCTTCCTTCCAACTCACCTAAATGCACGAGCCCTGTTCCACAGACCCTGTCATTCATGTGAAACTAAAAAGCTCTGTCAACATGGAAATTCTCCAGACTGTCAATTCCCTTAACTAATCCAATTTCTACAGACAAAGCATCTGCTGTGCTTTTAGCAAGTGCTGTATTTGCTGATAGGAAGGGAGAAAGATATTGGTGGGGGATCAGGTTTGGGATCTTCAGTAGGAATCAGAACTCCCTTTGCAAATAACTAGTGAAAATAAATATCAAAGAACAGCTGGTTGGGTTAAAGAAAAGCATTTGGAGATACTCAGTGAGAACCTGTGTTACAGTTTTAAGGAATGTATGTATCAATATATATAAAGGAAACTGTAGAATAAGAACTTGGCCTGAAAACCTAATGGTGGTACTGATGGATCTCATGGGATAATCTTCCTTCAATGGAAGGATTCTTCAACCCTTCCATAAGCAGATTGCACTCTACATCCTGCTTTCAATCTTTTACTCATTCCCATTGAAATGAATAGAGCTTCAGCACCACTGATTTCAAAACCATTTTATGTAGCAGGAAGAATCTATAATAATAGTAAAAAGACACCGTAGTAAGAAAAATAGGTTGTATGTTACACATGACTCAGCAGAGCCCATATTTTGTAACTGTTCAAAGCTCCTTTGGCAATTAATCCTTTTCCCAGTAAAGTCTTGGCCTCAGGCACCTTGCCATATGTTTGAGGTGGGGATGGTGCAATGGGAAACCTACAGCTTTCTATAAGGCTGAAATAAAGCAGGAGTTGCAGCACTCTGATACAGATTAGAATCACTAATTAACTTTGTTATTTAAAATGAATTTTGTATTATGTAGCCTAATCCCAGGAACCTTTGCTGCCTTAACCAATGTCAAGAAAGAATGAGTGATCCACTCAGAGATAAAGTGTGTGTACTAAAATGTTTTCAGCTGTCAGTTGTGTGGAGCAGAGAGAGGCAGCTAGCTGAGTAGGAGAGGTACAGCTGAGCAGGAGAGGTACCTGCCCATCTGTCTCGTCTTCAACTAAAATACCCAAATGTCTTCATTCCCTCTGAGTGATGTCCCTTCCAGCCCCTCGTGATCCTGCATGGTGACTTGGGCTTTCCCCACAGGGTGCCAGAGGTGCTGTTCTGCCCCTGCTGCCCTTTAGCACCAGTTCAGAATCCTTGGCTGTGGCAGCAGAGCCTCACAGCGGGCTTCGGACGTGGATTGCTTCCAACACTGACTGACGGGAATTCAGAAGACAGATTACCGTCCTAGTATTTCAACCTTCTGCTGAGCGCAGATACCACCTGGTGCTGCTCACACTTTTGTATCAGGAATTATTTGTTTTGGGCTGATGTGCCCTTGTCTTTTCCCTGTAGCTGCAGCATCCCTGATAGGAGCACATAGGCAGTGGGGACAGGTTTTTAATAGTATCGAAGTGCCCAGCGAGGCAGAAAATCACACTACATGTCCGGCTTTGTATTTAGGTGCCAAGTATCTTTAAAAATCTCAACTCTAAGGCTTCAGTTTCTGAAATTGCACTTGTATCAGAATTCCAGCTGTTGTCCAGAAGAAACTCATCTAAAGACAAGTGAGGAAGAGGAGGGATCAGTTGCACAGATGTTTGGGTCTTACACAAAGAGATTGCAAGCTTTACAGAAAGTATATCCTAAAGATTAAAAATAGGAAAAAAAATCCAAAATGTAAGCTTTTAAAAAAATTGTTATTTTAAATTGATCTAGTGCTATTCTTTGGATTTTTTTGAAGCCTGATTTTTGAAACCTTGGCTTTGTTCTTAAATAAATACCAGGGTTGAATCATTGCCCTCCTGCTGAGGTATACACAGACAAGGGAAGATTTTAGCACAAAGTAGCAGCTTCATGTCCGAGTAGCTCCATTTTTGGCAGCTTGCATCTCATTCTATTATTCAAGCATGCGGGCAGGATTTGAATGTAGAGTGTTGGGGGTTTATTTTAGTTTGTTTAATTATTAGCTTAGAACAAAAAATAGTGCAAGTCCTGATTTACTTTAACACTAAAGGTCCTATTCATAGAATCCAAGCTACAACCATGAGAGAATTGCATAACTTAGGAACATAATAACTGTAATTACTGGAACAGCAAAGGTCACTGGGTCCATCACTATTATTTCTTAATTTCCCTTTTACTTTTTTCCATTTGTGCATATAGTCCTACTTTATCCATTCCGTCTTGAACATCTTCTCTTGTTACAAGCATGAGTGGATTCACTTTCCCTGAATTAAGCAGGACACCAACTTTTCCTGAATGTCTCTTTTTTTTCTTTTCTAAATGCTATAACTTTTCAGTGCTTCCTTCTTCTGCTTCAAATTTTTGTTTGAACTTTTAATCAGTAGGGATCCACTGAGAGTGGTGGTGTCTCTGTCACCAGCTGTCCTTAAAGTGATGTCCATGGAATCCTTCCATGGAAAAGCCTTTACTCACCTTGCTCTTCACAATATTAATCTGGCTAATAAAAAATTGCTGTATTTGCACTCAACCCTTACTTGTTCATGGCTATATAGCTGTCACCCCTCTACCTTAAATCTGGTGTATTTTGGGGTCGTGGATCTTTCACCACATCCTGGAGGTTGACAGCTGCTCCCACTTAAGTAAAAAGCCTTGTCTCTAATACAAGGGAGCACTGTCTGCAATGTTTCCAGTACACTAAGGCAGGTTATCCATGGCACAGCTTAGACTTGCTCCCACAAAAGACCGTTACCAAGACAGCTGGAATTATCTCCTATACAACATCAGATTTGGAAGTATTTGTCTATTTAGGTCAAAAGCAATGCTACCAAATCAGGGCAAAACTACTTAGGAGGCTGTTTGGTTTGCACCCTCATTTATCTCAGTGCTGCACTCTGCTCAGTGCAGTTCCTAAACTTGCCTGAGTGAGGCTTCTCTTCCATCAGATGAAGCACTGACGCTGAGGGCATTAAATAGCTTCTACTGAACCATAGCAGGCACCTGCATCTGCCACAAATCAAACATAAGTCTTCTAAATCCCACATCAGCAAAGGCAGCGTAAGTCATCCCTCAGAAAAAGTCAAGTTTCTTGGTGTTCAGGATTCCTCAGAATTTGAAGGGGACCAGTTTTGGGAGATGTTTGTCTGCTTCTGTTTTAAAAATTCATGTCTTCCCAACACATTTTATCACAGCATGTCATAGAAACAATATGACTGACTGGCAAAGTGACATTAATCTAGGATGAAGTGTCAAAACAGGGCTTTCTCTCAAACCAGGAAACCTCTTAGTGGTAAGCAAACTTACAAGAAGAGGGCTAAGAGAAAGCAGGTAAGATCATTTTTACTTATGCTCCAACTTGGAATAGAACTTTAGTAATAATGCCATGTCATCTTTCTCAACAGTTTTGTTTATCTGGCAAACTCCCCACACAAATGCCTTTTCTTTTACCAGTATTTTGAATGTAAATTTTTCATTTGACCTGAAGGGTTCTCTGGAACATTTTCATACTTGTCTTTCCAAAGAGCTTTGTGACTGGTGCAAGTTTTCATTCTTCCTGTGGGATTTTGGAGGGAGGATCCACATATTTTCAACCTTGCCTGGCGCATTATTTTGTCAGGAGCCCACCCCCAGTGGAATTGCCTGGGCATGGTCATGATGGACCTGCCTTACACACCTGGGTTTTGCTCCCAGCTGGGAAAGTGCTGGGAAGCTGCGCAGTGAAGATTTAGCTTCAGCTGATCCAGCACTGGTGAGAAAGCTCAGCAGCTCGGACACGGGTCAGTAAATACCGGAGTGAGCTCCCCAGGGTCCCGCTCGGGAAAGATCAGGGCACCCTGAGCGGGTTTAAAGAAGCAGCTACACAGAAATGCTGGAAGTCAAGTCAGTCTTTTCCTGGGTTTACAGCTCAGCAGCAATCATGGATCCTGAAAGCTCTGTCTCTAACTGAGTTTAAAAGTGCTTGCTTTGACCTGTAAACCCCCTCAGGCTCAGTAAATTAGAACGAACGGTTTTTTCTTACAGCCATCCCTTACCTGAGAAGAGATGCACTGAGTACAGCCACTTTGGGAAAAAAGTCCATTAATATTTTATATCTAAATGAATAATAAAAATAAGAATAATATTTGAGGACATGAGAGATCAGTCAAAAGTAATTTAAAATACATACGCACATTTTAATGTAAATTAGTACGAGCTATTATGACTAGTCTGGATAGAATATTATGTCACTGTCTGGATAAACTGCGTTCCTGCAGGTGTCCACAGTGGAATCAGAAGTGTGGAATGGATTAGAAAGTACATGGAAGGCAAAGCCCCTACACTCAGTGAATCTCTGTGGGCTGCTGAGGGAAAAAGGAATGAAGTGGGACTTAGACTTCGGGCTCTGTTCTCACTGGAAGCCAGACGTGGTGTTTTGAGGGAAAGGAAAAAGGTTTTTGAATCGTGCATGTTACAGATCAAGCCTGTTAATAATTCAGTTCTCAGCAGTTGGTGCCTGCATGTTCTGTGACTCCCTTTACCTGGAATACTTCACTTTCCAAGTGGTAATATACTGAGCATTGAATACTTGATAATAAAATAATTGAGTTTTAATTGAACTCATAAGACATTAATCCTTACTGCAAATTCTAGTAATAAGAGGGTTTTCAAAGTGCATTAAGCCACAATGTTTTCTTCAAAATATAGGCTAAAATCTGTATACGTATAGAGACAAATTTTCAAAATTGTGGGACTCTTACATGGCCATGTGCAACACCTCTGCAAACAGGAGCTTGGCTTGATGCAGTTTAATAAATCCTCAAGTCTCTCTGCAAAGGGCTTTCCTGCCCCACTGGGGTGTGCTGACGTGGAAAAGTCATAGCTGAGTACTTGCAAGAGCTAAAACCAGAAAAATTATATGAAGAAGTAAAAAAAAAAACCCCAACCCTGTTCTAAAGGAGTTTGATTTCTGTCGAAAGGAATTAATTCCCTTTGAAAGGTACTCCCTTCATTGCTAATTAATTCACAGGCACCTAATGTGTGATTTCAATTTAAAGAGCTAATCCCCTTGTGTGAGTTCAAAGAAGGTTTTTAAAAAATGGAACATTTCAAATGCCTAGGAAAATGCAAAGAAAATTGGAAGAGGTTAAAATTTTAAGAGATCTGTTATTTCCCCAAAAGTATTTCTAGAAAGGCTTTGTGTGAATGGGTGTGTATACATGTTTATGTAATACATATTACACATTTTTATAGATATGATAAGAACTGAATGAGCTATCTACAATAATGAGGATGTTAATGGAGGTTTCTTATTTAGCCTTACAAAGACTTCAACTAGATCTTAAGAAAAAACCAACTTAAAAATTGCAAAACAGAACCATACCATGTGAACTTTAAAACCTTCATGCATAAAATTCCTGTGGTGCTCCAGTGTAGTCAGGGAATTTCCTATAGAGAGATTTGAATGGACCTTCTGCAGAACTCTGCCTCTGAGAAATGAAGTGCAAGAGCTACAGACAGACTTGCACTTAGCTGGGAGAACTAAATGCAGCAAAACAGTTTTATCCATATGCAAAGCACTTTCATTCCAAATGTTGATCTTTGGAGAATAAACATATTTTTTTCACTTTTTTTTTTTTTAATTTTGAAGACTTCAGAGAACAGAATGAACTAAAAAAGTCAATTTCAATAAACAAATAGACATTTTTAAATGGAAATTTAATTTTTTTTGTATCAAGTGACAAAAATTACAAACTTGTATTTCTTAATTTGTAAATGCATAGAAAAATCAGATGACAGTAGCCACCCAGCTGTTTTAAGAAAGCTGCATATTTTTAAAGAAAATGCAATAAATCCTCCCCAAACTATTGCATACTGCAGTGCTTAAATATATTTATTTTCTGCTCTATTATTTATTACTTTTGTCCTTCCTTACACTCTCATGCCAGCTCAATTTATCTTTATTCATGATAACTGGAGATGGTGGCAAGGAGTATTTGTTTGAGGACAAACACTTTTGGAAGATAACAACACTAACTCCTGACCTTCATTTGGGAAGAGGCACTGTGGGAATAATACTGTGAGGAAAAACCCCCAAGGAATTAACAACCAGAGTCCCTGACAAGAGCCTAGAACAAGCCTTGGGATGAGAATCCAGGTAGCTGGGAGACCTGTTAGTAAATGGGTTTATTTGCCAACTTCCAGTTTAAAAAGTTGAGAATTTCTGGCTGCCTCTGTTCTGTCCCCCAATCAGACAAGATCTTGGTCGATAAATGTTGAAGTCTTGATGTTTCTTAAACAATTTTTAACCTTGTATGAATACTCCTTATGTAACTAAAACAAAACAAAACAAAAAACCTTCTTCCCTCGCTATAAGCAACAACCTGATTTTTACTGCTTAGCAGCTGTGTCTGAGTTCCATGTATGCAGGGAGCCTCCAAATATCCACTTATTACATTGCTGTCCTCACAAAGTGTTGAAAGAGGATACAATAATAGGTCAGGACAGAGAGAATATCAGAAAATCCCAAATAGATTTTTCATGTAGCTTATTGGAATCAAATATATCCTGAGGCAGTGAGAAAGAAAGGACTTTGCAGTCCAAAATAGAACTTTTAAGATTTTTTTTCATCCTTTTCATAAAGCATCTGAATGTCTGAGGAAAAGTAGGGGAAAGGAAGATGAGGTAGGAAAATACCTTGAGGGATTAATGTTCGTGTCTCAAATAACACTTTCATATTTTGCAGCTTTCAAGCTTTCTGGTTTGTTTTCTCTTTTTCTTTTTTTGCTCTGGGAATAGCAGATTTGTTTCCCACAGCGCAGTGTTTGGTACACCGGGTGGGTGCTGCTCCCGCTGGGGGCTGCCAAGTGCTGAGCCGAGGGCAGGAGGCACCGGACCCGCTGGTGACCCGCTGCCCGTCGGGGCTGGGGCGCTGGGGCCGGCCTGCGGCTCCCCCACTGCTGCTCCCGCCCCCAGCACTCCCAGAGCCTCCCAGCACAGCTTCCCAGGAGCCTTCACCGGTGTCCTCGGTGCGGCTCGGGCCTCCAGCCCAAAGCGCCGCCCTGCCCTCAGGCAGCCTGACTGCACCCTGTTACTCTGCAAGGGTTTCCCTGAACTACAGAGAACAAATGTCTGTTGGGCTCTTGTTAATATCACTTGGGTTTGTTATAAATGCATATTGTATTGTTGGCTTTTCGCAGGTATAATGAATATTATGTAGTGTTATGATGAACATTATATACTGTTAAGATGAATATTATATACTGTTAGAAATGCTTTTGCTG
>WEIT01030417.1:355455-457683 GCA_013389985.1 Dryoscopus gambensis
CCATGCAAAACTGTTCCTGGAAAAGTTTGAATATGCATAAAGAATAGACAGTAAGAATGGTATAAAAAGAGACTACCCCAGGTCTCAGGGGTGCTCTTGGCTGGGAGCCAAGAGTACCCAGCACTGTAACTTTTGCTTTATTGTTCATGTCTCTTATTGTCTTTTTATTAAAACTTTTAAATTCTCACAGGAAACTGAACCTCGTTTTTCACAGGTTTGTGTGTAGCAGCAAAGGGTTCAGCTGCCATTTTAAACAGGCTTTCACTGTGTTTCAGTTGATGAGGTGTTCTGTTTTCTTTGTAATCCTGTACTGAGATGTCACATGGATTTCTCGTGTCCTTATCCTCTCTCTTTTCCAACAGAGATGTGTATTTTTTCATGGATATTTTGGTGTTTATTTTTGTGCTCATTATCACGTCTTATGTTCAGCTTCAGTAATTTATAGTCGTAATGGTAGCTAAAAATCAGTCTGTACCCCAAGTGTTCACATGACATTTTCTATTTTCTACATACAAACCTTAACTAACACGTGCAAATCAAGACTCTAGACACAAGTGCCTATTATCACAAAGAAAATTGATGCATGTTTCATTCTACGAGTGACTAAATACAGAGCAAAGATTGAAGACGCATAATCTTGGACAATTAAGTTCAAAAAATATCACGTGTTTTATTTTTATCCACTTCTGATTATTTTTTTTTAACTAATTGCTCCTGCTCTGATTCATATCCCTGCAGAGCTGCGTGTGTGTTTGTAGCTCAGCTCTGGCTGCACAAAGTGAGCAGTCAGCAGTCAGCAATTAGTCAAAGTCTGAGAAGCTCGCTCAGGATTTCTTCTACAACCATCACTCGGGGCTGCACATAGGGCTGTGACTAAATGTCTTTCTTGGAAATACTTCTTAGAAGCATGAGGCTGAAAACATTCTCCTGGTTCATAACGATTGGTTTTCTACTGGTTGAAAGGCAAGAACAATTTAGGAATAGCATAAATATCAAGCTCTTTTTGGCATAATTGGGAAGCGCTGACTGTGACCAGCAAGTATAGGATACAGTCCTATGAGCTCACCTTATAAATGTCTATAATACCATCCTCACTTTGACAATTATCATTCAATAGGACATTTTTGCTTCAGAAAAGGCTACAGGCAAAGATGTTAAAAGATGATTAAGGTTGAAAAACCAAGCGTGCAGAAATGAAGAAGTACCCTTTATCCAGTTAGCTCATTGAATGCATTGTAAGATAATACTTAATCACACAGCCACATGTTGTGTTTTCTGTGTTTTCCTAGTGCTAACAATTCATTCAGCTTTTCAGGTAAGGGTGGATAAACACATCTGCTGAGTCAGTAGCAGAGAATCTGGGGGGGCAGGAAGGAAACTTTTAACCCATTCAGTGCTGCGTTGTCCCATCTGACTGCTGGGAGGAAAGCAAATTCTCTTTTGTTCCTGAGGAATCTCATCACACAGGTTCTTTTCACCTCTCCTGGTTCACACATAATGCTTGCGAAGTGCAGCAGCCTGTTGAAGGCTGGGAGGGGAAATGGGGTGAGAGAAGTCTGAGTGTGCCTGTCGGGAGGCTGAGGTCCGGGCAGTGGCTCCCAGATTTCCAGCCAGCCCTGCAAGGCTGGCACAGCACGGCTGTGGCACAGGCTTTGGCGCAGACTGCACAGATCAACAGTGCTGATGGCTGGGGAAATATTCCTGAGTAATGCAAATGGGGCTAGGATAGTTGACATAAACCGGGGGTCCTCCTAAAACATAATAATATCTCTCTCCCACACTTCCCTTAGGATACAAGCACTTGTTCCTGTGTCTCTTTTTTAGAAATGGATGAATATATTTCTTCAGTGGATTTTTTAAATTCTACAAGAGTTGTTATGACTCTGATATGAATTAGAGAACTGGCTTGATTTGTACCAGATTTGTATATTGGCCTGAATAGACAAAATATAAAAATTATAAGGGATTGAAATCAAAGTTGAACAGGAAGGAATTAAAGACATGGGAACCATGCAGTGCATAGTAAGTTTTTTTTACATTTCCCTTTTCTCTCTTAAGGAGTGTTTTTTTCTATCCTGTCACAAGGAAAGGTCATATTTCAGGTATGACAATCGTGTAAAATAATCTCACTTATTTTTTGGGTTTGTGGAGAAGTCACACTCCCTTCCCTCACTACATTCGGGCAGTCACCTTTAGGATAAAAGGTGACCTTAAACATACCTAGTTCTGTAAGAGCTGGAAAAGGTGTGCCCCAGGACACCAAGTCACACTCTCACTTCCTCATAAAGCACATGGGATCTCAAATGCAATCTCATGTCTACCATGTGGAAAAATAAAATGGGGGATTAGTGCCTACAAATGTATCAATTACTTGGGTTGAGTTTACACCCTTTTAAAAGAATCAGGAAATCTTTTTGTTTCTTGTCTAAAGCAATATTACTGAGAATACATAATCATTGCTTGTACATGATAGATTTTAAAATGTTTGTTTATGATAAATGGTATTTTTCTTTTATCGCATCTGACAATATAATACAGCAATGCCAAGTGTGACTCAGGCATTGCAATGATTTAGCAAGCTTAGAAAGTCAAAAAGTAGACATAGCTGACTTGAAAATGGGGGACACTGAGCAGAGGTACATAATCTGACTGCAGAAAACATAAAGCAATTTCAGTGAAACTGTTATGCATTGTGTACATTTACAAAAAAGGTGCATACAGGTTAACCAAAAATAATATTCCAGGGTCTGATATTGCAGTTATTAAAGTCAGTGATGTATCTGCTATAACTTAAATGCAATTAGGACTTGACTTTAACTTCTTATAATTTTCCAAATGCTGAATAACATGAACAGCTACAACTGATATATCTCCAGAATCGAGATATCTACGAGCAAAAGCTCATAAAAATCCACAGGATGAAAATGGAGATTTTTGCACAGAAAATCCTTTCTGGTTGCTACCGGATGACATCGGGAATGGCTGCTTTTCAGACAGTCAACTGATGGTCAGTCCAAGTGTGCCTCTTAATCGTCTTCAGAACAAATCCTGTCCAAAGACCTTCATATTTCAGCTTTGGAAGATACAGTCAGAGTTGCAGAGTAGATGCTCCCAAACACAAGGGACTACTTAGGGAGTAATAAAATAACCAGGCATGGCCTCCTTAAAGGGGGCCAGCCAAGGAGAGAAATATAAAGGTCCCTGAGGCTGAGGGTGGGATTGATAGGAGGAGGAGGAAGCAATAAAAAAGAACTAAATGGAGAGAGACAGATTTGAAATTAGATGGCAATTACTGAAAACATATCATCCATGTCCTTCAAATGATGTGCTCTGTGATCCAAGTGCCTGGAAAGATCTAAATACCCATTTGTTGCCATTGGGCAAATTTAAACGCTGAGCATTTACACTTCTGACTCCTCCAAATAGTTTGGAAGAGTGCAGGTGAGATTTTCAGGAAGTGTAACTCATTTTTGCTCCACTGGCAAAGGAGCATAGGGTGTATGAAGTCACCAAAGCTGAAACTGTTTACATTAACTGAAATTCTGGCCCTGTAAGTCATAGCTAAATCCCTTTTTCATTGGTCAGGGTAGCTTCCTATTTTCTATAAAATTATCCACGGAACTATACTGTCCAAAGCTACATAGGTATTCCTTCTAGATGTGTGTTGAAAGATTAAAGAATTGATACCAATTTATTTTCTTTTTACTTTCCATTATCTTCTTTATCTGATCTTTATTTAGCTTTATAAGACAGTGTCTAATTGTGGGTGATGATAAGGCTTATGTGGTAGGCAATTGCCTAAAAGCCTCTGCTGGCTGTTGCACCACCTCGTAGCTTGATGCTTTCATGAGTTTGGGGTTTCATCTCTAACTAGCAGGCATGAAGAGGTGCATATGATGAGAGGACCCTCTGCCATCTGTTTCCAGCTGCAGATTTTTAGACCTCTGTATCTGACCTTTCCAAGTTCTGGTTTTGTCATGGGCTCAAATCTGCACAGACTAATCTGAGCTATTAGTTTGAAATTGTTGGCATCATTTTTTATTGTGTGAGCATTTAGTGCCTTTTGCTCTTGTCTGGATTAAAATACCATAAAAATATACCATTTGTTTTATTGTTTCCTTTCAGGCTGTTAATTCTATTCTTAGCTGTAACCTAAAGTATTATGACAGACGAAACAAGTATTACATAGATGTTGGCTACCCTCTAAAATATATTCTTATCTGGCAAGAAATTCATTTGAAGTATCTGTATTCATTTTATCAGGGGCATTTTCCCTATTTCAGTGCTAGAACAAGATATTACTCCTGTCCATGTTGTTGTTTCACCCCATTTAGAACTGATGTTTCATACTTTTTTCTTTATTTATCAAGGGATCCCACCTGGGAAAACCTTAAAATGTTCCAACATTATATCACATAATTTTTATGCTGTATCCTTGTCTCACCTGTCAGCACTGATGTTCTTAATAGATCAGCTCCCAACCTCTGCTGTTCCAGTGACATCAGCCTGATAACTCATCCATTATGTTTTCAAACACAGATGCATAACATGCATAACATGAGCTTCCTATCAGCATTCACAGAGCTAATTGTTGTCTGCCTTCATATCCCTTCCTAAAGCCATTTTCCTATACGATGACAGAAAATTTTGATGATTATGCAGCTGGCATGCTTTGACCTCTCCTTTTCTTTTCATCAAATATTGTCTCACTGTGATATTTGACTCCTCATTTGTTTCCTGAATCCATCTGTTTCCTCTCTCTTATGCTTGGGTTATATTCCCTGTGACAGCTCCTGACCATGATTACGTAGGTGATAGAGGAATACAATGTAGACATCAACAATAACAGCATTCTTATCTCTCTTTTTTGATAGAAGCAGTTTCCTCAAAAAACGTGCCTTGTTTCGTTACTCTGTCGTAAGGGAGAAAGGACTGGAAGCTGTAAAACCAGCAAACCAAAGCAGCCCAAACACAAAACTTCAGTGCTTTGATCAAGCAGACAGAAACACCAGGTTGGGAAAGTTTCCCAGTTCAGCATAACAGATTCACCAGCTACTCGTGTAGTCGTAGCTACCAATGAGTGATAGATGGAAACTGTTGATGTAAATTGTGTTCTGTTTTAAAGGTTTCCTGAAGGAAGGTTGCTCTGCCTCTTCCCCCGGAGTTATTATGACTGAAGGAGTGAGAAGAGCAAGGACTGTCAGGTGCCCTCTGCGAGGGACGTAAAGCTCACTGCAAGAGGATTTATTGGGGCTTGGGCTTTCACCAAGCCCCTGTCAGGCAGGGTGATGTCCCTCACGTACTGAGAGCTGATGGCGACTTTGCTGACCAGGATGAGCAGATGGAACACGTTTGTGCACAGACTTATCCCAGTAGTTGTCCCTACGATTGCCCCTGGAGACATTCAGTCCTGCTATCTGTGTATCTGTGCCATGGCAGGGGGCAGTTTCCATCTCGGATGCGACCGGAGCTCCTTCACCAATCCATTTGTTGGAACCTAAAGGATAAGGGACCTTGGAGCCTACTGGTGTTTATTTACAAAAGAGAGCAAAGATGTGTCTAATGAAATGCAAAACATAATGCACCTTCAAGTACATCTCCTGCCTAAAGAGGGAGTTAACAAAAGCAAAATCAGCTCAGGCTTTCAGATTTATCAGAGCATGACCACAGATCCAGTTCATGGCTCCAAGTGTTTGTGTCAGATGCTGCAGATGCTGCCCTGATCTAAGCAAATGCAGAAAAGGGAACCACACAGGGCACCGTGAATCCGCAGCTCTGGCCCCCAGGCAGGAGCACATCCCACGCTCCTAAGAACACAAATTGTTATCCTTGTCTGAGAGCTACGGTCATCTCCAAAGGGAAGAGGTGTGTCCAGCCTGTGTACCCCACCTGGGGCTGCCTGTTAGTTTGCAGCCATTAGGTAACTTCAGAGCCCCTGTCAGGACATAGGCAAAGCCTTTGTTAGCAGGATGCCCTAATTTTCTTCTTTTGCTATGCAAAATCTGCTGTATTTTCTAATTGACAAAAGCACTTAATGAAGTTCAGTACTTTGTGCTATACACTAATTTCTTTTTTGCATATGCAGCCACTTCAAAGATCTTTTCTGAACTTCAAAGACTACCTTTTGAAGTCTCTTAAATTGTGAGCTGGCTAAAAGGATTTACATCCTCCATTCAAGCAGTGTTTAAGTAAATTCCACTGGAATACATTTTTTGTATTTCACCAGTGTTTCTCCACCAAGAACGAAAGATCCCCCACAGCAGGGGACTTGCAGCTTGGAGGGTCCCAGCCCAAACCATTCTATGATTCTGTGATATTTGCTGTATGAAAAATTCGTGTACTCCTCTTTAACAGAGAGGCACGTTTTAATAAGGTATTAACATATGAAGTTATATATTTAGTAAGCTAGTAACATATGAATAGTAAATATTTACAAAAATACTACATAAAACAAGGATCTAAATGAAAGAGGGACTCAGCCCCCTTCTGATACTGAGAATATTATTTTCTTAATTCCACTGAAATTTAGGATAATGCAAACAGACGTTTGCTACTGACAATGAAGCCCTTCAGTGTCTTGGCAACCCGACAGTAATTATAACTTGAAGTTTCTGTCAACATCCTTTGAGAGGCAGTCTGTAATCCATAGGCCACAGGGACACTGTGGATATGCCTCTTCTCCCACTATATTCCTCCACAGCCACAGGAAGAAAGAAGCAATAATTTCTCAGCAGAAACAATCTTCCTCCTTTTGGTTACATGGATTTTCTATTCTGGATTGGCAGAATAGGACAAAAGGTCAATAAGACAACAAGGACTCCTATATCTGGGACTCTACTTCAAGATAATCAATCTCAAAACAATAATTATAGCTCAGGAAGAGTCCCAGGGCAGGTGTTCTCAAGCATTTCAAACTAGTTTATTTTCACTAGTTTATTTCTAATTTTTTCCACTGAGTAACCATGAAAGGTAGTCTGGGCATATGATAGTTTACATTTTCTGAAACCGTAAGTCTCTCTAAATCTCAGTATTTGGTGAATTTCATCCATCTTTCTGGTAACCTGATTATGAACTTGGTTGGAATTTTTTTCTTTAAGAGAGTTTTGTGTCAAAATCCAGAGATCTCCAAAACTGAGTTAGCTTGGACAAGAAAATAAAGTAGGAAATGGAAGAAGTCCAGAAAATCATAAAGAATATACTTTGAAAAGTGAAAGTTCATTATTTAATTTCATAATTTTATGTTTTATATGAATTGTTCAGTGCTTCATCTCATCTATTTAAAGACATGGCAGTGGCAGTGGTGTAGGGCATAATGTGCCCAGCTGTGTGCACATAACAGATAGTTATACGGCAAATATCAAGTTATGTTTTTTAAACCATTAAAGTCAGCAGATACTTAGTATTGACTGATAAAATATCTCAGCCTTTCTTCCCAACTTGTCTTCAGCACTGTTTCTTCTCCATCTAAAGTGGTAAGAGGCAGACCCCCACTCTCTCTCTCATTAAGAATTCCTGGGTTCTGCCTTGCCATTCCCTTCCACTTTGGCTAAGCTCTGCCAGACCATGTTTACCCCTTCTGATTATGACTTAAGTTACTAAATATCTGAGACTTCATCTCTGCAAGCTTTCTTTTCTGCTGGGTCTATATTTAGCAATAAAAGTAGAAGATATCTTTGATTTCCAAATCACACCTTTGCAGTCACAAGAGGACAGAAATAGTGTCTTTCTGAAGTCCTGTCCCAGCTCCGTCGCTATTGGTTGGCCTGGCTCCACTCCCTCCAGATGCCAATCCTGAAGCTCTCTTCATAGTGTAGAAATATCATCTTAGGCACCCTAAATAAAAATGATACAACTTTCAAAGAGGCTGAGTGCAGCTCCCATTTGATTTCCCTGGGATTCATAAAATGTAATTAGGCCGCTCACACAGAAGGATCCTTGGATGTGAACACATTGTATTTATCTAGGTTAGACTATTTTGGCCTATTGTTTATTTCATAACCAAGGCTGATCTAGTTTTTACGTGCGCTAAAGGAAGTAGGTTTCTTCCAGTCCCCTTTAAATTTGTTGTTTCAGAAATATTACCAGTGTTCAATCTCAGCTGTAAATAATGACTCTCATCTTTAGGTAGACCATAGCTTAATTGGTAAAATTGCTTAATTGTCTTACTTACACTCTGTGTTCTCTGCCGAGTTATTTAGAGCACTTTCTATACAAAATGCATTATTCAAAACACAAGCTGTGCTCTTGACTTGCAAACTTCACATACATTACAGAGGTTCTTCTGGATTTTTTTTCTTCAATCTGAGATCTTTTTTTTCCCTTACATTCCTTAATACTTATATGCCTTGAAAAAAATATTCAGATAAGAATTTCTTCACCCTTACAAGAAACTAATCTAAAACACATATCAGCAGGACAGATAGCACAAGTACACTTAAAGATGACAAAACTCCCTCTGCTGTCCTTTCCAAGTCATTGAACAATAATGGCAACAACAGCTTTGCTCGCCTTTCTCCCTTTCTGCCGGTTTTCAGCACCTGAGGACAACCTCTATCAGTGAAAGAGCAGAAGCAAAGGCTCGTGTGCAGTGTGGAGCCTTGCTTTACCTGGCACATTGCTAGGAAACACTGTGCTGCAGTAAGTTGCCATTTCCCACTGAAAGGAAGGAAAAGGCAGGTGGGATCCTCCCCTCCAAGAGAACGGCGGACAATGGATGGCATCAAGCTGCTCTTGACAGCCGTGATTGTTGTGTGCTCATCAGGAGCATGAGCACTGCTGTTTTCAGCTGCAAATGGCAAGAATGAAGATTCCTGGACTTTCTGCCATACCTGTTCTCACGCAGAAGCATAGATGAGATACTACTGTAAGGTAATAATTACATGGAAAGTTAATTAGTTATTTAAGACCTTAATTAATCAGGAAGCAACATGAAGTTCTATCAGCAAATGCTATGAAACAAGTGAAATCCCTGTAAATTCCCAGATTAATGCCTTGCTCAGCAGTGTCTGCATTGCACCACTCTTCTCTTCTCCTGTTGCATAACAGCCCACAGCTGTCCCACTGTGATCTGCTCCGGCTCTTGGAGATTCCCCTTTGTCACTTCCCCTCGCTGACACCCCTATTGCTTGCTTCCCAGAGGTACAGACTGCCAGTCTTGGGAGCTGCTGGTGCTTGGGATGTTCTTAGATGACTGCTACCTTTGACATTGTGCTCTGCTTGTGTGCATTCCCGTTTTATGAGCTTCTCCAGTTTCAGTCTTTAATTAATAAGAAACGGTAACAGAACTATCTTTAATCCTCGAGGTGTATAGCAGGTAGCCCCAGAAATAATCTTCTCAGGTCTGAATTTCAGCACTCCCCAAGTGCGGGCTTGCTCCAGCAACCATGGATCTAGAATTCTTTTGAAATATTTCATCTATATATATCTGTCCTAAAGTCCTGGTTGGAAACTTAGAAGAGAAGTTTCCCAAGTTATAACAGATGGAGAAAAGAAAGAATTAGTGCTAAAGCAAAGTTTTGCTTTAGTCTGAGCTTTAGGAGAGACTTACATTACTGACATGTTCTTAGCTGATTTGACAACCTCAACTACATTTCTTTCCATCAGAACCTTAAAGCTGTCATTTATATTTTAACATGTGCTTAAGATGTTATGTGGTTAAACTGTGAACAATAATTCACCTTCAGCTGCAGTCAGTTTCTCTCCTATAACAAGACTTTCATAAATCATTTCTAACAAAGTAAATAAATCTCTCAGTTCCCACTATGCACCATTATTAAATTTCAATCCTTCCTTAAAAATAAAGATTAATGCATTTAGTAACTGCAAACAACTAGGACTGCCATCCTTTAAAAGATTATCTCCTGCTATAGAATTTGAAGTAGAGAAATGCATTTACTTTTAGGAATTTGAACATTAATCATGTGGCAGAAATGGCACACTATATTCATGGAAGCTGGCAGTGGAGTGGAGCTCTATTTGACACCTCTAGGGAACATCTACAATAGCCTACAAAAAAATGGAGGAGAGAAATACGATGAAGCTTCATACTGAAATATAGAAGTGCTCATGATATACAACCCAGTGCTGCCAGCCCTTCTGTGCCCTTGGGAATACTTTGCATTAGTTTGTCAGTAATTTTTGTATTGTAAAGTCTTGCACAAGTTCACTTTCATGTGCTTAATGCCCATAGAATCCACAAGCCCCCTGAATCCACAAGCCCCTCAGTGAACCTTGCATGAGATCGGCTTCTTCTGGTGTCTACTTTGTATGACAGATGAGACTTCTGCATTTTTATGTGGAATGAAACGGTCATCCTAAGAAGATGATGTTGAATTTATCTTTTGTAAATGTTTGTAATACTTCAGTTGTGAGTTTTTCTGGGAGTATATAGTTTAGGATTTTTAGTTTTTTCTCTCTTCTGCTTGTTATTCTTTTCATTAAGGTTTATTTAATTTATAAGATTTACTTTTAAGAATATTTGCTTCTACACCAGAAGTGAAAGACATGATCTTAAAACGCAGCCCATCAAGACATCCAAGAGATCTGCTTCCTGTCAGCATGTGGTATATTTTAAATTCAGTTGTATTTAAAATTTGATGCAGGAATCAGCATCTGTGTCTTACCAGCAGCCACCACAACGCCCACTAGAACCTGCATTCAGGACCCCTTCAGCAGCAGCACCTAAAGTACCACAAGGATTTCACTGTGCAGGGCTGTGAGGTGGGCAGTGAAAGCCTCGCCTTCATCCACATCTCAGCCCCCAGTGGGGCAAACACTGGAAGCCAGAAGCACCTGTGTGCACACGAAGGACATTCCTCGTGGAGGGACACTGCCTGCAGACTCACATGCACAGCACACATCCAGGCACGTTCATGTCTGAATTACAACTGCACGAGAAAATTCTTCATCATTCGACTTACACTTCTTCAAGGAGTAATGCAGCCAAGCTATACTCAGAGCCTGTGCACTGACTGGCAAAAATACTTATTTTTCTGTTACCAAAAGAAATGTTTGGGGATTCTATTTCAATTTGTTTAACATTTACAGTGTAACAAATAGAGTTTACAAGACTCTTGCTGCAACAAGAATCAGTGGTGCCTATGAGGTATGTTACAGGTAATGATCCACACTATAAATTTAGTTCAGATCTCTACAGATATTACAGTTATACCTCTGTGAAGCTGAAAATGCAAGCAGCTTCTTTGTCACAGCCTAACTGAATAGAAAGAGCTTTCCACTGAAAATTTTCAGCATACAATTCCTATTTCAGCATACAATTCTTATTGTTTGTTCTTTTGTTTGTATGATGCAGCTGTATGTGCCACATGCTGTTATCATCTACTATACAGATAACACTATGGAAAGACCTGGAAATGTGACAAGAAAAGCTTGCCTTGTAGTTGGCTAAGCTTGCCAAAAATTGCCGTGTTGTGTTTTTGCTTTCTTTTTCTGATGAAAAGAAAATTCATGTCACTGCAGTTGTGGTAAGTGACAGAAATAGCCTAAGGTAAATAAATACACAAACCAGTTTTACTCTAAATTTTTCACAAAATAGTAATAGCATGGCTCCCTTGCAGTTAACACAAAACCTCTCTGACAACTCCACTGCTCAATAATTTAAAAGCCTCTGTAGCAGGTGATGTAGTCCTGTGCATTTTCTTGATCTCAGATTTTACAGGTTTAATCATTTCCACTCAATAACCAAAAGAAACCATATGTAAAATAACTGTCCACCACTTCCTGGTGACATTAGTGAAGCAATTTTTTGCCTGTTTACCATGTCAAATGCTTGAGAACAGCGTGCACACTCCTTACATCCACTTAAGCACTTAACAGAGTGTTCAGGTATTGATTTTCCAGTGTCTTTTAAACCACTCAATGAATTCATACAAGCACTGGGGCATCTGTGAGTTATCTGAATGGACATTGATCACACATAATGACCTTGCTTCCACAAGGATCATTCTCTTTATTCCTTTCCTTCTATTTTTCTCTTTGGTTGTCTGGCCAACATACAGCACATTACATTAAGATTCAGTCCCCTAGCACCACATGTGTCTTAAACATTTTCATCTGAAAAGAAAATAAATGATATTCCGCACACTTGTCCAGAGCTCTGCATTAACTTCATGATACATTTATTTCTCATTCAAATCAATGTAAATGAGAACACAAGAGTTTTTCTTTATAAAGGATCACTCACTATGAATATATCAACTGCCCAGTGAACCATACTAAGCATGGGATCAGCCTGCTGGCGAGAGGAAAGCTTTCCTACTTGGCCCATACAAAAAAATATTAAGAATACTTCATCTTTCAAGGCTGGCAAACCTTAACATTTCATCACTACTTTTTAAAGTATCCTGCACCTACTCTGCATTGTGAAACAGTTTCTTCAAAACTCAAAAATAGCTCCAAAATGTTCCTCTGTATTGTGTTAGCTTCCAAAAGGTGCGTTTGGCTGAGGTTGGTCTTAAATGTGTGGCATCATCAGTCTGGCAGCAGCCTTTGCCTCCAGGGGGGTTCCCAGGTGTGCAGGGGGCTCTGCCCCGTGCAAGTCCTGCTCCTCCACCCTTCTCACCCTTTATCCTTCTGTGCTCCCCCCTTATTTTATACTGCCACAAATAAATACTTATTGGCAAGAAAGCAGATTTGCGTTAAAAAAAGGGTCACAAAGCCATTAAGTGGCCAAGCCCATATAATTTTAGTAGCAGCCCAGTGTGAAATCTTTAACACAGCCTTGTCTCGTGATGTGCAGTTGTGTTGATGGCTGGTGAGTTCTGTCCATTCTCACAAAAGAGCACCTTGTTTAGCAGAAGCACTGCAGTTATTCTGATATACAGAGATACAGAGCAGACTCACAAGCTGCCTTTTTCAGTGACTCAGGTTTTACTGTCCAGGCAGCTGTGGTTTTTTCTGGTTAGTTAAATCCACGCTT
Source organism: Dryoscopus gambensis (assembly GCA_013389985.1). NCBI lineage: Eukaryota > Metazoa > Chordata > Aves > Passeriformes > Malaconotidae > Dryoscopus > Dryoscopus gambensis. The sequence continues at coordinate 368,393 of WEIT01030417.1, forward strand.
AGTCCAAGAGTCAAAATATTTTAATACAATTGGCAAAAGAGAATTTAACCTACAAAATTACAGGCCTCTGTTAAAAATCTGGACTCCCCAATGGTCAGTGAACATGACTGTACTTCTCTCTTTTCCTGCTGTTACTCAAAGGTGAAGAAATACATAGAAAGATTTAAAAAGACGTGTTGTTCTACAAGTTTGCAACAGGGATGTAAGTTAAAACCATGTCTAGACAGGGGCACTTAAGCAAAATTAAGCCAAATTAATTTACTGCAATATTCATACATTTATTTTAAGTATCCCTTTCTATGATATTCTCAACAGAAACAAACTATCTTTACGTAAATTTCTTTTCACTTTACTTAAAGTGAAGCTTTATTTCTGAATTACAGTATCCACGCGAACTCTAGGCCATGCTGAAGGTACTTAAAAATACACTCTTTAATTAATTCTGGTTTGCTTTCCTGCTTATCTTTCCCCATGTAGACATGGCATCAGTGCTGCCAGAACAGAACCCAGCGGAGCTGACCTTGGCAGTGTGATGTAAAACCTCTCTGCACAGTCTCTTGCCTGGTACTCCCTGTTCCCTTCACCTCTGCTGAATCACAGTGCTGTACTTTGTAACAGGAGCTGATAGGGATCATTTATAACTGGGACTGTTTTTATACACATAAGACTATAAGATAGGTACATTTATTAAAATGCAAAAAAAAAGAAGGTGGGAGATTTCTCTTTTGGTTTTGGTTTTGCTCTTTTTAATTTACTATTCAGTCTTCTATGGAGCTGTAATTTTTTGACGGATGGATTGCTAGATAGATAGACATCCTGGCCTTAGCGATCCAGAATTCTCTGTCTTCCTATGTTCCTGTGATATAATTTGTTTCTTAAAATTAAATCATATTTTAATTTTAAGAATATTTGGGAAATATCTTAAGGTTGCTACGTTTATGAGAAAAGAGGTCATAAAAATAGTTACCAATTCAAATTGTGCGAACAGCAGCAAAGAAACTGATGGATGGGGAAGGAAACCATACTTGGATATGAAAGGGAGGCTTTCTGCCCTTGCTGCGGGTTAGGGAGGGCACTTCCCCTCCAGCAGATTGCAGTGGAGAGAGAACACATCTCTCCCCCTGTGAGTGCAGCAGGAGGGCCAAGAGGTGTCAGCCCAGGGCTGTGGGTTTTTTCTCTTGGAGACTGTGCACAAATATGTGAGAACGTGCAGAGCAACAACGCCAAAGCCTTGTGCAATGCTGGAGGGTGAGCTTCCCATGCAGTGCTTGCAGGCTTGGCTACACCTCTGCTGCTCTGTCCTCTGAGGTGACAATGTCCAACCATGCTAGACATGCTTGTTCAGCCATGTAAGTCTGAGTTAACAGGAGAACACAGTGGAGAAGGCAACAGGATGTGGAAACTGGCAAGGAAGTCATGGCTGGTTTGGTATCCTTGGCTTTGCCTTATTTCGGTTTCTAAAACATTATGTTTCACAAAACGTATTTCGTACTTTGCTCTTCTGTGCTACCTTTCATCCAAGGGATCTCAGAGCACTTTACTCACATTATTAATTAGGCCACAAAACAACCCTGGAGGTAATTAAGTATTTATAATTGTACAGATGCATGAGCTGAAATAGTGTCTGAGATATAGGGACTTGTTTACATTAAAGGTCCCTTGGACTGCTCTCTTAACATAAAATAGCTTTAAAATAGTTGTAAATTGGATTCTTAGGAGTGTTAATGCTTCCTTTTCCTTGTTATTCTTGATGCTGGCTTGTTCTGTGAATGTTCCCAACCTTACACTGTGAACAGGCAGTGCAAAACCTGTTCTGGTTTAACTTCATACATGGACATCTGCACTGCGCCTTTTCTGTAGGAAACCCAGCATTGCTCCCAACATCATTTACATCAACAGTTCCCTACTGCATAGTGTGGAACTTACACATTTAATCACTGTCATGATTTCCCTTTGAATCTGCATTTCCTATTTACAGCGCACAGTTCCAAGAGGAGGGAGAACAAGTGTCCCTCTCCTGATCTGTGTACTCCGAGCTGCTGAAGGTGACTTAGGTGCAGCTGATTAACTCAGCATTGCAATGAAGTAGACACAAAGTGTCTGTTAATTTGTCTCAGAATTCAGGTGATTTAAAAAAAAGATTTCCATTTGAAAAATTCTCATTTCTTCTGTTTGTATTTTCTGCTCTTGCCCTTAGCTTTAATTGCTGAAATTCTGCCTAAGTTCCCCTCTAGGTACCTCTGTTCTTCATTTAGTTTGTCCCTAAATTTATCTGTAAAGGATGGCTTTCCCTTGTTAAAACTTTGAGGGGTTGGTGGTTTTTTTCATTCTCTCCTTTTCTTGCTGTTTCCTTGGCAAGTCTGAAGCAAGAGGGAAAATAATATTGCTGTTTTAAACACAACATAAAAAATACTATGCTAGAAATTTTCTTTGCAGTCTGACTCTGCCCTGACCTAGGACTCTGCTGTAGGGACAGCAGGAATTTGTTTCTGCTTCTCACTAACAGTTTAACTGAATCCATACCTTTCCAAAGCTGCCAAAGCAGGTACAGAAAACTGCTTTTTCAGCATAAAGGAGGTAAAATGGAAGTCAGATGGTAACAACCTTCCTAAGAAACATTTGCAGTATGAAAAAGGGACTGGTTTGCCTGGCACGTCACCAATGAGACTTCCACTTCCTCTCTTGTGGACAGTGATTGAGCAGTATTTCAAGAAAGTATTTTTTCCTAATCAGACAAGTAGATCCTCTGGCTGGTAACTTGGACTGTATATTTCAAATGAAGAATGGGAGGTGAATCCAAGTGCAGAACTTCCTTTTTTTGAGCTTAGTAGGCACATTTCCCTCACCAACTGAAGCTCAGGTTCAAAATCCCTACATCTTCCGAGGTATCTCTGAGTATCAGCTCACACTAACCCAGCGTGACTCTCTATTAGTGTGGCACTCTGTAGAGGTGCATCATTCTGTCTGGTTTTGTGGAGAATTGGCTCACAACATCCATGTGCCACAACTCCTTCTAGTCCCAGGGCTTGTGTTGTCAGTACTGATTCACGATCTTTGTGCCACAGACATCCCTTGGGGTTTCTTCCCATACAGAGAATTCATGGTGTCAGATGCTGCTTAGAAATGCATGTAATTCCTCTTTGCTTTCCTGTTTACACTGATGATGTCAGAGTAGTTTTTTATAGTTAATCAAGGTACCTTCTGCAGCTAATGCAGTAGTAGAATAAAAAACACAAGCAGTGTTTATTGCCAGTTGGTGTTCTCCCTCAACAAGCAGACTATGAACCTAAAATACATAGAGCTTAAATGTGGAGGACATTCTGTACAAACTTCAAGGTTGATTTGACTTTTGGGCATAAACCACCTGACAGCTTCCGTTTCACATTGGGCTATTTTAGCTTTTAGTAGGTATAGTCAGTAAGAAACACGTACACAGCTGATGCACAAACTAGAAGATCTTTGTCACTGTTTAATTTGTCCTGACAACAAGTTGCTGTTGTTCAGTTCAGTTTAGGGTAAAACATCCTTGTATTGATCCAAGTGTGTATATATAAGAGAGCTCCAGCTTTTAACTGAAGGTGTTTCACATTTTCTTTCCTGTGACCAAACCTTTAGACATGAACTTAGATATTTATATATCACAAATACTCTATGGCATTGAAATGAAACCATGTTTCTCATCACTGCATTACCATGGCAGGAAAATAAAAACAAGATTGGTCAGGACTTTCTGGATTATCAAACCCTTTTGTTTACTTTCTAAGGCAGCCATGGTATAAATGGCTCCCATTTTGGCCAATTGCTTTCCTTACTCCGATAGATAAATTGGCTTGGTAACTCACTCTTTTAATGATTAGAAATCTATTATTTGCAACCTCTGTACATGCAAAACCAGTCTGTACCATTTGTACTTGTACCAGTTTGTTCATTAGCCCAAAGAGCACTTCTGCTTGGGGTTTCCTTCCAATATACCTATGCAAAAGCAGCTTTGTCTCTTGTTCAGCTGTCCTCTTGCTTGGGTTGCCACACCAGCTCCTTTTAGGCTTATTCTATAAATATTCTATTATTTTCCTTGACCTCTCTCAAAGTCCTTCTCCTCACTTGCTACTCTTTATATTGGTATATCTTGCTTGCTCAGGACCAGATGACCAGATTTGCGTCAGAAGTAACCAAGAAGCCTTTTTGGTGCCTTGGGCCACAGCATGAATACATCATATGTCATTAATAGCCCTTAGATTTCAGCAGAACTTTATGTAAGTCCCCAGGTACTGGCATTCTATTTAATACTGGCAGAATCTGTCTGATTTTTGTAATTTCAATCCTGAAGATCACACTTCTTGACTGATACTGCTCTTTCCCAAATGGCATCTGTTTCTCACCTTTTGTCATCGGCAGATTCAATTAGCACCCCTAGATTTTTTTTCTATTTTTATTAATAAGAAGATCAAACAAACTCAGCCTTCACACAGGTTCTTGAGGAAAAGTCCCTGCAGCCCAATAGCTGTTTTCAGGATGACCTGCAGTTCTTATCCACTCTACATTTCTAACAGGTCCTGACTTGCCCATCTTAAAAAGTAGTTGCAAGTACAGGAATTTTGTTTTGTCCTGCTGAAGTCCAGTTTCTTTTCTCTAAAACATGAATTATCCTTTCTTAGAAATGTTAGTTGAATTTAGCAGGCAAATCTTGGAAGCATTTTTTATAGTCTTATTTTTTGCCTTACCAAACTGAAAAAGAGACAAATCATGTTTATAACTTGCAAAAGAAACAGCTGTCCTGTGCTCCTCCATAACACCAGTGACGACTTTGGTTTAAAATGCGTCATGCCACTAATTAGATTTTAGTGCACACTAGTCTTGGAAGAGTGAGTAACTGCTTTCATGGGCACAGTAGAAGCTCGTGGCTTATGTGCCCTAAATTAGTGTATGTCATGGTTCTAGGGGATGTGTCACATTTCTGATCCTTTACAAGCTGTTACTGGATTGTTCTTTTGGACCATTGCTGCTGAATTCCATCCCCACACTCAGCAGTAGTGAGCACTGGGTTAAACTAACACTATCTAGCCTGGATAGCACTTGAAAACAGTCGGGGCATTAGTCCATGATTGCTCTATTTCCTAGCAATCATGTTGCTCCCTGGTTCAGAGGCCATTCCATCCCAGATAGTTTTCTCTGACTCCTCCACTCTCCACAGCGTAGCTGGGAGCTGCTGAGTGCTGCCAGCTCTGGCTCCGGGGATCAGTCCTCAGACCTCATTTATTCAGCAGAAGCAGATCAAGTGCTTGCTGTGCAACTTCCCTTAAGACCTGGGGACATAATTACTGTTTAATATGTCTTTTGCATTCAAAGTGCCTAAAAAGCTCTTAAGACTGTGCTCTTATTGTATGATGCCAGGTGTGTATTATGTGTTCACTCAGCTGTGAGGGCACATGAGGGCACAAGGACTATTCCTGAGAAATTGTCCTTGGAGGACTGAACAGAACGGGGCAGGACCAGTATCCACAGTGCCTGTTTGGTGGAGGGTAGAGAAAAACACCACAGCAGCTGTGCTGGGGTGTCTTCTCAGAGAAAACCGGTTGGTGACTTCAGAAAGGAAGCTGGGAGTGAATTATCATGAGGATGGTGTGGGTGCTCAGTGACCCAGTTCCAGCTCAAGGAGGGAGCAAGGGAACCTGGCAGTGCAGAGGGGACGGTGCCTGCAACATTTCCCACACACATGTCCCAGGATAGACGATGTCTGGAACACTTGAACACTCTTTAATCTCTAATTTGATGAAACCAAACCAGCTTGATGATTTGGAAGCTGATCTGATTCCATTACAGCTTTTAGATCCTGAAAAATGTATTTAAAATATAATCCTTTGGGAACTACTTAGTCTTTTGTCCACAGCTAGCTGCCTAAGTTTTCTGCATTAGGTATTTCCTCTAAGGAATACAAGGAGACATTTATTTCTGATGAGCAAAAAGGACCACAATAATTTATTTTAAATTTCAGACTAAAGCATTTGTTTCTTTGTAAACAAGTATTTTAGATCTATGCACACCAAAACCAGTACTGTTGCTTTTAATTAGAAATATTAAGGTTAAAGAAGCAGCCTCAATTAAACTATACAGGTAAGAAAAGAAATAATTTTCAAGTAAGTAAGAATGAAAAGTCTAAATGTGGCATTAAATGCTTAAAGTGTACAGTGAGAATCCTCAATGCACATTTTAATTTTCATTTAATATCTGAGTTCCTCTGAGTGAAATCCTGGTTGCTTATGAAAAGCTGAGGTTTAAAAACGGTCTGGTGGCCGTAGTTTTAAGGTAGAGGGTCAAAGTCTATTACTGAGAGAATAATTAAGGGTCTGGTCCTCAGCTTGGCTAATGTGATGCAATTCCTCTGAGGTTAATGAAGCTTGACTGATTTACATGAGCTGATAAGTTACCTTCAGCTCCAGCTTTTTAGTGAGAAAAATAACTCCCTTGCCCTTTAAAAGTATAATTGCAGTTATTTGCGAAGGACTATCTCATAGCCATTTAGGAATATTCCACAATGAGGGAAAAATGCACAAAGAAATTTATTGATATAAACCACTAGGACACCAAGCAAGAGGGAATGATGACAGAGATAAAGATGAAGGTCTGCTCAGTTTTAGGGAATCTGTAGGATGCACTTTCTGTGCACTTGCTTATGATGAGTTCAGTACAGGGTGCAAAATGTATGGGACTGCTGCTCATTCCGTATGTGTTCCTCATGTGAGTGGATTGAGTGTCACAGTGCTATTGAAATGTGCAGTGTTCACATCAACTAAATGCAGATAATGTCTGTGTACCATTTGTCCAATATAAATGGAATAAACAATGTCACATGGAAAGACCAACAGCTCCTAAGACATTGGATGTTCCAGCACACCGCAGTGCAAATACCACAGTACTTGTTATCTCATTTGCTGAAAAATTCTTTAGTTGTTAATAATGTATGGGATTATCATAAATCCACCAACAGGTAGTATCTGTGAGAGCTGCTGAATGAAATGAAAAGTAGGATAATTCAGATATAAGCATGTATTAAGAAAGGATTTAAAGGAACAAACTGTCTCGGTGTTTTCTACTGCTCTTTAATGGGGGCTTGGGTTTGAGTTCAGCAAGAAGCATTTGAAGTTCAGGAATTACTCTTTCTTAACAATGATAGCCAAATTTAGATGAGTAAGTGATGGTATTCTATGAGAACAGATGGATGCTTTTATGGTTTTGTGATCAAAACATCAGACCACTTTCTTTGCTGTCTTTGCTGTCTTTGCTGTACACTTAATGGGAGCAGACTATTCACTTAACGTTCCTATATCCAGATTTCCCAGCACTAATTTGTAAATAACATTTGCTTGAAAGCACTTATTTCTTTAGAAAGCGGAAACAATTACAGGCTTGTTTAACATATTAAATATATCTACTGATATATTCAGCATGCTCAAATGTGACCCAAGTATGTGCTGTAGAAGGGCATGACAAATGCCAGTCTGGCTGTGGGGGGCTGAGTTGGTGCCCAAGCTGGAGAGCACCTGAGCAATTTACAGAGCAGCACAAAGCAGCCAGAACTGCTGCTTCAGTTCAGACAAGGGAACATTAATCCTCTGCAGGAGCATTTATCTACCACAGAGGTCCTTTTCCTCTCCTGCACACCGCAAACTCGTCACTCCAAGGAAAGCTTTGTCATGGTCATTGTTTTCCCTGCTGGTGCTGACCAGACCTGCGCTGAGACCCATTCCAGTGTACTCTGGAGAAAGCAGGAACTCTGATGTCTCAACTTACGCAAGTTCACCTGAATCCAAATTTCCTGCAGATCAGTTTGTATATAAAATAAAACGCTGGCAATTTAGCGTACAGTCAGAACCAAGCAAAGCTGTGAACTTTTAAAGCAGATTTGTTTCCACATGTTATTTGTTTCAGTCCTAGCAGAATAATGTCTCTGTAAGAAAGAACTGAGTGCTATTTTGGCTAATGCATTTTAAGTAGAAACATTATGTTATGTTTAAAGCAACTTTTGTGCTTTTAGAGTCTGGATCAAGTTAAAAAACCTAACAGACATGTCATAGTCTGAATTTAAAGCACAGAAAGACAGAAAACCAGCTTGTAAATGAAATTAGAAGCTCAGAGAGACAATTCAGCCAGAGCTCCCCAATACCGTTTTTCAGGAAACACTGATAATTGAGATTTACTTGGATGGAGTAACTCTTCGGTTTATACATGGGGTGCAAATAATGCTTTTCTCCAACTGCAAACATGTAATTTATAACACTGCAATATTTTCATGCAGAGTCTCAAAGTGAAAAAAAAGAACAAATGTGCTATTGTTTTGGGAAATTACAGTCTGGGAATAGGATAATCTGATTCAGCTGAAATACAGGAGAGTTTCTACAAGCGTTATTCCAAGTGAGATTGCTAGAGGACCGAGAACTTTCGCGGTTGTCAAAGAATGTGTTTAATAATTTCCTTCATACATTTTTCTTGAAAGTAGTATTTTTCATTTATTAGGTAGAGCAAGATAAAAGCAGGACTGTGGCCTGTGGGCTTCAGTCAGTGGGGTCAGACTTGCCCTCAAGCAGATGACAGAGCATCGCTGTGCAAACCACAATGATCAATATCCCTGCACTTCCAAACGTGTTGGAAAACGCTCTGACTTTTTGTTAGGCTTCACAAAGCCTGATGGGAACTGGGCTCTACCCCATGGGCTTCCAACTAGCAATATATGGAATTCAGGCAGGTCTAGAGGATTTTATTTGAGGGATAAAATACCAAATTCTCATCCACCATACACAGACAAAATAAGCTCAGAGACCCAATGCACAAACTGAGCAATCACTAAGAAATTCAGCCAGTATTATCTGTATTGCAGATTCTGAAATTAGAGATAATGGCTCTTAATAATATCTAAAGCTTTTCAACTCTATCTCCATGAGAAGGTCAAACAAGCCAATATAATCCATGAATAGAAGGAAAATATTATTGCAAAAGTCTTCTAGCCCATCACTGAAATGAATCAGGGCATTTTAGTTACTCAGGTCCACTCCACAGGAAATCAATGATTAAATGTGAGAATCCTGTGTTTCTGGTGATGGCAAGGAGAAGGAAAATACCTGAGTAATGGTTGAAAAAAGCTCTTTAAAAGATAATGTTCTGATTTTCTATCATGACTTCATGACATGAGTGCAATAGCCTCTGGCTGATGCAATAAAATTCCTTCTCACAGACTTACACCAAAACGTCACATGTAAACAGATGCCACACTGCCTGTTACAGAAAGCAGTGTCTTCCTAGGAAAGAAAAGGACTAAAAAATTATAAAATAGCAACACTTAAACACCAACATTCTTGTTATTCTTTCAAATTCTTCTTAATTCCTTGAATGTCAGTCTTAGCTTGGCACAATGTTCTTCACAGCACCAGATAATAGGTTGATATATGATTGATTGCAGACCAGTAGCAACTCTCCCTCCTCCGAGATGCAAAGCAGACTTACAGTTTCTCAGGACAAATTTCAGTTTTAAAAATAATGGTCTCCTCTCCTCAGCTTGTGTGACTGGCAGGAGCTCTGGTGGAACAAACTTTGCTCCCATAAATTATGGGGGTTTTATATAACATATTCAAGAAATACAGTTGTGTGGACAATTTTGATCACTCAGGCTTGTGATAATGAGTCCTCCTGCCTCTGGAGTCCTCACGGAGTTTTCTTCTTCAGATTTAACATTTTTTAAGAGAATGACCTTTTACATCAAGTTTCAGAACTTTATTTCCTTTATTTCCCAAAGCTCCATCTTCTCTTCCTCTAAACAGACATCTGTCATTGCCAGATGTTTTAAATACCAGAATATTGCTTAATTTGCAGAGCCCAATTTTTCATTTTAGCAGTAAAGCACCAGGGGCAGCTCTCACAGAGGCTGCAGTCAGGTCAGTGCAGGTACTTTTTGTACCATGTTAACTGAATCCAGCCCTCATCCTCATCTACTTCACGTGAGTCAGCCTGGTTAGGCCTACTGGTTCCAGCTGGGTCACTTAAAATGCACATCCTGTCCAACGCCTCACTGGAAAGGCTCTATTGTGCTTGAACTCTATCTTTGGCTACGTATTCCTTTAAAATATCATCATCTTTTAGCGTTTTTATCAACGAAACTCTGTATGCACTGTCTTAATTACAGACCTCTTCTCTTCTTTTTTTTTTTGGTTCATTTGAATGTAAATCCTGTTCCTGCTGCTGAACAATGGAAATGTCCACAGCCCTCACTTCCTCACATCAGGGTTCAGATTTCAGGAATCAAAAGAAAAGAGCTGTGCCAAGCCTGAAGAAAATGAGACCGCTTAAAATGCTTTTGAATTGTAATACTGCACATGCAATATGATGATAATCATACTGTGCAGTAATTAGGAAACCTATTGTGTGTGTATGTTGTGCCCTACTACATGCAGTAATGTGTCAGCTATTAACTGAATACTGTTTTCATTTATAGAAACAATCTTCTGGGTGTTGAAATAACCTCCAAATACATTGGAAGAAAACAACTGTATTCGTAACTATTCTTATTAAGCTCTCCAAAGGAGCACTTCTGATAAAAACAGTGCTGGCAACAGATCTGCTTCAGGTGGAACTAGGTCAGTAAGAAATTGTAAGTCGATAGTTGAAATAATTGAATAGTTTAAATCAGAAGACAATAATTGAAAGGTTCAGCCTTCTGAATCTATGCACTCTGAGCGTGTCTACATGACTATGAAACGACAAAGGCTATTACAGTGGAGATCCTCCTTTCTGAAAGATATGACAACAGAAATTATACCCTTCGAAGGAGAGAGAGATTTGGAAGGTATTTTCTGGATGGGTGTCACTAGAAACAGATGACTAAGCTCCCTGTCCTTAGGCATACCTCACACCCCATGAGATTTAGACTGGTATTTACTCGAGAGGTAGTGCATGTTAATTTTGATTAAGCCTGTTTTCTACCCATTTGAGAGGGGCTTGTGTATCCTCTGGGCTCCTGGGCAAGTTGTTAATTCATGTATCAGGAAGGAAGTTGAAAAGAACGCTAATGGAGTTTGGTTTTTCTTGGTTTGATCCTTGTGTATTATGGATGTGCATATGGTCCAAATCTCTTTTTATTGCCTCTGCGCTATGTTATGTGTGGCTTGTTCCAGCTTCACTGGGTTCCAGAAGGAAAATCGCTAATGAGCCAAAGTGGAGAACAGTCCTTGTGCTTTATAACCAACATTTAACCTGGTGCTGTATTATTCCTCTAAGGATTACATGGTTGCATTTGTTCCAGCAATGTCAATGAGAATCCTTGTATAGAGTGTAGTGAGCTCTAGATGAGACCCTAAAAGGGAAGAAAACATCACCCAAAGGCTCAGAATCAGTCACATCTCCATGAAGAAGCCTCTATTCTGCATGTTTGTTTACTTAAAAGTGTAGAAATTGATGGCTTTCTCAAAAGCCTGTTGACAATTAAGAATATGGACAAGACAGAAATGGTGAAGTGGGGCACTTGCTGGTTTCTGACTGTCACTAACAACTCACAACCATGTACTGTGTTTCCTCTATGCTTCAGTGGCATCCTTGCCTTTCTGCTAGATTGGTTCTGGAGAGCCAGGATCAAAATGTTTAACTGGTTTGTATGGCCCAGGGGGCTGCCAGAGCTTTGTAAACAAACTGGGCCAAATCCTTCTGTATTTTGATCATTAACCATCAACAAATGATTGCAACAGATGAACTCGTGCAGTAAATGTCTTGGACATTGATACTGTTGAGACAGATAAGCGTATTCAAAACTCAGATCTTTTAAGCTAAAATAAAATATGTTACCAGGTTTATATTCAACGTTTGTTTTCCATAATAAATGGGACTAAAGTCCTCTCTCATAAAAAGCATTCCTTCCTCAAACTTAAAAATATCAAGTTATAATAGTGGGAAAATAACATGTGCTGCTAGCATATTGTGATTATATTCAATTAAAGCTTTTCTCTCCACTTTCCAGACCATAGTAAAAAGAAAATTTTTCTAGTTTTGTCAGCACTGCACACAGAACAGTCAAAGTGAATTAGTTTTCACTGATTTTCACAGTAATCTGTAAACAAGATTTATTAAAGTAATTAAATAAGAATTTCATAATTTGTAAAGCATTTAACTCAGAATGTAGAATTGTTAAAAGCACTAATAAACTTAGAATTGATTCATCTTTAGATTATGTAAGACTTGCAGATATTGCTGTTTCCTAATGGAATTGTAATCAATTATGAACTGTGGGATTCGTGCTCAGTTTTGTAAAGTGTACATTTGAGAGAAGACCTGTGACATTGCCACTGGGAGCAAAGGAATTGTATCAAGTCAGCCTGTGTGGGAATGCCACACACAGAGCTCGCTGGAGGCCTGACCCACCACCTGCCACAGGCAAATCATCGAGTGCTGTTTCCACCAAGACTTAATCTGAGGAATCGGACCACTGACACTTTTTACTTTACACTTCTTGTCCTTCCCTTCCACCCCACAAATTTTCCTTTCTCAATAACCTGTCTATAATATGCTAACTGCCCCAAAGATTTAGTTCCCAGTCTTCCCAACTTCCCTCGTATGCTTGGTGCTCCCCATGGATCTCAGTGCAGAGCAGTGACCCAAAAGCCAGAGGTTGCTGCAGTCCAGGCTCCACCAAGCCCTGCCAGCTGCTGCTCCCTCCAGCCTCCCGAGGCTGGACAGGCTCTCACAGCTGCTGTGGCTGCTGCTCAGGTTCAGCTACTGCTGCTGTGGTTGCATCTCAAGAGATGCAGCTAGGAAATCAGCTTCTGTCTTTTTGTCAGCCCCTTGTCTGGTTATTGTTCATTGGAACTCCAGCCAGCTCCTTTTAGCAGTCTCTTCTAACCTGGTGTGTCAGCGCCAGATGTGTGGCTAATTCTAAGAGATTTTTGGATGCTTTCATGGGAAAGAAAAGAGTGTTTCTCTAGTAAAAACATGCATTTTTCTTCCTTTTCCATGCCTAAGTGGGTTTTTTGTAAAATACAATGTGATTCTTTAAAAGGGAGGTATTATACTCATGGCATTGGGAAGCTCAGATGTTGCTCTATGTTACTGAATCTGGCACTCCTATGAGTTTCTTACTATTGTTTCAAAACCTCCTATGTGAACTGGAAAACAGGTCATTATTTCACCAGAATGAGAGTGCTCACTTCAGGTCTTCTCATTTAAACACTGAAAAATTTCCAATGTATCTATTGCTCAGCTGCTGCAGCAGAATTCCCTGGAGGGGTTACATCCCAAGAGGAGTCATTCCTCGCCAACAAGCAAATGAAAGATCCCAACACTCACCCCCTCTTTCAGGCCAGGAGGCTGCTGAGTGTCATGCAAGAACAGCCTGTTCCACTGCAGCCAGGCTGTGCCTGCAGGAGCTCTCTGGGTTCACAAAGCAGTGCTCACCTTGTCCCAGCCCAGGGCACCCCTGTGTCCTGCTCCAGCTGCCAGCCTGGGGCAGGCTGAACCCGCACCTCTGCTGTGCTTAGGCAGGACTTGGCTGCATCCCGTCCTGCCAGCCTGGTGCAAGACACTTTCCATTGCCAGAACTGTTCTTTGATCAGTGGGAGGTTGATTTAGTTTGGTTTTCCTGGGGGCTGGGTTTTTATCTTTTCCTTTGATCTATCATGTCATTCACTGTTAAGCAGATCAGTCTAATATCAGGTGGAATAAATATTGACTGGAGACGGTGAGTCCTCTGAAAAAACCCTATTGCTTATACAGTGATGGGCATAAAAATTAAGGGGATTGTTGCTAATTCTTCTCCGTACATCATTCTAACACGAAGCACCTTGTTTAGTAATTCTGTCTGATGTCTTTTTTCCTTTGAGTAATATTTGCATAAAGTTATCATGCTACCTTTCTCCAACCATGTCACCCTTCTATATCATTCTTTGACTCCTCATCGCCTGCTGTTTCAATTTCAAGATTGTCAGTAATTAAAATATCTGCCATATTTATACAGTATTTAGGCAAACTGAAAATAAATTTTTAGAAGGAGAAAGTCAGAAGTCCACATTTATGTAATGGCTATGCAAGTAGAGAATAACATGGGCAATTTTCTACTAATTAAGTAATAGCTGAGACTGTTTTATCAGCAATGATTTTATTCAGCAATGATTTTATTCATCATTCAGTCTCCATTGGCAAAGAATAGGGGAAGCTGCAGAGTTTTTAAAGAAAGGACATTTTAAATATGTGGAGCAGAAGTGCTGAAAGGGACTCAGAGCCACATGGAGCAATTGCTTCCAGGGGAAAAAAATACTGGCTACTTTATTGCTCATTATTTCACAGATTGCCTTTTAACTGCAGTTGAGAGAGTGGGACCTGTGAATAATATAGATATATTTTACTGCTGTAGTTGTTTCAAGTTGATTTTCATTTTACTATCTATGCAGCCTCTTTGGAAATGCAACATTTGCATTTGCTACTGCCTCTGATCTTTGCCTGGAGACCTGGGTGGGATAGACCTGACTAACATGGCTTAGCTGCTCTTCCCGCAGCATCCAGACTTCCAAGCCATGCATGATATGACGTATACACGAATCAGAATTGCTAAATATATTTTACTTCTGTATGTTTTCCATTACTGTTCACAGAAATGTAAAATGTTGCACAGTATTTTACACTACTGTGTCAACACAAGGGATTTTAATTCCATTCCTGTGACCAATGGGTTTGGAGTCATTCTATATATTAGTTTGGATAATGGTGAAATTGATTTTATTTCCACAATAAGAAGTTATTAAGCAGTCAAACCGTTGTACAAATAAGGATGTTTGATGTATTTGAATGCCAATATGACTGACATTTAAGTTTAGTGCCATAAATATGTTCTGTCATTCCTTTCAGTTTCCTCTGATCTGCCAGCTGGTAACATTCCCCCTAGGGTGGGTCCTGATAGAAGCCTGGTCCATAGGGCTTCAGAGAGCTGCCTGAAGTCTTACCTCATTCATTGTTGACTGGCAATGTTTATTTATTGTGGTTACTTTTATTAACTTTTTTTTCCCAAGAGAAATGAAAAAATATTTTATTAATTTCTAGGAGGTTTATAGTACATCACTGAAAGAAAACTAGGTAACTCATGAAGGTAAGGAAATTAAGAAGGTGAAAAAAGGAGGTACATTCTGTCTGTTGTAATTCTCTTTCTCCTCCTGAGGCCCGCAGCAAAGCCCACTGGTACCAGAACGAGCAGCCCCAACTGCCTCCCTGCGCTCTGGTCTTGTGCCAAGTCTAGAAACGAGCAACCTGGGAAGGAATGAACTGAGGCGATGGATAGATAGAGCAAGGGCAGATCTTCCTGGAGCTCTGTAAAGAAGGCAGGACCTGTTTCAGCCTCTGTGTGCATGAAGTAGCACGTGGGCACTTTACCAGTGCAGTAGCAATAGAATTTTGTGTGGGTTTCATGCATTCCTGATTACCCAGGAAGCCAGTTTCTCCCAAAATTCAGATCATTGTCAGGCAATACATTGTGGTGTATATAGAAAACCTTCTTCTCCTCTAATATTCACATTTGCATGTTTATTAGCCCTGACCTCAAAATCTGAATTTTCTTTCCATAGGCTATACTTGTATGCATTATTAACTCAAAATTTCCCTGCTTACTCTCACAAATTTTATTAGAAAATAGTAACTATGGCTTCTTAAGTGATTATGTTGCTGCTATTGTAATATACTGGCAGGAATTAATGTGAAGGGTTACAAAATACCAACACATGCAACACGGGTTAAAATTTGGGTTGGTTTCAAAGCAATCACTTTAAACATCTAGCATGTATGTTCCACAAAAGGCTCCAGTTCCCAATCAGAGTTTTTTTTAAGGATTCCGTCCCTCTCTGTTGTCTAGGGAAAGAGCCCATTCCCTCAGCCAAGCTGGGGATTGGAAGCTGTACAGTGGTTTTAATTTGTAAACACAAGGATTAGCTTTCCTTCAAGTGACTTAGAATGTCTGCTTTTCTATAAAGGTTATAACACATAAAATCCTTAATTTGTTAAACCTGCAATGAAAAAAAAATAATTTTTTGAGTGAAGACAAGGTCTTTGAAGCCAAGTCATTCTTCTCTGTAAATGATACTCACATAACTGTTTTTAGAGCATACTAAAATTATAAGAGCACAAGCCTCTGCCCATTTTCCATTCATGTTTCCATTATCATCAAATTATGAACATATCTGAACTTAGGGGAATATGGCATATAAAGTGCCAATTATTTTTATTGCCAAGCATGGTATTTGCTTTATTTTCCTGTAGTTGCTATTCTCAGACAGGCTTCTGAGCATATATTGCTAAGAAATACTAATGTGAGGATCTAAAAAATGTCCAGAGATGTACCCAGTTTTGTGCAGTGTTATGTAAAATTTAGAGGATCTGGGTTGCAGCCCACTACTCCTCAGAAATGTGTATTTGGTGGTATTTTAGGTCCCTTCCCTGATCCTGAAGTGGAAAAATGAGTTGTGGGGGTGGGAGGAAAAATTAAAAATTAGGCTCAACCACCAGAATTTGAAGACTGCAACAGAGTTTTGGCTTAAGCCCACTTCAAGTGTGGGGCTACCATGCTGGTCAATTATTTTATCTAGCAGGATTCATTCTTCCAGAATTAGAAGTGACATGCTGGTACCAGAAATTGCAGTGCTCCTTCGGAAATGGAGCGTGTGTGGGTTTGGCTCCTGTCAAGGACAATTTTTAGCATTCCCATAGTGTGGTGCCCTAGAAATAATGCCAACAGACAGACAGATAGACAGACAGACAGACAGAGCGAGTGAGGTTAGCACTAGAAGCAGGTACAATATTGAGTCACATGTGTATATTTATTTCCCTGTTGATTGCCAAAGGCAGTGCAAGGGTTTGAGGTTGGTCATATTGCACGAAGGACATCAGCAATATTGCTCTAAGAACTGTGCTGGCTTGTCAAATCAAAATATGAGATATAAAAAGAACAAGGCTCTAACTTTAGAACACAGATACAAAGGTAGTGCTGGACTTTCTATTGATGAGGAATTCATTCAACTCTTATTTCATACTGGATTACATTAAACTCAAACTTTACATAAAGTGTCCAGTGTTGATTCCTCTAAAATTGAATAAATGATCTGTCTTGCAATTTCCACAAATAGGGATAGACTTTTTGTGTGTTTTGGAAACCACCTAGGGAGCAGTTTGAATTCAAAGTGGAAATAAAATTATTGAGAAGATCCCAGAAATTCCATTGGAGAGGTGCTTGCAAGAATTAAAGAACAGGTAAGTATTCTAATGCTTCTCCAGCAGCATGCAGCTGTGTCAGGACCCAGGATGGGCTTAGCGGAGGTGGCTGGAAAGCTGGCAAAATCCTTATTGATAATGACTTGCTATCATTTTGTGGAATTTTTTTATAAATCTTAGGAAGAGTTAAATTATCTATCCAATTTACTTTGGGACTCCCGTAAAAGAGGCTGGAAATACAAATATTGACTGTTGTCAGTCAATGCAAATTCTTCTTTGAATAAGCCTATTTGGCTAAGAAGGACAAATTGTACAGTAATTTTCTTCACAAGAAGTGGCAGCTGAGATACCCTCTCTAAGTGCAGCCCTCATTATCCATTTCCTTTGTAGAAGTTATCTTACCTTGCTCTGCTCAAAAGCATTTCCAATCTGTTCTTATTACTTATCCTGATAACCAGAAGAAGTATTGTCAGAGCAATTAGGAGTCCCAAGCCATTTTGAAGGCTCATTGCATTTGATTTTGTAATGTCTTCCCCAGGAGTTTGCCATCCAGCTACACTTCACTATCCACTAAAACTTACTGGAAGAAATGGAACTGCTCACAAAGAAACCTTAGGGCAAAGAAAGGATCACGTGACCCTCTATGCAGCTGTTTGATGAGATGATATTTCTTGAAGATAGCAAACATTTAGTGCATTGTTCAAAAGCACAGCTAACCTGCCTGGTGTACTTCTGAAGGTGATCTCAGGGGGAGCATTGCTGCCTTGCAGATTAATCCCGATGAGTTCTGCAGAAGTGGCAGAGCATGAGCCACAGCCTTTTTGTTTCCCAGGGCTGCTGCAGTGCAACCTACGCTCGAGTATTGCTTTTTGATACGCTTTTCAACATGCTTCTGCTCACTTGCCCAATTCTGGTAGCAGCATCCCATTGTAATCCTTTCAAGCACTACTACAGAAACGGGCACGGCTTTCAACACAGAAACCTGCACCAAGTCTGAATCGTCACAACACTTCTGTGCAATTCATCTCCCCGTACCTCCCGTTCCCTGCGGTCGGGACTCTTCTGCCTCTGCAAAATAAATCCACTAGCAAGTAACTCACTTCAAAAGAAGCACCCACTTAATTTTCAATTAAACTTCTCACCCATTACAAGTGCCAGCCTCCCCACTGCGCTGCCCCCCGCCCCGAGCGGGACCAACCCCCCCAGCGCCGCGTCCCCACGGCAACCGCACAGCGCGCATCCATGGAAACAAGGGGGCCGGGGAAACTGTGCTGCTCTTCCACTTGTGAAAATACTTTCAAATTGCTAAAGCACGGCGGGGGGGGGAAGCAAAAAAGGCAATATTGGAAGGCATTGCCGTTTGTGCCAAACAGCGCTCGAGACGGATGGCACAGAGATAATGGTCTTGTCTTCACTGTTTGGTTTGTCAGGGAAATGGCTCCGTGTTTATCTTTTCCTTTGCTTGTGCGACAGGATAAAAATAGGGCACATATCTAATGCATATGTGTCGAAATTACGAGTACAAAACTGTGCATGTACGTCACAGTGAGAATAGATAGTGCACCCATAAATACTGGTGTATAACGTGCCTGGTCTCATGCTTTCGATTCAGTCTGAGCAATTGAAAGAAGTGAATGCATAAGATAGCTGTTTCTTTCTTTATATATATATTGTGTTTCTCATTTCTGTCTTCTTCTGCATCTGTTTGAATGCATGTCTATATGTGGCTATTCCACTGGTCTGCTTGAGAGAGGTTATTGTTTTAAAACAACAGTATATTAACCTTAAAATATTACTTGCATTTTGCAATGGGGGACATATTTATATTCCATTTTGCTATTATAATTATTATTATAATTTCCACAAGGCTATTCCTTGTCTTCATGTCCTTGCATAGGAGCTGTTCTTCCGAAACAGAGGAAAAAGGGAAATTAAAGACTATCACACGGGGCAGAAGGAAAGGCTTTCACAGACAGCAGATTAGTAAGGATCTGGTAAGGAAGAACTTCCTCCCACTGAGGGTGGCAGAGCTGCCCAGGGAGGATGTGGAGTCTCCCTGTCTGGAGACATTCCAAACCCAGCTGGACACGTTCCTGTGTCACCTGCTCCAGGTAACCCTGCCTCGGCATGGGGTTGGACTGGATGATCTCCAGAGGATCCTTCCAACCCCAGCAATTCCTTGATTCTGTAATTCTATGACCTTGAATGAACTGAGGAGTATCACATTCATGTTTCCTCTGGAAGGACTGAGGGCTTGGATGAAAAATAGGGTCTGTTGAGCACAACAGAGAGAGATGTCCTCTCATCTGCTGTCAGTTGTACCAAACAAAGATTTCTCTTCCCAAGGAGCTGGACACACGGCCAGTTAGACAAAGATACATTGCCATGTGTTAGAGGCATTATGTAGGAAGTTGGAAATGAAAGACTAAAATTACAGACTATTTAAATCCTAACCTGTAATTGAATTCCACCGTACCTCAGAAGTCAAAGGCATGATTTGCAGGTGGTTTGTAAGGAAGAGTCAGTTTCACACTGCCCCACCGTGCAGACCTGCAGCCGACTGAGAGCTGCAGGAGCGCCCCCAGTGCAGCTGGGCCAGGCCAGCCGTGGGACCAACCCTCCTTCAGCCCGCTGGGACTGCTGAACTCTGCTGCTGGATGGAAGGCTCCCTTTCAAAAGTGACTTATTTTAGAAGTTTGGGGAAATAAAAAACCAATGCAGCCATTTCTGAGAGTCATGGCCATAAATAAAATACGCTTTTGAAGAACTGTTCAGTTTCTATTCTCCTGTAGAGAATAGAAGTGTCCTTGGTTTAATACTTGAAATACAGCTGCATGTAGCTAGGAAGGGGCTGTTACAGCTTATACATATTTCATAAAGAAATACAAAGCTCTGAACTTTTGAAAACTTCCTACTCTCCTAAGCATAGTTTTCTTCTACACAACCATTGTTGTCTCTATCTTTCCTCTTTTTTAAAAATTTATTCATCTGTGATTTTTTTCTTCTTGTTAGCTGGCATTTATGCGTTCAAATAGAATTTTTAAAGTATTTTCCTGCTTCTTTCAAAATACATGATCCAATTTTCTATTGTTTTTACTGTAACATTGTAGAAACTGACTTATTCAGACCAAACACAGATTGCACATAATCAGAAAGAGTTGCAGATAATCAGGTTACAGGGTATTTGGATCTGAAAATATTACTTAACAATGCAGAGCAGTAGGCCAGATTTACTTAACTTTTTTATTTTTCAATTAGAATTGGAATAGATTTGGGTGAATTAGAACAATTGAGGGAAGTGCTATTGATATTCTTCCTATTGTGATGTCTGCATGTTATCAGATACTACTCTTCACTTTGGTTTGACAGGAAACTCCTTTATTCCTCAAAATTTTTATACCAAATGGTCAAGAGTTTATTTGGATATGCAAGTTTTTTAACAAATAATTGCTATATGCATCTACTATAGGTAACTGCCTATTTGTGCAGAAATTGCCACTCTATTATCATCAGTAAAAAGACAGAAAAGTTTGTCTCAAATGGGGTGGGTCGTGGCAATATTTTGAAACACATTTGGTGTGGTAATGTATATTAATGGTATATGCATATACTCTGAAAGCTAAAAGGATCTGTAATTCTCATTTTTCTGGGCACGTTTGGCACTCTCATTTTTGTCAGAAGAAGTCTGTTATTAAATGCAAAGTTTCATATTTGTCTGGTAGTAGAGTCTGAACTGATCTCTTACAACCTCAGCCTATGCCCTCATCTCTTAGGACTGTTCCACATGTTTCCCTGATTCCAGCAGAAGCAAGGTCAAAGGCCATGGTGTATGATTATAGAAATATTTTGTAATTACCCAGATTCCAAATGCTAAATAGCGAGTCAAATCTAAAGTTCTACCCAAGCAAAGAAGCATTCCTCTTGCATGGGAGTGCCAGTGAACTGTGGCAGCAGAGCTGCATTCCCTGTGGCTGGAGCTGTAGCAGTGGCTGTCTTTGGATGGATGGTTGCACTCACGTGTGATGACTTTATTGTATCTGCACAGAGTCAGGATTACAAGTAAAACAATCTCTACCTCTAAAATGATAGTTTTGTTCTTTTCAGCTATTAACTTTTGGGCACATTTTTGTCTTGTGTCACTGGACTGCAGTAACTACAATTTCTGTTGCTCTCAGACTGAAACCAGATCTGAGCACAGGCATCCAGGAGTGTTTACACCTGCTTGTAAGCCTTTGGTGGATATTTAACCTTTCTATGCAACACCACTTATTAACAATAATTGGTGTTTAGGTTTTATCTTCACAGGAGGTATATCCCATACAGTCATTAAATGAGTACCTGCTTTTGAACTAAATGATTCATAAGTATTGAAAGTGAATCTAACCAGTGATTTTATTTTTTTTTGTCTTTAATTCAACTATTTCAGAACTCTAAAATATAGCATATAGACCAGGCAACCTTAGAAATGTTATCAGCAAACCGCTACAGTTTTAGGTTGGTACTCTAAGTGTGTTTAACACCTTTCTCCCTTTTCCAAAGAAGTGCTTACATTTGAAATGCTGGTGTCAAAAATCAATGAAACCTTTTGAAAACTGAGTAAATTCCAGAAACATGTATCCAATATGGTAGCTCATAAAGTAGATAACAATGTATTACAGGTGTGCGTATATGATTTCAGTTTGATACAGGAGGCCACCACGCATCATCCACAAATACTGTGCAAATGGCCATATTTCTGCTGGAGCTTTTGAAGCCCCTGATTCTGACAGTGAATGGCTGTGGGTTCTGCTGGGTTTTTCCTTCAGTACTTGGACATTTTGAACTGGCTGACTCTTGGTGACAATGTGGAGCCCAGAGTTTGTGCTGGTGAAAGGAAGGGAATCAATGTGACTCCTTTTGCTCTGGCCTATGCAAAATCCCAGGTGAAGGTACCCTGTGCAAGAACTGCTGCCTTCTGCTGCTGCCCCACTCACGTGGATGCACAACTGAGTCCACAACCTGAGAAGAGGCACTTCTTTGGAAATTCAGGGAATTAATTCTTTACAATAGCACCGCTTGGCACACATTAGTACTCATATAACAAGCAAGCAATTTCATGGCCTTCTTCAGACAATAACTGTATCCATCTCTGAAAAAACTGTTTTGAGCTTTGTTTCCCCTTTCCCAACTGGACTCAGACTGGTGTGACATTCCATTTTAGCCAGTGATATGCTCAGGATAGGTTACATTTCTTTCTGGGGTTAGTGAGAAAGCATTACTGTGTCTGCTTAAAAGGCTTGTTTAAAAGAGATGTTAATTAAAGTTTATCTTCTCTGGTGGGAGCTATTCAGCTCTATCCCAGACAAAGCGGCAGTATGGACATGCTACAGGTATGCCAGAGGTTTTAGTGCTCTAAAGCTCTTGGAGAAATTCCAGGGCACATGTCCATGTTATGTGTTTAAGATGAGCCCCAGAATTTTCTCAGACTTAAAAGCTCTACAGTGAACCTTCAAGTTCAGACTCAAGGGAAATGCTCGAGCATGCCAAGAAAACAAGGAAGCCACCAGCAGTGCCTGGGCACAGTGCCCACAGGTTTGCTTCCAGATGTCAGTAAGAAAGTCAAATGGGCAGGAGGCAGCGCCTGGTGCGCCGTGCCTGCTCCAGAGCCTGCTATTTTCAGAGCAGCACAGACTCAGCTAAAGTGCAGCCCAGGCCCCCAGGCTCCTGCTTTCCTGGGAGAAGGATCTATGATGTTATATTTCAGTAATTCGTCAGAGCTCTGCCTTTTGCAGCGGCGAAGCAGTGCTCAAAGCATCTCACATGGCTCTGTGCAAAGATTCCTCCAGTACATGGCTTAGGAATGGGCACCTTAAATTGCACAAGCCCTGTGTTAATTTAAATTTGTAATTTCTCATTCAGCTTACTACAAAGCTGGACTACAGATAATGATGACACTTTAAGTGTAAGGTGTATTCATTTGGTTCAACCATTTTCCCCATTTCTTGCTGTAAAGGAATAGGTTTCCAAATAATATAGTGGCTGCTAAAATGTTTGTGACATCTGTGCTTTAAGTAAGTATTGCAAACATCTGGGACAGTAGACTCTCTACTTCTTTGGGGTGGTTTTTCATGTGTCTTTACAATTCACACATAAGTGAAGGTGGCTCTGTGGTACATAACTGTAACAAGTGCTTTTAAGTACGTTATAAAATCTCACCATGGCAACATCTTTCTGCTCATCGTATTTATAGTGAGAAAAAGAAAACAAGCAAAAATGATATTAACCCTGAAACCTTTCTGAAATTTAGAGGTTGAAAGAGTAACCTAAGTCAGGGTTCTTTTTTTTTGGTAGCTTTCTGTAAAAATCCTTGAACATGTTACTGGGGAAATAATAATTGAAGGTAGGCTTTTAACTTCAACTTTATATTTAACTTACCAAATACCTAGTTTTTGGTCAGTGTGACCAAACATAACTTGATTTTAATAGAAGAAAATTAGAAAAAAGATGGGATATTTGCTTACTTCTAAGACCTAACCACAGTGGGCATGATGCAGAAACCCAGGTATGGTCATAGAAAGAGGTTCCAGTTTGGAAATTATCCCTCCAACATCTTCCTGCCACCCTGTGCTCTGGCATTATGTAAACCTGGCTCAGCATGGATTGGTACTCTCCTTGCAGGGGCCTTACATGCCTCTAAGGAGTGGCAGTGTGTTCTCCATTCCCTTGCTACCTCACTTCTGCAGTTCTTTTGAAGGCTTGGAATTGTCTGAGTAAATTGGGAGGAATAATTGTAAGAATGTGTGAGGGTGCTCTAGAGAACGGCACTTTAAGTGCTCCTCTTGGTATCATCCAGTGGGCTACAGTTGAAGAGATCTTCCAGATAACATGAATCAGAATAACATCAATTATCTCTGTTCTTGCATTTCTCTATCCCTTTCCCTATAGCCTCCACAGCCCTGTGTTATAGGAACACTTTATTTGAGCAGTGTGAAGGAGAAGGCGTGTGGGCTCAGTGAAAGGCTCGGATAAAGCTAAATGCAACTGCACTGTCTCAGGCCATCATTCGTCAGGTAAAAAATGAAAATAGACAGATTGTCAAGGAATTTGTCACCTACAAATTCCTTGCAACTGTGGATAATCTGTGGATGGTCTGAACATCTGAACAAACCATACCACTTCAACAAATGGGTACAGATACAGGGTCTAGAGTTTAACCACCTACTCCCGAAATTATTGGATTTATATCTTATCTCACTCTAGTTCATTCCCATTCATCTAACTTTTTTAGAACAAGTTCTTTGTTTATATTCAATAAAAATAGGGAAGGAAACTAAGGGAAATATAAAGAGATTCTGAATTAAACCCAAAAAATCCAACTATTTTTAATCCTTCATGAATTTTTCATTACTACTTCCCACAAAACACCTCCTGCCTTCTCCAAATGTTCTAAAAAGTGCTGCCATTCTTGGTAGATAAAAGCAGTATAAAATTATTAAGCAAAAATCCTTCTTTGTTTCTTTTTCAAACAACTGCTATGTAGTGACTTTCCATCCAGTGTCTTCTGCAGTGGGAATAGGTTCTTTAACCATGAGGAGAGTAAAAGCAGTCAGTGCTGCTTACAGATCTGTACAGGACCTTGAGCACAAACTCCAAGGGCCCTTTGCTTGTTTACATGAGAATTACAGCATAGAAAGTTCACTCTCAATCACTTCTTTCTGTTACTGTTTATAGAGGAAAAGTGGCCCTAGTACCAAGGCAATCAGGACATACCCACGCTTTACGCTGTGCCCATTTTTTCTAGCCACGACACCCTGGGTAAACTGGAGCAGGGAAGGGTGCGGAGAAGAGGCTGCAAGACTGGGCTGAAGTGGAACTATACCACATGTCTCAAGCTGAGACAAAAACCCAGCCTAAAATCTAGCAGAGACTGAATTTATTAAATTCATGTTAAAAAATGGTTGAAAAATTTGTCAAAGTTTGGCTTCTTTTCTTCTAAAGGTGTTTTCCCATGTAAAATCGGGTGTTCTCATAGCATATCTTGTTTTGGTTTTACAGAGGTAAAACTTCACCAGTTCCCTAGAATACTTTTCAGAATAGAACAAACAGTAAACTTTCAAGACCATCTTTCAATTGTGTATTGCTAGTATTGTTATATTGAACCTAGCACAACTGTGGACTATTTCAATATAGTAAGTTTGGGTAATACACACTGTGGCATACAGCTTGGAGCTATTTTTTTCTGCTTGTACAGACATCCAAATCTTGTTCTCTGAGGCTGCCTTAGGCAGGAATGGGATGGCACAGGCACATGCTTGTGTAGGCTGAGTCCTATGCTGGAGGTGCCCAGTGTGAGAGCTGATGTGGCACACAGGTATCCCGCCACACAGGGCACCTGGACCGCACAGACCACCTTTATCACATATTCTCTGGCCCTGTGTTGAATTTAGACTTTTCTCCTGCTGCAGGTTTAAAGCCACAAGATGCAGCCAGTGGTGACCCAGTCATCTGTGCCCATCATATAGGCCCTGGCAAAAGAAAGAAGCAGCCTGCATTGGCTGCAAGCATGAGGCAGGGACCTCAGTAGTTTATTTTGGAAATAATGAGTAACGCTGATCAAATCAGTTGCTGTGGGGGTGTAACAACCTTGATCAGAGATCAAAACAAACTGTATTAGGCATTGAGCAGACGTGGCCTTCCTCAAGGAACACCAAGTGTAAAATGACACCCATCTTTAATACTTGCTGTAATTGCTTTGCTCTTAGTTCAGAGCCCTGATACACCTGAAATTAAGTCTTTGCTGAGCGTAGGTTGCCCTTGACTACTAAACCCAGGAACCTCGAGCTGCCTAATGCCATGGCTTGGAAAACAGTGACTATAAAAAATGGTTTTGTTATGAGTATCTTCTAGGCTGTAGAAAAAGTGCACATTTTGCCACTGGGGTGCTCAGAGTGTTCAGCAAAGCTTAATTGTTTGCTTAAGCAGCCTTCGGAGCCGTAAGAGCCAACAGAGCTATAAACTGGCAGGGCTGGCCAATGTGGTTGAACAGCAAAAAGACTTTCAAAGAGACAGTTTTGCTCCCAAGTGCTTATTGTCAGCTCTTTGAGTTAAACAGATTTTAACAACCCAAACAAAAACTCCACAGGGGAGCTTTTTACAAACAGAAAACAAAGGATCCCTGCTCCAGCTACATCAAAGCTTCCTGGCTGCTCTAACCTCTGGTGGCAGATTGTTTCATCCAAGGCCCCTAACTCAATGCTAATGTCAGTTTTCCCACCCACCAATGAACCACTTTTTGGAGTTTCCCGATCTAGCTTTCAGCTGACTTCAGACAAGAAACAGGATTGCTGCAGGCAAAGCTACAACCATCCCCATTACCATGCCGTGGTTACCCCCATGAAAGGTGTCTCAGAACACTGTGCTGTCATGAAATTTGAAAGCCTTATGTGCCTCTGGATTTGTTCACATTGAAGCCCTCGTATTCAGGAGATCTCCCTTCCTATACCAGCCACCTTTCCTTGTGCAGGCTGAGAGAACTGAGAGGCAGATTTGGGCTGGTGAATCTAAAGAGAAGATGATGAAAATTATTTTATTCTTCTTTTTCAATTCCATTTTTATCTCCCAGCCCAATGTAAATAAAGTATAGTAATAAGAGATCTTAAAATATATAAGGTTCATGGTAGTGAAATTCCAAGCACACTTAAGAGAGCATTGTTACTTTGCATTTTGAGTGGGGGTTTCAATGTGGTTTCATTCAGAATATAACAAAATTTGACACTGCAGTTAAAAAGGGGATGTTCTCATAGCTCTGGATAATTAATGACAGAGTAGGATGCAGGCTCCTCTGAATAAGAGGCAGAATCATCTCATGGCTACTCCACTTTGACACGACATAAAGAAGTACATGCTGCAGTGGTAAATCCACTCCTAAGGAAAAAAAAATGCACTGGTTGCTAAAAATCAAAAAGATAATATTTGTGCAGGGTGGAGAAATGAAATATGTGGTTGTACATGAAATGTTGAGATTTAAGTTGTATGGAACCAACTCAAAGCTATGAATCATCAAAACCCACAACATTACAGACCATCCAAAAGTTACAATTTTTTTCTTTCAAGCTGTGCACTTTTAGCCAAAAGAAATTAATGAAAACTGAATAATTAATTTCTCAAATCTTTGTTACACCGTATAAATTGGAGCGGGAGCACTGAAAAGGAGAAAATTGCAAGACGGATCCCAACACAATATAACCATCTCAGATTCACTGGAGTCATCCTGATGCCTATATTATCACTTCAGCTTCCCTGCTCACTTTAATTACCCAAGCAGTCCCATCAGGATGACATCTACTTCCAAGCACATTGTGTTGCCTCCTCCTACTCTGCAGATCCTCTCCTTGCTGCTGGAGTGCTGCGTTCAACTCAGCACAGCACAGGCTTGCAGCTCTGGCTGGATCCAGCTTTGACAGTAAATACAAAGCGACAAGAAGCTGGAATGTGGTGGAGTGCTGTGGTGCCCCAGTCCTGCACTGTGCTGGGAGTACATGACAATAGTCTGTAATACTTCACTGTTACTAACAAAATCTTTAAAGCCCAAATTATTTTGGATATGTCCATTTTTGGATTCCTAACTCAAAATCCTCTGAAGAGCCATGAATTTTAGACATTTATGGGGAAGAAAAGGGGGGTTCAAAGTGCTTTCAGGTGATGGACACCTGAATTTTAATCTTAAATCAATATTATCTCGTCCCCTGCCTCAGAGTCTGTACTTCTGTCCTCATGGACAGCAGGGGCCCTAGGAAGAACTAGGGCTATGTTACTGTTCTCGAGATCAGCACTTGCATTGGCTTCCCCCTGACAGTAGGACTGCTCTCTCTGCTGGAGTCTTAGTGTGGTTAACTACACTTCTTTCAGGCCAGCAAGTGTCTTTAGATTATAACAGACTGATAGGAGGAGGTAAAGAGAAAGAAATATTCATTCTGTAACATCTCTAATCAATGGAACAAGTGGATCAGCTGAGCAGGAGGAAAGATAAGGAAGAAGCTTGTAGGTAAATAATGCAGTGGGATTTGAAAGTGAAGAGGACCAATCTGGATTGAGTGAAGGATTGGAAAAAGAAATATGAAAAACTTATTTTGAGGTATCAACATTAGATCAAATAACTGGGTCACTGACTAAGCCCCGGCCTGAGGTTAGGTGAGGGAACAAGATGTGGAAAATTACTGGACATTACATGAGAAAATGCTGAACATGATTGATAAGAATGTGTGAAAATGACTAAAGTTACAGATAGCACCATGCAGGAGGGCTGGGTTTCACACGTGGTGAAGGGGGAGTTTTGTGAGAAATGGAACAGAAGGCCCATCTTCACAGATAATTGGGGAGGTGTTCTGCAGACCTTTGGGGGAGTAACATCTTGCAAGGCACCAAGGTAACTGTATCACTAAGAACCACAAAAGACCTAGGTAATGGTATCGGAACTGACGACTTTGGGATGGATGTAGCAAAACTGGGAGCAATGAGGACAGATGTAATTAGGTGGGTGTTGTGGAGGAGACCAGGGCAGAGGAAATGGGTGGTAGAAAACTGGGAAATGAAAAAGGGATATTAAGGTACAAACCACAGGATTAACACCATCTGGGATAGCCCTGCACTTTACCACTG
This sequence comes from Dryoscopus gambensis, assembly GCA_013389985.1. Taxonomy (NCBI): domain Eukaryota; kingdom Metazoa; phylum Chordata; class Aves; order Passeriformes; family Malaconotidae; genus Dryoscopus; species Dryoscopus gambensis. The sequence goes on from WEIT01030417.1 coordinate 397,247, forward strand.
GGTCAAGGCAACAAACCAAACCTGCCCTCTGACCATCTCACACAAGCAAATCCTGCTTCTGCTCCCCTGGGAGCGAGGCAAGCAGTGTGTCCTCCTGGGCCGCCATGGGGCCACCCCCACACCACGTGGCAGAGCCCAGTCCATGTTCTCCAGCATGCACAGCTGCCCATCACTCCCTGACAGACGGCACTGACCAAACTGAAAAGTATTTCTGCAAAATCATCACTGACTTCAACAAAATTCACTAAAACCTGTTGACAGCAACAAAATGTTTTTGCAAAGGAGGGTTGGGGTTTTTTTCCACAGAAGAAATGTGTGAACATTTAGAATTCTTTCCTGAAGACAGGACTGTGCCCTTTCTGCCCACAAGATATGTAGTTTTTGTCACGAATAAAAATTATGGTAACCATTAATTAATAATTCTTAAAAGCCCCCACAAAGGAAAATTGTTTCACACAACTGTTAAAAGGGACCTATGGGGCGTGTAAAAACCAATCAATTTTTTCACTGAACTCACTGTTCTCTGGTTCTCTTACTTGTATGGCCTTTTCAGACAATATTTTGGTACTTTTAATAAACCAGACAGCTGTGAAGACCTCATCCCTTTCTTTGGTCTTCTCATGTCTGCACCTCTCAGTAATTCGTAAGTCAAATGAATGATTGTGTAATCCTCAATAGTGGTACAGACTTAAAAATACCATCTAGGATCATCCTGCTTTTCATTGTGTCTGTGTAGGCTGCAGAATTCTGCCTTTGACATTGTATGTAAAAGATTTATTTCTGTCATCAACTGAAGCATGCCATATATACAGATTCGTCTTGAAACCCCCATGGCTGGTTAGATTTTTAACAATATCTCAGACTATGAAGTGCCTGACACATCAACCAGATACTTATTGTCTTTAATGAAAAATTATTTTTCATGCTGTCATGCTAAACTTGAAAGTTCAGATTCCAGCTGCCTCTGAGTACCACTTTTTCTCTCACAAAGAATCTGGTGAAATTAAATATTCGCTTCTCAGGAGGGGGCAGAGACGAGTGAACACAAGTGCAAACATTCATTTTTTCTGCTACATCGAGCCCTTTTTAATTATGTGAAAATTGACAAATGTCATAATTCCGAATAATAGTTTTCAGTGTGTAAATGACAGAAAAGTGTAAATTTCCCATGGTGGCGATTGCCGGGTCACAGGGAAAAGGTGCAGTCACTCGTGCAGCCTCCTGAGGCACAAGGAACTCATGGAGCCCCAGCCAGGGCTGCTGCCAGTGGGGCAGGGGACAGTGCTGGTGGGGACTGGGAGCTGGCCGTGGCCAGGCTGCCTGAGGAGCTGTGCTACGTGTCTTTCTGATGTCCCAAAACGTAACAGAAGCAATGGAACTTGAATCCTGCTCCCATCCCCAGCATTCCCCACCTCTCCAATGCATTTGGCAGCGATAGCCTGGCTTTCTGTGCGCTCATTTCTACAATTTTGCTGTTACTATTACTAGGCACCCAGCATAAATTTTCAGAGGAATTTTAAATATTACAGAATATAACTACAGGTTATGTGATTATGTCCTCTTTCCTGCTCCTTTTGCAGTAAAGAATGAGTTGCTTTGATTTTGGTGAGAAGAATTTAGGTCTGGTTCAGAGTTTCACCGCATACAGTTTGTGATCCTCAAAGTTTTGCTTCAAGGTACTGTCCCAGTGTTCTCTGCTGGAGAAGCAGATGAGGAAAAAGATGTGTCAAATTTAGGATACCTGAAAACCTTCACATGCCACTGTTGTTGAAAACATACCTTTTATTAGATAGTAGAGTGTTTCCAAGTACAGATGAAGTGTTTTGTAGTTGAAAAAGAGGAACTATCAGTTGCTATGAAAAGTATTTGAAAGAATTTCACTACACCACTGTTGTGGAAATCCATGTCAAAATCTTGAATTTAAAACAGGGGACATACAGAGAGGGCATTCCCAAAAGAACAGGCACACCAAGTCTAGTCTGTGAGAGTTTAACAGTTTAAGCTCCACAAAAGAGAGCTGGGAGTTGGTATGATTACTCTTGGAAAATATACCACAAAGTAAATACTGCAGAGGAAGAAGGGACAGCACTAAACTAATTGTGGAACCAGATAGATTAGAGGCAGTTTTCTAGTTAGCAGAGCAGGTTGGTGGTGGAACAAGCTCACAGTAGTGTCAGACACATGTTTCAGTGGACATGAGAAGTGCCAAAGGTCCAGCAACATGTGGGCACTGTCTCATGCCATTTGCTTCAGCCTCAGCTTTCTGTAAAACCATGCTGACTCCATGGTTTCAGCTGGGTTTTAACCACAGCAAAATTTCGAGTATCTTGTATTCTCAGTTGTGAAGTTCATTAATTTTAAATCTCTTTGAAGTGAACAGAAGAAAATACTCTTTGCTGTTGGAATGGCAAGTACTGGATCAGAAGGGCATGTTCCATCTTTCAGAAAGAGGAAAACTTTGTGTGGTTGGAACTTCAAAAGTTGGCACTAGAAAATCTGATTTTTGGAAAGATAACAGGGGAGAGTGTTCACATTTTAATTTTCTAGTTTGGGCTTATAGCCAAGCTCTAAACCTGTGAAAATAAAGGAACATAACAAAATATGTGATGAGGGTGCAGTGGTTTCAGAACCACATTTTATAGAAAGCCCTTTCCATTATGTTAATGAAAATCTGAATTTTTCCTTGCAATACAGATGTTTTCCATCATTTTTTTTGTCAGTAATCAAGATATGCACACAGTGAAAGCCCTGAGTGAAATGTGTGATTAGAGACCATTTAAGGTATATATTTCACTTCAGAGAAAAAACCAAATAATTAACTGAGTTCAGTATTGTGTCTAAGAAATGTGTTATTCCTAATGAGACCATTTCTTATTCTACCAGAGTCACTCTTGTAGTTTCATTAGTGAAAAAACTTCTGAGTGTTAATTACGAGAGCGTACTAATGAAAATATGAGTCACAAATTAAAGAAAAACTGAAGGGTTGTGACATACAACAAACCCTTCCGATGCCACCACCTGTTCTGCTGAGGTATCGAATACACTGCTGTAACTATGCGTAGGAATGCTTCAAAGTTTGCAAAATCATTTAAAAATTGGGAAATGCCAAAATTTAATATTATCTGCATAGCTGTACTTGTATTCCTTATGCATACACTTTTCATGATCTCTCAGCAATTTTCCATAGGACCCTGGCCCTTGTAAGGGCCAAGGGTGCACAGCTCTCACAAAAAGCTCCTCAGCACCTTCTGATACATTTTGTGTGCCATGTGTGGTACCAGTCTTGTTTGTTTCTCACTGTTCAAACCGTCTCAGAAGAGCAATAGCTCCTGCATAGACTTTTCTATCTCATTTATCACTGCTGTCTCTGAGGGCTTCACAGTGACTAATTAATTTAACTTCACAAAGTCTTGTGAGATAAGGGATGGCATTTAATTGAGGCACACAGAGATGAAGGTCAAAAGTATCCTCTAACTTGGAGGTGCTGCTGAGATACTCTGAACATGGTGCTTAAAACAATAAAGCTTTTAATGTTCAAAATAGAAATTATTCATCTCGGTTGCAATAAATAGTGCTCAGCATTTCTGTCAATCAGAACCTAAGCTCAGGACAGACACCTAGAAAATAAATGAATGGCAATGAAAAATTTGGTTAAATTTTAAAATTTGGTTAAATCCTCAATGAGAGGAGGACAGGAAACCTTTGACAGATGCAGAGCTATAATGTGATTCTTTTGAGGCAGCATTTAACATTTAAATCTGTTTTCTTTTCCAGCAACTCCCCTGCCTCATTTTCAAAGATCACCACCTCCAAATCCAAGAATGGTCCATTTCTGTGAGCAGAAAATCAAGCAAAGGTAGCAGGAGGCCGACATCAATGGACAAGGAGCTCCTGATAAACACAACCATAAAGGAGAGGCATGCAAGAAATGGAAGCAGGGAGAGCTGACCCGAAGAGATTCCGTCCAAGCTTGCAGGGCTGGGGTTAGGAAAGCCACAGCTCACCTAGAGCTCCATCTGATGAGCTACATGAAGTGTAACCAGAAAGGCTGCAACAAGTACAGCAGCAGGGAACAGGAGAACAGCGCTGAATGGGGCTGGGGCCCTGGTGCCAAAGGACATGGAAAAGCCTGTTGTACTCAGTAACTTTCTTTGCCTCTTACCTTTACTTCTGAGACCTTCCCTCAGGAGTCCCAGGTCACTGAGACCACTGGGGAAGTTTGCAGCAAGACTCACCCTTGGTGGAAGAAGGTCAGGTCAGGGAGCACTGAAACAAATGGGACATGCACAAGCCCAGGGGACAGGACAGGCTGTGCCCACGAGTGCCGGCGGAGCATGGAGGTCATGGCAAGGCACTGCCTGCTAGCCTGGAAACACTGTGGTGGGCAGGAGAGCTTCCCAACCACTTGGACTTCTCTCTCTTCAAGAAGGAGGATCCAGGGAATTACAGGCAAGTAAGGCTCACTGCAATCCATGGAAAGGTATTGCAGCAAACTCCTAGAAACCACTTCCAAGGCTTGCCCTATCCCTCCAAAAACTTGCTTCTATGGGTTCCGCTTCCCTATCTAGTTCTATTCTATTTCTGTCAGCTCACTTTCCAGGACTCTAGTTTAAAGTCATTCACTTTAACACAGACCTTACTGGTCAGTATAACACGTTTCTCCACATTCCTCTGAGCTGCCTTTCCCCTTTCCAGTAATGTCTCCCAAATTAGTTTCCTTCCCTCGTGTTCCCACTTTCCCCCATCCCCACTGGCACTTCCTATGCCTTTCTCCCACCTTTTTGCTGAGCTAGACTCTGTCTAAAGCCTCCTCTATCTAAAAATAAGTCTCCTGGAGTAGGGTAAACATAAACGTGGTTGAAGTTTCTCATGGTTTGCAGTTGAGAACACACTCACAAAGCAGAATTAAACAACCCTAACAAGAGAAAAACTCACTAACATGCCAATAGCATCTCTTCAAAAATGTCCAGGAGTCCTAAATGTTGTCCCAAGCAGCTGATGCCCACCATAGCACAAGACAGCACATGTACTGACCATCCATTAAAGCATCTGAGAAAAAAAGCAGGAATTATTCCAGACAATACATGAAAATAGTTAAAGAATATTTTAAGTATTCAAAGGCTCAAATTATAATAAGCATCATTAAGCTTCTCTAATTCTAATGTCCAAGCTATTGACAACCAAAATGTACAAACAAATATTGCTCAAAAATTAACAACATAATTCTGCCTGCAGAAACACACAAATCCCACTGACGTCAGGGCATAGTTCCTAGAGTCCATTATTTGGGCCTCATGTCTGCAACCATAAAGTTGCATTAACAGTCTATTTGTGTGAAGAAGATTAACTCCCAACCTCAAGAGTATAAATTGCTCTATTAAAATTTTTATAGAATGTTTGTGAGAGCAATAAAAGAGTTCAAGAATAGTCAGAAAGCCACAATAATTTTTTTAAAGAAGACAGTAAATTTATAGTAGAAATTATTTCCATGGTACTGTTTACACGTATACACATATATTATGTAAATAATAAATGTTGTGTTAGGGGCAAAAGAAGACTTTTAGGATGTTATTCAATGGCTGACAAGGATGAAGCCAACTGAAATGTATTTTGAACCAGAAGATAAATCTTGTTTGAAGGCTTTCTAAAGCAACCTTATAAATTTAGACCAAAAGCCTGGATTTATTTTATGTACTCTAGACTTCACTTTGGCTCCTGATCACAAGAAAACTGGTGTAAATTCATAATATCTCCTTTGAAACCAACTAAGGTTTTCAGAATCCATGGTCCTAAATCCAAGAGAAGAATTTAACCCAAGGGCCCAAAGCCAGCTTTATGGAGCAGGAGACATTTGGTCTGGCTGCAGGGGGGAGAGGCTGTGGCAGCTGGCCCGTTTTTCTCCCCAAGAAGTGATGTCAGGCTAGTCAGTAGATCCCTTTGGGCATCAGACATCATGGGCAATAGCCAGGCTCTCTTCTGAATGGGAGCTGCTAGAGCGAGCCAGCTGGCATCTCCTTTGGAAGGCTCAGGGGACATGGCCACCACCTAAAAGTGCCTTCCTGGTTACTGGCCTCTTGTTTCAGGGCTGCTGTGACTCGCTCTCAATCCTCATTCTTTTTGCAACATAATGTAATTTAATTTATGACCACAAAAAATGAAACAAGAAAGGGAAAAGATGAAAAATTATTATGCTAAATACAAGCAGTCGTATACTTGAAAATGTAAACATCAAACTATTCCCTGGATATGTAATTACAGGGAGCTTCAAAGAGGGGAAGGCACATTTTTTGCAAATACATCATATTTTGTATATGCTGCTTTTGCCTGAAGGGTAGTCTGGTTTTCTCGAGGAGCACAGCAAACTGATTTAGAGGGATCATCAACCAGAGTTTTGTGGCTAATCACTCGGTGATCCCATGAGACATACAGAGGCATAACATGGAAAAGAAAATTAAAATACAAAAGCAAGTGTTGCACATCTCCAGCATGCTCATCTTTCCTTCCCAAGAAACTGAAGGATGACATACCAACCCACACATTGGGGTGGGATGTAACAGGAGGAGCCTTTTCCTCTGATACATTCTCCCTTCGCAGCTCTATGAAATTAGAATTGGAAATGACATCAGGAGGAAATACGTCTTCTCCTACTCTGTGGCGTCTGGTACCAGAGAGGGAGCCAGAAAGGCTGTGCTGGGAGGCTGAGTTAATAGCACGGGCTGTGAATGAATGTCCACAACAGGTTCCCACCCCAACCACTGCTGCAGTCCCCTCTCCTGGGAACTGCACTGGGCTGCTCTAAATGGCTCCTCCTTGGGCCTCTGCTCTCAATCCGATCCCAAAGTCCTGTCTCTGGTCCTTCATGCACACAGCGTCCATGAAGCCCCATGTCTCCCTCCACACAACTGGAATCCACTGCCAGGAATAGCCCGTGGTCTTTCATGCCAGGGTGAGTTTTCCAGAGTGTCCACTGCTCCCAGCGAGCCCGGGAGCGCTGCAGAGTGGCCTCTCTCCGGGCAAGCTCCAGTCTGCCCAGCAGGAAATTCCCTTTCAAACCCCAACTCATTGCCTCCTTCTAATGGTCTGAGTCCTCTCCCCTGGGAAGGGAAAGGCTTTCTGTGTGGTGGCTGCTGTGGCCTACACATCAGTTTGTCAAATCTTTATCACATTGTTATGAGCAGAGCCCGCCTGGCTGTCAGAGCTCTGGGGGAGGAAAAGTGAACAGGAGGGACACAGCTCTTTTCTTGCCCCAGCTTGCTGCCTTGGCCAACTGCCTGCTTTGGTTCCATGGGAGAGCCACCTAAAAGCCAGCTATGATGAAAAGCTTCTGGAAGAGATGTCCAGGCAACTCCTTAATCATTTTCTAAACATTTTTTACCTCAAATAAAAGAGCACAAGAAGCTCAATACTGACTAAGACCTGGAAAGTTTGAGTTGTGTGCTCTTTCTACCAGCTTTCACTTTGTGAAACATGTCAGCCTGCTTGTGAGGAAGAGCAGATCCTTCCTCCGCTGGTATCCTTGTACCAGCTAAAAAGATACCTTGGCCAAAATAGGCCAAGGACAAGTTTTAGAGGATTCTTTGGGGAGGAAAGAATATTTTTATAATTTCAGTTTATAAATTAAGGTATTTCTAATTTAATTTTTCTAAACATTTTTCTTAGATAAATGGAGGGGGAAAAAGCCAGTAAGGATACAATAGAAAAATCTGGCAGTACAAGGCTGAGCTGAGATCAACTCTCATTTGAGTTCCAGTGTTCATGTTTGGACAACACAAGGAGAGTCAGAAACAAGAGTCCAAGGCTGCCTCTGTGAGTAATTTAAACTCATGTTTAAATCTCCCTTGTCTGTGGCAGATCATTTTACCTCTGGCAAGTAGTTTCTGCTGTCCTAATTCATAAACATTTCTTATCTCCAGGCCTCTGTAACAATGTTTGTTTCAGAACAAGTGTGGGGTTCTGTGTGGCTGCATTTGATTTGTCTGATACTTGAAAGCAAAGGCACTAACTTAAAACCAGCAAAACTATTTTCTTTGAATGTGGAAGAGAAACAGTGAAACTTTACTGCTTACATATTAGGAATACCTCCTCAGTCATTTTTACTTTTAAAAGTTAGCAACTGAAGTTTGTCAGTGATTAAATCCTTGGCATAACATAGCACTTATCTCTTTTGAACATTTGTTTCCATTAAATGACTGACCTTCATTATTTTTTCCTTTTTTTTTTGTGGGCAACAGTAGAGCAACATCAATATTTTACATTTCAGATAAGGGAATCAGATTATTTTTTATTATTACCCCAAGATATTTGTTGTGCCGAGGACCAAGGGGTAAGTTTTATGGCAGATAAAATTAGTAACTATAGCTAAACTGCAGGGTTGAAAGGCAGAAAACCATAGAGGTAATGAATGAAAAAAAAAAAAGTTACATGATATGGCCTTTGCTAGCCATATCAAAAATTCATCCTGTTGAAATACAGATTTTTGTAAAAAATTTTAGCATGAATTAAAAGGAATCTCTATGCACTAGTTGGCCAAAATCTGTGCTCTGATTTACAAGCGCATTGCCATATAAACAGAAAAACATACGGTAAAGAAATATAACAACATAGGTAAACAAAATACTTAAAGTAACACATAAACATAGATTTCTTCATTCAACATGCCTAAATTTGATGTGATTTTTAAATAATATTTGCTATTTATCTACCTTTTTTGTTGATTGGGGGATTGGTTGATTATTTCCCAATAGTAAATGCCAACACTCATTAGATGATTCATGAGTTGGAAAATAGTGTCTTCTTTCCTTATACCACACAGCGTTTGGCTGACAGAGTCCCTTCTATGAAAATTCAATGAATAAATATTTCAAAGCAATGGTGTTGCTCTCCAGGTTTTCCAGCCTTTCTTCAGGCGGATGAGTGAAGCTGTAACCCCTCCCCAGGGCTGGATCCAAACGCGCCGTGCTCACTGCAGGCGCTCCCAGAGCCACAGCCCCACGGAGGGGACACGAGCACAGGGCTGAGCCAGGGAGGCAGAAACGCTGTGGTTCATCTGTGGCTCAGGGGACAGCTCCTACAGGGACACTGAGAAAGGGCACAGCGTGTCCTTCCTTGGGGCCAGACACCTTTCCCGTCTGCCTCATCGGGCAGGGTGGAGGAGGAAGAAGAATGCTGAGCATGAGGGTGAGAATTAGCAGAGCTGTGCCAGGGCTGTAAGTGCTCCTCAAAGGCACAAGCTAGGCAAGGAAAGGGTTCCTTGACCCCATCCCTTCTTCTGGCCTGCAGGTAAAACAAGTCTGTTTCTGTACCAAACTGCAGATTAACATCAAACAATTCTGTAATACAATTCTGATTAACAATTCTGTACTCAGAAAACAGTGATTCATTCATATGACAAAAACACGAGCTGATCTTGTCCAGATTCTCTGCGCTCCTGAATTACTGCATTTACTGAATAGCACTCCCTAGTACTTACAAAATCAACAACAGGTGAGATATATACACCCATTATTATGCTAAAGATGCAAAGCAGCAGAGTAGTAAAAAGTGAAAGGGATCCTGTTACTGGTCTTTTAGCAAACAAATCCAATGTAATGCAGCCCATGAGCTGCCTTTCTGAACAGCTGCAGGCTCCTGCTCTACTAATTCTCCTTCCAGAGGAACTGGATTTAAGAAGAGTTTTTCAGCAAGAGCTGCCTTCAAAAGGAGTTGTTCTTCAGTTATGTTAAACATGAAAACATGTTCGGTTATTCCCACCATAAACCAGTGTTCTCTGGCCTTTACATCCTTTGAACCAGTTGAACTTTAATCCCAACAACACAGGAATTAAAAACATTTTTCCCTTTTTGTTTTTGTTCTTAAAGGGAAAAACACAGAAAATATTTAAAATATAACATATGCCTGCAGATATCAATTTAGAGAGTCTTTAAAATTCTGAGAAATTATAAAAGAATTGCACCTATATATGCTCTATTCTTTTAAATATGTATGTTCTAAGCATAAGTTCTCAGTTTCCAAATATCCCCATTACTCAGAACAGGGGTATGGAGCCCTCAGTCATTGCAAAATGTTCTTTGAATAAAGCCTCTAAAGATCAGATAAAAGAGCACAAACACCTTGGATATTACCTTATTTCTACAGTGCAGGTTTGTTTTCATATAACTTTTATACTGCTTTTTATCCTATTATATCTCAGTTTTGTGACTCTACTCCCTTCCACTATCTCTCAAATCTCAATAAAATGAGAGGAAGCCCAATGCTATTTTGATTTAATTACTGCCTACAGACTTCGTAGTCCTCCCATTCAAGGGGTTTTGGCTGAGTCTAATTCCAAGCCATGGCCCCAGGTGTCTGGGAGGTGGAACCTGAGGGGAGGGTGAGCAGGGCACTTTTTGCAAGGTCTAGGTGTGGGGCTCCCTCAGTCTGTAGCAGTTCATGGAAGCTCAAGGTCACAGAAGCAGCTCTCATCAAAATTCATCTCTGGTGGGGTGTTTTCTTATTTTGTATTTGTTTTTACTGTAGTAGTTCAGTACTGCAACACCTGTGCCAAAACACTGTCCTTGTATCCAAGTGGATCCTGAATCTTACGCCTATATTTAATTCTGAAAAGTCTAGAAAACTGCTTGAACTTCTTGTACTGGTTGTTTGGGATTTACAAGACACTGGAAAAGTCTTATTAACATAAGCACATTAACTGTGCACTTAATGTATAGAAAACCAGTTCGAGGAATGCCTGGTATTAGGACTTGCTCAAGACTGCTAGCATGGTGTCCTGGGAAAGATGTGCACAGCAGCAAAGTGAAACCTTCCAAATGGGGAGAGGAGGCAAGAAAGGCACACTTCTGAAACCAAACAAATACAATAAAGTAGGTGCAGCCTGCAGCATGCTGTTGCAAGAATTAGAAGTGGGGTTTCTTTAAAGCCTAGTTCTAAGGTATGGTTATTATGACGAGCACAGAGGACTCTAAGGAATTAAAACGGTATTAAAAATTCAGAACCCCCAACATCAATATCTGTTGCTTAATAAAACACAAAACAGTGATTAAAGTATGATTGATAACATGCAACTTCAAAAGTCTATTTCCTGAAGATGGAAAAAGCAGTGAATACCCAGTCAATGGCATTACTTCCTATGGCAGCTGTGGTATTGATTTCCAGCCATCAGTCAAAGTGGTGAAAGCGAAGCCAAAGCATCTGTTATCATCATTCTTCCTGAACCTCTATATCATAGTTAGTCTGTCAGCTCCAGGGTACACCCCAAAGTTGCATATTTTAATAGACACCCTTCAATTGTCAAGCTGTACAAAGAGCTTTATTATCTAATAGTCATTTTTGTTTTCTTTAATTGTGAGACACCTAATCAGCAGGTGTCTCCAGCTCATCTCTTTTTCACCAGCCCACTGAAGGTATAAATTAACTCCTGGGTGAAATTTAAAGAGGTGCAACAGAGAATTTTAATTTTGTTTTGTTTTGGTTTTCTTCTTCAAGAACAAAGTTACCTTCAGTAAACAAAAGAATTCTTGACAAAAGATGCTTTGTGTTTTTATTTAGGCAAATGTGGGGTATGCCTATGTTTGCAATTAAATCCTTAAGAATACTGTGCTGGATAAACATGCTTCTCCAAAGAAATGCAATGAGACAACTTGTGTATACTACAGTCAGCTGCAGACAGCATTCCTTTCAGGAGCTTTGATTAATATGCCACTGGATCCTGGTAAGATTAATGAACTGTGAAGGATATGTGGACACCGTCTCTTCATTTCAAAGAAAGAGTGCGAAGAATTTAAATAAACATAACATTTAGATGGTCTGCTTTATGAGGCTCTGATTGACTGTTTCTGCCTTTATAAAGCCTATGGGACTTTTTCTTGTTTTATAGGTGGTTTTTGAGCTTGCAGTTTTTAGGCAGTAGTTATGCTGGTCAAAGCCAACTACAAGCTATTATTTCAACAAGCAGTTAAAACTTACGCCACATGAGCTGAATAGATTTCTATCAGCTACCAGGTAATAGTATGACATTTTAGAGGTGCTCTGAAAGGACGAATTTATTCTAATATGATTTCTCTGAGAGCTGCTACATAACAGGAGTAAACCAGAAGGTAAATAGAAAAAAAAGACTCCTGAAGCTGAAAAGAAATAAAGAAAAAAGGCCTGGCTCTAGCAGTAGCTTTTCTGTTACTTAACAGAAGAAAATTTTAATGTCTATCAATGAATTGTAGGTCTAATACTAAGTTTGTTTTTCATCTGCAATTTTTGGCATAAGTATTTTTTTGCCACTGGAATCAACCACAGTGCAATCTCAAGTAACTACAGTCAAAACTACCACTGTCAACCACAGGGAATTAAGTTCATTCAATGACTAGGAACTGCAATTGTTTTCAATGCTTGTGACCAAATGTTATAGCCCTACTGAGTTTAAAGTAGTGCAAATATTAATGTGCTACTAGTTAGAAACATTTTTAACTGATAAATATTTACTTCTTGAAACAAAATCTTCTTTCTGTTGCATTTGCATTTGCCATATTACCCTAGCCCCTCTCTGTAGGCCTGCTGTACATTTTTGAAGTATGAAGTCTATACAAGACTGAAGCATGACAAGGATCCTGGAAACTGAAATGATGTTTCTCTTTATGATGAGTTACATAAAATTGATCAATAAGCAAAAATTCCTCATCTCTTTAATAATTATTCATTGTTCTAAATGAGCTGACCACGTTTAGTTGTCACTAGAAAAGCTGTCATATCTGAAAAAGCAGCATATGCATATATGGTTCTAGCTATTACCTTTTATTGCAGCTTTGATAGAAAGCTTATCAGGTCAGGGATTTAGGATGCTGAGTTACTTATCTGCTCTGAGCTGGTGGCTGAGGTTCTCACACAGATATATTTACTATTATAGTATTGGAAAACCAGTCCACAAGCTTTCCTCCCCAAAAGCTCCAGCACAAAATTTTGATCCATGAATCTAGTTAATCCAGCTCATTGCCAAGGCTGTAGAATAAGCTTCTGGGCGAATCTAATTTCTACCAGTTTTGACAGATTCCGTCATTCCTGAGTGAGGCAATCGATCAAATATTGCAAACAGCTGAAGGGGAGAGAGCCCCCTGGAACCAGGAAGAAAGCTTTTCCATGTTCATCAGAACTCAAACCTCCAGCAATCAGTTCAATATAGCTCGCGATGATTTAGACTTACCAGGGCTTTAAAAATTATTATGTTTTAGCTGCATATGATGATCATCAATCACAAAGCAGAGGTCACAGGCAGGAGAGAGGTTTAAGGTCACCAGGCACAAGACGGTAACCAAAGGCCTTTAGATTAAAAATTAAATATATTTGTAAATTCCCTTGCCTGACAATCAGCAACACATAATCATGGAGCCAGTGACACACATCTTTTGAAAGTCTGAGGAAACACCTGTCCTGAATTATCCTATATATTTAAAGGCTGGCTCTCTAGGTAGTGGTGTCAAGGTCACAGAGCAAATGCTTTCTCTGGTCAAAAAGCTGAAAGGAGGAAAGCTGGGCTTTATCAAGCTTTGAACAGAGGTACATAAAACCTGGGGAATTACTGCACTTCATGCAAACCCACCAGACTTAAATTTTCACTCCGTGGTTCTGCGTATTAATATGTTTTAATTGTTACATAAAGCCATCAGTGAAAGTCTGGCCCTTGGAAAAACAAGGACAAAATTCTTGCTGGCTTCAGCAGAGCTGGGTTTTCAAGCAAAGTGAGTAGAAATCCAATCCAGTGGCGATGCTGATACCCTAAGGGACTGCTCTGGAATAGTGTGAAGAACTCCAAATGGTTCTGTCTAAACAAAAAAAAATGGTGCTTTCTCTTCTCTGTCTGTCCCACAGTATGTTCTTTGTTATCGTCTGTGAATCACCAAACATCCTTTGTGACGTTTATATGGCATAGTTATAAATAACTCTAACACTTGCACGTTAAACAGAAGGTGATTTACAAAGTGCTGCTCAATCTGACAGCTGTTACTACAGCACAGTCAGACTAGATTACTTGCAAGTTTATTTTAATTATAGATAGGCCTACACTGAAATACAATAGTCACCTATCCTGTACTAGGGCTGCAAAACAGTGGTAAATAATGGAATGAGCTCTGTTTCCCTGTGTAAAAGATAGAGCCCTGGCCTTCACATAGGTAACTTGTGTTCAAACATCAAATTGTCACCTGGCTCTTCTTAGCAGGTTGCTGATCAAGTGAATCCACATACAGACTCGGTCAGACTTCTATTCAAAATGTACAGACTGGTCAGAAAAACACATTTGAAATATGATGAAACAAATTTCAACCTTAACAAGGCAAAATTCTCCCATCAATCTAGAACCACTGACTGTACTCAAATACTAATCCCAGAAAATTTTTCTTTGAGGAAAACTGTCATCAGTATGAGAAGAGTTCTGCATTTGTCCTGTGGAAACAAATGATGAAATACACCAAAACTCTGTTAATTACACAAAACTCTTAAATCACCTGAATGATTCAAAATAAGAATGTTACGTGATATGGATCATAACTCTGACCATCTATAGTGACAGTCATGAGACCAACTTTTGAACAGTCTCAATTCTGATCTCTAGAACATCCTTACTTACAGTAAATACTGGAACATCTGTAGCAGTCAGAAAAAGTTACATTGTTCTTTCATGAATATGTAATTGTAATAACCTATCAGAATAATAAGTACTCCAAAAATAGTAATGAAAGACAACTTCAGTATATGCACTGTAATACTTGTACTCTGTGTTTCCTAAAATAGTTCACAGACAGAGAATCTCTGGTTCGATATTAAATGGTAAACCTTGATAACAAAGTGCTTCACTTCTCTGAGGGGATGTGACCTTCTAACCAAAAATTACTCAAGAGTAGTTTCAGGTACTATTTTCAGGGACTGTGTATTTGGACAAATTTAGTCATGAAGTGATTCTTACACTTGAATAGCACAGCAAGGTTACATGTGTGTTCTGGATTCACACTTCAAGCTAAAGTAAGTTCTCTGCAGCAGCTTAACTCGTACATACGAATATTCTTATGGAAATTCGTGTCAGTCTCTCCATACCTCTGTGGTCCACCAGGGCTGACTTGTTAATCATATGCCCTCTGCTGCTTTGTAGGAATGGTCATTGTAAATCACTGTCTGCCCAAATGTAGATACAGATGGAATCAATCAATTACTGCTTGTCTGCTCTGAGAATGATCATCAATGCAATATAGCTGAGCAATACTGATCTCTAGTAACCATCTGGAACCATTAAGACAAACTGTGTCTTGTTGCCCACGGGAGGCAAAAGTTTTGGAAGCCTTTGAGGCAGGTGGCCTCCCTGAGCTGCCCACAGTTACAACCAGCTGAACAAAAAGCCAGGAACAAGAATCAGATCTTCAGCAGAGCTTCTGTTACTTCTCCTTTTCATGAAGAGCTAAATGGGATTTTGTGATACTTCGATTTTGGTGAAAACAAACAATTGCATTGAAGGAAGTAGCAACTTCCAGGATCAGGAGATGACACAAAGAGCCTGCTAAAAGCCTAGGCATGATCCTGGATGGTCCAACCAAATGTTGAAGGCCACCAGATAGGTGCAGAAGCTTGGGGTTTTAACTCTAGATTTGTCTAATAAAAGATACAGTTTAATATTACATGCTCTGATAAACCTCTGGGGTTCTTGAGATCAAAACTGGATTTCATACAGCACAAAATTTGGATTTCATACAAATCCTGCTGGATCCAGGTATCTCCAAATGAAAGGAATGCATGCCAACACAAATCTGCTCAGAATGATAATTTTAATGCACTCTTTAGAAGGTTTACTGTTCATTGCAGAGAGTTGTTGTTCATTTTTAGGACTGTAGCTGTTTGCAGTAAGGTAGCAATAGAGTCCCTCAGTAAAAGCACTTCCTGCTACCAAACTGGCAGTCAAGCCTGATCCAGAGCCTGAGGGAAAGATGCATCTCCATCAGGTTGAGGGGCTTGCTTTTGAAACCTTAGGTAAACGTATTCCTTTGTACTTTAAGTCCTCTTCTTAAATAAAGCTAAATCCTTATTGTGTCTAATATTTAGAAAATGTAAAACAAGTTATTTTTCATTAAAAGGATGTGGATTTTTAAACCTTAGTCACATCTTCAAGTGCTTTAAAAGGAACTTTATAGAATGGAATATGGATCTTTGAAAGCACCCTGATTTTCATATTTCTTTTCAGGATCAGTAGCTAAATCTTATTTTTGGTATTAGAAGATTTGTTTTCACCTGAAAAGGGTAATACAGAAGACCTGGAAACTGTATTGTTCTCTTGACTATGAATTTTACCTCACAAGGCATCTCTTTTTTTACAGCTCACCATTTCATTTTCCTGGAAACTTCTCTGACACCAGTCTCTTCACAAGCAGAAAAAGGAATTTTCTGTCACTCAGAAGAGAAAGGGCTGAGGTAAGATGTATTTTAATTCATAAATAGAAGGTTGGATGAGCCTTTCTTAGACAAAGGATTCCAGTTTAGGTCTACCTTTAACAAAGAACTTTAAACACACAGCTAACATGTAGCGTTGGAGTCAGGCCATTGGAACGAAAGGAACTATGAAGACCTCAAAATGCTGCAAATGTGCATCTACCTCACAAAATGTGTGCTAAAGAATTATTTTATTCTACTATTTCAGTGCTTTTGGTAAAAGCATTCAAATATATAATTCAAATAATCAGAAATTTTCATACATGTATATTGCAGTGTTTCAAACATGCAGCCCTGAAAAAGGTGGAAGACTTACACACATCTCGTCACTACACCTCTCTCTGTTTATAATTCTCAAAAAAAAGTGAACCTTCATAAACCCATTTAGCTGATTTCCCTCTTTTCCATGAAAGCAGCTGCATCCAGCATTATAGGTACAATTCTAGCTGCTTGGTATGAAGGCTAAGATTTTTGTTGAGCAGGTTTATTGTTGGTTTATACTACGCCAATAAAAAAAAAGCAAGATTTATTCATAAAGGGAGTGGAAACTATAGGAAGTCATACAAGGAGAGGCAAAACCTCCCACCTTGTACTTTATTTTCATTCGTTTCATTTTAACATGACTGCCTTAAAAATGTTTCGAATGCTCAACATTTTATCTTTAATATATTAAAAAAAAGTGTGGATGTGTGGCAGGGGGACCTTGCTGTAGTAGAGAAGGGCTCATGGACCACACAGTGTCTTTACAGGGCTTGATTTGTGTCTGCACAGTTCATGTTGCCAGGAGGGAAGGGGTGCAGCTCCAGCTGAACCTGCCTTTAAACATCACTGATGCACAGACCCCGCACCGGCCATCAGCACAAGCCAGCCAATGCCATCTCAATGCCAATTTCTCTTTTTCACACCAAAGTTGAGATTAATAAGAGTTTTGTACAAGTGCGCTACAGCTCACTTAGTCTACTCCAGTAGACTAAGATCAGGCACTGACTGCCACCTCTGTTTATGTTGCCTTTAAATTGATTTCTTCTATGTTTAGAAGTTCAAAGAAAATTTTGCAGATACTAGCAGCCAGAAAAAAGAGGGAAAAAGTATTTAATTTCAAGATCTGTTTGGGGTTTAGGCTACTTTTTTCACTCTCACTCTATATGATGCAATTCTTCTCAGGCTTTCCTTCATGCTAAAGGATGGCATCTATTAATTGGAGTGACATAATGCAGGTATTTGCATGCAAGTGATTAATTTGGTCCTGGTCAAACCTTCTGAAATGCTGAGCACCAAAAACCAATGGAAAGAAAGAATGGTTCACACTTTCAGGCCTACTCCCTGTATCTTGTCCTAAGCAAATCCTTCCTGCTTTTCATGTTAACTCAGTAGTGTATTCCACTCTTAACTGAGGGAAATTCTTTGCTAAAAAAACAAAAAAAAACCAAAAAAAAACCACCAAAAAACAACCAAACAAACCAAAAAACTTGAATCTATCGGTACAGCAGTAATGGCATCTGCAGGGGATTTTCTTTATTTTAGCGGGGCGGGGGGGCGCTTTAAGGGCTATCATAAGACCTATCTTGGTCCAAGGCTGGTAGCTTGAAAATTTACTGACATCTTTTCTTTCAGCAACTTGAACTCAGAATTTGGAACTGTATCAGGTGTTTCCAAGTACTTTATAAATTACTATCGAACTCCCTTTGTTTGGCACTCAAGAAATGTGGAGTCAATTTCTGCCTTTTTAAATACATAACAATAATGGACTGTTTGCTCATAATTACAGTGACAAGGTCATCAGAATCTGAAGGGAAATCATATACTGCCTCTGCTCTTCTGTCTCCACACTTACAAGTTATTATTTCAAATTTAGAATGCTCCATATATTTCTTTGAGAAAGCTCTACATCTCTCTGAAAAAACCCAAAAAGATCTTTAAGCCTCGTAAGACCTTGAACTGCTTGCAAATCTAGTGCTGTATTGGATTATCTCTTTTGTCTCCCTTTTGCTGATTGGAAAGAATCATTTGTCCCTGAATGCCAAGGACAGTTCTGCAAAATTGGCTGAACAAATGAACCAATAACCCCAACCTGCATAAGAAAAGAATACAGAGAAAAATGGTTCTCTGACCATGTATACAGAGAGATGGAGAGAGGAAAAAAAAGATTATATTTTTCCTTGGAAACTGTCTCTGACATTTTCAAATAACTGATACTCAAAGAGAAAAAGGAAAAAATGTTGCCTTGAAAATAAAATAAAAGCCATTTAAATGCCAAATCCTAGTCACAAAACCTTAGTGCTCTGGAGGCTGGATGGCTGACCTTGAGAGCAGCCATGCCGCGGCACCGGGATGGGAGGAGGGAAGGGCTGGAGCAGGATGGAGGAGGCAGCCTCAGCACCGTGGTCTCCGTGACTTGTCCTGAGCCAGCCCCAGGGGGCAGTGGGAGCCGCACAATCCCCTGATGTTGTTAGAATAATCTACCAGCACCAGCCGCTCCCAAACAGGATGTGTGCGGCCCTGGCTCTGGTTAATTTGGGCCCCTGTTGTGTGCGTGCCCTGAGATACCATTTACCACAAAGCCACAAAATATCCACACAAAATTTTGAAGAGATTAAAATTAACTTGGGATAAGCTTAGGCTAGTGTAGTTATACTTTGTCGGTGAAAACCTGCTTGGATTTCCTTTCTGCTGAAGTGTGAGTCCTCTGTCCATGTTGGTCACAGCTGGCACAGACCTGCCGCGGGCAGCCGCACCAACCCTCCTGTCTGGGCGAGGCTTGGGGGACAGCGCGGGCCACGCGCTGCCCCCACGAGCAGTTTGGATGGTGCCGCTCTGGCTGGGATGTGAGAACGGAGCCGTGTGGGTGTGGGCTCGGCCATCCCACTGACCTCAAGCCAGAAAATTATTCTCAGTTCATTCCATTACTGGTAGAGCCTTAGGCTTAAGGGTCTTGGCTGTGCTGAAAATTTTTACTTTCCTATTTGGCAGCTCACCTGCATTATTCTGCCTCACTTTCTCTACCACTGCAAACCACAGTGAAATCCCGTATATCAGCTGCTGGTTCACACACTGTCTTTTAGAAACTTGAATGCTGAGCTCTCTTTGTGCAAAATTCTGCTGCACATCGAGACCAATCACTCTGTAGCACAGGTAGGGTGGTGCTCCCTGTTTCCCTGGTGTGCCAGGAGACCACAAAGAGCACCACAATATATTTGGGGCAAGGCTTCAAGTCCTATGGTCCTAGAGACAAAGGACTGAAACTTGTATTCAGTGCCCAGGAGAAATGCAAGTGAAAAGAATTTAATTCCTGAACTTAGAGGAAAAATTCGGCTGCAAGTCTAAGAACTAAGGTGTGGAGACTATCTTCCTTTGTGCATCAAGAAGTTCCCCATTTGAATCAGAATCTTCTGCAGGGCCGAGATTTCTGGATATGGTTTCAGGGCGTCAATAAGAAAAGGGAATCCAGAACCAGGGAAGTAAAAAAAAATCAAGTAATATTTCTGGAACTGTCCATTTTGATCATATAGGAAATCTGGCTTTTAATTAAGTATGGCTGCTCAATATTTTGTTAAGAGCCATTATATGCATCCATGAATCTGTCACAAATTGATTCTCCTTAATTTAATTTTCAATTAAATTATTTATGCTTTTGATTTAGCATTGCAAGAAGCAAGGGAAAAACAGATTATGTTTAAAAATTCAACTAAAAAAAGTGGTCAAGTGCTTATATGAAGTTTCTTGCTTTTATTTTGGAGGAATGATATTTTAGTTGTTTTAATTTAATTGACAAATTCCAGAACTATCCTAAACTACATAAAGCTTTCTTCATTTCTTGACATAAGTGCATGGAAAAAAATTAGCTTCCAGTCTATGTATTGATTCTTTGGTCTGAAAACAACAGATTAATATTTCATATTATTTAGTTTCCATTGTAATTAAGACTGATACACTAATCAGTCTGCTTCAAATCCTCTTCTAGAGTGTCTCATAAATCCTGCTTACTTTTCTTCCCTAATACTGATAGGAAAAAATAATTACATTTACAAAGCAATATATCTGAATCCACCAGTCAAGACACATTTACTACAAGACAGAAAATCTATGAGTAGGAACATTACTTTCTTTATAACCTGTTATGTTCTTGTTTCCTCCCAGATATGCACAAAGTAAGCGCAATGCCCAAAGGTTACATGAAATTTAGCTGGATGATGCACCTTATGAACCAAACTAAATTACCCTCTAATCAGCTTTATTTGACAAGCTATAGTTTCCCCTCCCTAATTAATGCCAAATTTCAAGGGTGAGGCAAGAGCTGAGACCCCCCTCAAGTTGTGGGATCCTCACGTGCCTTCGCAATGAGCAGTCCTGTGGGGTAACTACAGTGCAAGCAAAGCCCAGAGGGATCCGGATTCCAAAGCCATCCAGTGCTCCAGCCAGGAAAGTCACTGAGAATCACCAGGTATGGCTGATTATAACCAGTTAGCAAAGGCTGCCTGCGAGTTTGAAACATTTACCTCAAAATAGCCTAATCAGACAGGACACTGACTGAAAGCCACAGGGAGCTCACTGCATATATTTCACTAACACAATTAAATACTTGCGAATTTTACAGTATGTCAAATATATGCACCCTACACTGGAAACATGCCTCCTCCAATTTTTCCTTTGCAGGAAATTTCTGTCACAAAACATTTTATTCAGCACTTAAAGTATTGTACGGAGTTTTTTTCACCACAAGAAAATCTGTTGAACTTGAATATATTTCTGTCACCTTTAATCTTCATATAATATTGTAGAGAACATTTACATTTCCCATTTTTTTGTTAAAACTATCATTCAAAAGAGAAGGGCTTTATTTGTTATGAAGAACTCTGTTCATCTAACTAATAGATACTTATACACTGCAGAAAGCTGAATTCCTGTGGTTTTGCATGAGGGCTGTAGACGTGACTGTGGAATGGGATGGCTGACAGGACACCAAGGCAGCACTTTACCCCCTGCACTCTCCCATCTCTAGAGTTCTAGAGAAAAATGTTTACAGCACATTTTTCACCCAGAATTCCTTCATTCAGTTGGTCCCCTTGTAAATTTTAAGAATCCTTTGCCCTACTGTGACCACTTTGCTAATGGCAGTAACTGGTTTTGTCTCTGTTATCAGCAGTGAAGTACACGTAGTGTTTAGCCTTGTTCCTGATGAAAAAGTGGTTAATCCTTATATCTATGGTGTATAAGCTCTGTTTGTCACAGTTTTTTCTGCACTGCTTTAATCACAACTTCAATTGTGTAAAATCAACAGAGTTGTTACTCTGAACACTGTAGGGAGGCAGTCTTGATTTTTCATGAGGCTGCAGTAAGAATACATTTCTGTCTTGAAATAGGATATGTAGATGTTTCTTTAAGTATAAAGATTATGCTATTTGCATATTTGAAGAACACATGAAGGATCACTTAGACATCCATACTGTAATGAACTAAATAAATACTTTGTGTTTCTGGCATAGGAGAGAGATTCATTTGAAAAAGAACTCCTTGGCACTGTCTTAGACAAATAGCACTTTAAAAAATTGCCAGATGTCAAAAGTACAAAAAGTAAAAATAAGTCATTGCACTTAAACTACATTATGATGTTTGGTTATGTTACTTTACATTTAAAATAGCCAATAATATGCAATTATACAAAGCTATCTAGTGGAATGTAGAGCATAATTCTAAAAAAGGAGTTCTTGTTATGAAGGCAACCTGAGTTTTCAGTAGGTATGAAAAGTATGCTTATACCACTGGACATGTAATTTTTTAAATGCTGGGAGACTTGGTGATTCCACCACTTTAGCTCCACAAATATCCATCTGGCAGTTCACCCAGTGAGGTTCCTAGAGATGCAGGCAAATACTGTCTAAGAAAAAGAGAGATTTATCCTATCATCCTAGATTTTTAAATCTCTGGAAGTCAAGTAGGAAGTCAAGTCTACAGTAAGTCCAGCTCATGCTGAAAGGAACACAGGTGCAAGAACAGAGCAGTAAATTGCACTGTGACTTCACCATATCTTAAAGGCTTCAGAGCTGCCAAGCAGAATGTTCACCTCTACTTTTCCCCTGAGGTTTCCAAGACAGCTCCCTGCATCCCTAAAGTGCAATGCATCAGTCAGAGGGAGCTGGGGTATGGGTGCCCTTCAATTCTTCACCATCTTATGCAGTGGCTTGAATAAACGAGACTTCCCTATAAAAGTGTAAAAAACTCAACAGTCAAAAATATTGAGACAGCAGGTCAAACTATGCTAGTAAAATGAGTACATCAAATAAATAGAAGATGTTACTTGTTTGGGGTTTTTTCCCATCTAAAAGTTAAAAATGTACGGCACTGATTTTTCAAGAGATTCCCTTGTTTATCTTTGGTTCTATCATTTGTGACAGTAATAACCATCCTTATCTCCTCACACATGGTTGAGAATATCAGGTGAATATAAATCAAAACCTCCCTGCAAGCCCTGAATTCCAGAGAAGTTCACATTCAGCTTTTATCTAAACCCTGGAGATAAAGCTCACCTCCACTGAGGATTGTTTTTGGTCTGAGTTTACAGAAAACTACTCACATTGTGTAGAATATTTGCAGTAGATGCTTAGGCAAAAAGAGAGACTCCAGATTTCTAGACTTCCAAATATCAGTATTAGTGTGGTATCAGTTAGTGAACTAAATTAGAATTATCCTGAAAGGCTTAATAGAAATACTTGAACACCAGCAAGTGTTCAGGACAGAACCAGTGAGATCTGTCCTGCAGTATGTGAGGCATTGCAAGCTCTTGGACATGTGCTGTTGTTTGGCAAATGGAGTTTCAGATATTCCAGCTGTTAAGAATTATTTAGGAGAAAAGCAATCTTCATATCCCCCTGCCTTCCATTCCAGAATTATGGGAAGCCACTGAATAGTCAATGTATATGAATCAGAAGACTGGATGATTTGGTTTATTAAATGAAATTAATGGTCAGCTGACCCATAATTAATCAATTATTTTATTTAGTCTACTTCAATTTTGAAATGCCAACTTCTGCAAGTAGGCTTTAAGAAATTATTTGTTGACTATTGTCTGTTGATAGAACTGAGATGAAATGAGGCCAGAACAAAAGAAGGCGTCCTGTTTAAAGTGGAATTCCCCCAGCAACAGTTGCTGACAGCCATTCTGAACACACCAACGTGCACAGCCTCAGGTTGCCCGTCAGATTAAAACTGCATGAGGCTCATTTGGGGTTTAGTGTGCTGTTTGTTTGCTGGTTAGGGGGCCTTTCCTGGCCAAGGGCAGTGGGACCTGCATCACTAAGGAACAGAGCATTCCTGACTTGCCCACCGGGAGGGCTCTGTGTTAGCACTGACTCCGTAGCATTCAACCCCAGCGCCCCAAAAGGAACCACCAGGAGCTCATCAGGGTGTGTTCAGTACCACTGCAGGTCTCTCACCAAATTGTCTGGGAGTGCTTTGGGCTGGCAGGTGGATCAGCTATAGCGAGAGCAGGCAGGTTAGGGGGCACTGCAGGACTGGTGCAGCTGGCACAAGTGCCCCCAGCTTTGCCTTGCGCTGCAGAGAGCACTAGGAGGGAGGGAGTCCCGAGAGCCCACAGCCACCTGTCGTCAGCTGTTCTGAACCATGAACAGGGAAGATCTGCACCATATTCCTTCAAAGAACCTTTTCTACTAGTGCCATGCCAGGTTTGTATTCAGAGGGCATTTCACTTTAGATTAAGTGGTACAGACTTTAATGTTTTACTTCAAAAGAGTTTGAAGAATACAAACATTAATGCATTAATTAATAGAAATCATAATACAATGCAAATACAATTAGTTTAAAGCCAATCTATGTTTAATGACATAGCAGTTATCAAAGCTCAATTACTCTAATTAGAATTTTATTCACTGAGGCACATTTCATTCAGTAAGTATTTGCTCAGCACTTTACAGAATGAGTCCCAAAGACTAACAGTGATTTCGGCTGGGGGTTTTACTGAGTTTCCTATTTACATATCCTCAGAAAACAAATGAGATGTTATTTATCTGCCTTTTAATAAAGTACCTCAATAATTTTTGCACACTAGTAGCAAAATACCTCCATTGTAACAGTCTGTGAAATTAACTGGCTCATGGTTATCTTGTATATTTGATAATATGCTGCTTTTGTCTCTCTGCAGTCAGGGAGAAGTTTCTCACTACAAACTTGTCTGTAGCTTTTTTATGTACTCAAAGCTACTGACTTGGTAGTACTAAAGCACATTCACCTTACTAGGAATTTATTCTGTGTCACGTTTAATATCTTTCTTTTTACTGAATGCAAGTGAAACGGTAACAACTCAACTTATTGCAACAAAATCGTGATTTGCCTCATCTTGCTACAGTTACAGTTCTTAACGGGATTGACTCTTTCTCAGAGGAGGTTACCTCATGTAGAGAAGGGGAGGACAGTGGATGTTGTATAATTTATTTTCCAGCAAGGCCTTGGACCCAGTCTGTCATGGTGTCCTTAAAACCAAATTCATGAGGTAAGGATGAGATAGGGATGGGTGAAAAACTGGCTGCAGTGCTGCAACCAAAGCATTGTGACCAATGGTGCTAAGTCCAGCAGGCAACTAGTAGCTGGTGGGGTCCCTCAGGGATTAGCAGTGGGATCAGTGTCATTTAATGTCTTCAGCAGTGAGCAGGAGGATGGGATGGAGTGCCCTCTCAGCAAGGATGTGCATGGACCCAAACTGGCAGCAGCAGTGAACACACTGGAGGAAGGGGCTGCTCTTCAGAGAGACATGGAGAGGCTGGAGAAATGGGTTGAGCAGAACCTCATTCAATTCAGCAAGAGCAAGTATGATATCTTGCATCTCTGACGGGATCTCGTGCAGCAGTGCAAGCTGCAGATGCTGCTCTGCAGAAAAGTGTTAAATACTGCAACAGGGTTCCCACCAAGGGTAGAGGATCTCTGTCCCCTGAGGTCCCCAAGACTCAGCTGGACACAACTCTTTGCAACCTGATTATTTAGACTTGTTTTGAGCAAAGGATTGAACCAGATATCTTCTGAAGGTCCCTTCCAAGCTAAATTTTGGTTCTATGCCTCTGTATTGCTTGTATAGTGAATTTTGTGTGCATGAGGACTTTGAAGAATGCAGCATTTTAAAAACTTACATTAGTTTAGGTAATTATTATGCACAGATCTATAGTATGGCTACTACAATATCATTTTATTTCTTTTTTCTCTGTGAGCTAGAAAACTCTTACCACTCTGGAAAAGGAAAGGACCACTAACTGACTTTATCTCCAGGGTAGTGGCACAAACATTTTTTATAACTTCTCTAATTTCTCACTAAAACACTGATCCAGTGCTTTTGTGCACCTTCTATGCAATAATAAGGCAACATAGCCTTTACTGTATGAGAAATATGTGAAAGATATGAAAAGGCTCTAAAAGCCACAGCACTTAAAAATAGGCTTCTCATTTTAAAGAATGAGCTATACCAATTTAAAGATCCTCCTTTAAATGATAAGTAATGAAATCCTGAAATAACTGACTACATGGCCAGGGTTGGTGCTGTGACCCTCCAGGTGTTAACTCTGTACCACAGTGTACAAGTAAAGGTCTCCTTGAAACAAGTGACCTGCAGCAAATTGTTCACTACTCTCCTTTCACCTCAGGTAATATTTGGTCCCCACTTCCAGTGGTTTTTGAAACTTGTCTGTGAATATTCTAAATTGATACTTAGCAATCTTTCTAACACAGCCAACATCCACTGCCCTTCCGTGTGCTGTGCAAACATGATCTGCTCATCCAGACGTATCTTCAGCCCAGCCTGGGAAGGTTTGGGTCTTTTCCTCACAGAACTGCGGATTTAAATATAATGACAGCTGGCAGCCAAGAGTCCTCGGAGGTGGTTCTGGCAGCCAGGGATTACTGAGTCATGGGGATGTTCTGGCCATACACCTGTTTTCGCAGAAATGCCATCTCCAGCTGCAGGAGCACAGGGACACAAACCAACAGGAACGGACCTGAGCCTGCCCTCAGAATCCGCATACTCAAGGAAAAAGAATGAATGTGTTCAAATTAGTGTACGTTGAAAAAGAGAGCAGACTAATAGGATTACAAGCTCCGCATTACTAGAAAGCATAAAGTCAGTTATAAAAATTTTAGGAACTGAAGTCAAGCATTCTGACTTTTTCCTATAAGCTATTAAATCATTTATTAATTTTACGCAGCAGCTCTGCAAAGTTGTTAAATAACAATCAGTGGTTTTGGTCTGCTCAGCTACCTAATGTGGCTGAATTGGATTTTTTTACTGGTATCATGGGCATTTTCTGTAATATGGAGAGCCTGTGAAAAAGGGAGAATTGCAAATATGTCTTAAAACTGATTTGGTTTAGTTACAATGACTTTAAGAATACTGCAAAAGATAGAATTTTGTATTCCCAGGACAGGCATGTAGTGCCACATCACCACTAAAAGATAGCAGAGAATCTATTAGCAGTAATAACACAAGTGTCTTATTTTTAAATATATATATATATATCTACTTTCAATGTGCACTTTTCACACTGTGAAAAATCTTTTCTAAAATGCATGTTTTGACCATGGATTGGTAACTTTTCTGAAATCTAGTTCAGTCCATCTACTGAAGTCTAAGTAGGATTATTTTCATATAAATTTATGCATAAATTTGTGTACACATATTAAAATACCGTATTTAGTGATTTAATATATTTTGCACAGCTGATAAAAATAGTATCAAATAGCCACACATAACATTAAAGAGTAGTATAATATTCAAGAACTTTTCTTGAGAGAAGCTGATGTCATTATTCTATACCAATATATAAAATGTGAGAGAAAATTATACCTGACTACAGTTCATGGTCATTGAATATATTCCTGCTTCTACTCTTACTGTCACTGTTGGTGCCCAAAGACCTTAATTGGAGGCAGCAAATGCTGCATGTCTGCAATTTTGGTTTTGTCAAGGTGATGCATCTTGTAGCCTGACTGTGCAGAGCAAAGGGGGCTTTCAGTTCTCTGGGTCTTTAAATTGCTCTGAATCTTGGCATAAGTCATGAGTGGCTTATTGGGCTTTTCTGTTCATCAGATGATTGTATTTAATGCTCTGCTATTAATATTCTCAATTAATTAAAATCAATATCCTTACAAAATTTGCTATTAGAAAAATATCATGGAATGAAGGTCCTCTGTCACAAGTATGTTCCTTGGTAATAATGGCCACACTGTGAATGAAGGTGTAGAGGTAAGTTCAAAAGCTACCAACACTTCTAAAAATGCCATTAGAAAGGCTTGTCTGACAGGGGGGGAAAAAAAGAGGGGAAACGAACCTATTGTTTTTTTGTTTAGAAAACATCATGGTGCAAATCATTACAAAGGAAAGACTGAACATCTGCTTTCCACAGTGTGGTCATTGAGATGCTCAGCTCCCTCCGTGATTGCCTGCAAGGCTGAAAGAAAAGACAAAAATAATCGAAAAGACCAATTCTGCATCTTCCAAGATAAAGGGAAGCAAGGCTAACAGTTCTCTTTACGCATGGGCTCCACAGCAAGGGCACTATTTGCTCTGTGAAAGCTCCTGATGGACAAAGTGTTGTCACTCTGGAGTGTCCAGCCCTCGCAGTCCTTCCTCGGACCTGCATCACCATTGCTGGTGCTCTGCTGGCCATAAATAAAAGGTCATTGGCCGTGAAAGAAACATCACTTTGTTTCCCACTCAGTCTTTTATGCCTTTTGGATTGAAACCTTATTTCCATTGACCACTGTTTGGATGATTGTTTATGTTTTTCAGTTAAAAAACACAATTATTTGGGGCTTTATAGCAGTGCTTTTCCCAAACCTGCCTCACAGAGCTCCTAGGAGACTCAACAAAACCACCACATGGTAAACAATTTATGCATATGCTGGGAGTTCTTTATATTGAAAGGTTTCTAAGCCAATATCAGAAAATTAAGGGAGAAAAAACCACAGGCATCCCATTTCTCTTGTTTGTCCCTCGTGTTGTTGAGGAAAGAAATTATTTTATTCAAGACATAGAATGAAAACAGTTATTTAAAATCCCTGTGAGGGCAAGCAAACTTGTTGTTCCATTTGGCTATGTCCATCAATCAAATACTTGTAAAATAGTGGTTCACATTACTAAAACAATGAAGAGATTAAATTTTTAATAGATGTATTAGGCTGACAAAACAGAAAAGATTAACATAAAATGAACTGTTTAAATTAGAACCTTTGATTATCTCTTCTAGGAAGAATTACTTGCTTAGTCTATTATGTCTGTATACATACTTGAACATTGGATTAATGTAAAATTTCTTTATTCCTATGCAACTTCTGTTGGTATATTGAAATATGTGAATGGATTTGCTTTTGTCTAATTCTGAGATATTGAGAAATCAGTAAGAAAGGAAATCAGGGGCACTTAAAAGAATTAAGAGTCCTTTAGAAAACAGCCATTACTTTAGGAGTGCCCACTTCCTGCCTCAAATACATTAGCAAGCTTATTTCTCTTGTATTTCAAACTCAAAAGGACACTAAATTGTTGAAAACGAAGCTTGTGTCTACAGAAGAAATATGAGCTGCCTGCAGCTAAGAGTGGAGGGATGCCAACAAAAGAGCTGGTTCATGGCCCCAGGCTGTAGCTGGCTGCCCCAGTGGCCTTCCAGCCCCACTTGGGAAAGCCACACTGAGGATTCTGTGAGGGGAACAGAGCTGGCTCTAATTCAGCATGGGGGGAGGGGGTTGCAAAGTTATTTTAAAGTCATTATTTTAAAGTCTGACTCTGAAGAGAGCCGTTAAGCAGTGATGAGATTGCAGTGGGGGAAGGAGGAGGGTGGCACTCCAATAGGGAGGCAGGAAAAGGCAAATGCCCAGGGGTTGAAATGGGCACACTGAGTGGTGCCACTGCTGAAAATGCAGTCTGGTGACGCTACAGCCATGACGAATAGGACACAACCTGCCCAAACCACAGGCTTCCTGGCATGTATCTGAGGCAAGGGGTTACTGAGCTCTTAAAAAAATGAGCCAGGCACACAAAATTTCAATTTTTTTTTTCTCTCTTTCTCTTGAGTTAAGGGATGGTGCATTATTTCAAAGGACCTACTGTGGATTGTTGTACTCACAGAGTTGTAGAGGAGAGTGTGGTGTATGGCAGGCATGGGAGTCTGGAGACAGTTGGAGCAGGTGGGAAAGCCTGGAGTTTTGCCTGTCCAGAAAGCAATGGGACTGCAGGATGTATGAGAGGGCAGCTTTGGGGGAGCTGGCAGACCCATTGCACCCCACACTGCTGCAGGCTCATGGCAGGATGATGGAAACAGGTGATTGCAAAGCCCTGTGATCCAGAATAAAGGAGGAATGACCCAGTAGCAGCAGCAGGGCCTGGCAGCTGCGGGGAGCACCCACAGAGAAGCAGGGCAGTACCAGGACTGCTGGTCACCCCTGAACCATCACAGCATGATGCTCTCTTCTCCTTATGTAAGGAAATAATCTGCACAGTTAATGATTCTGTCCATCATGCCTTTAATAAAAGAGCAATAACAAAACCTGTGGGTGTACTATAAATGGAAGGCACACTACCCCCTCACAGTCCTCAACAAAACCTACACCAAAAATAAAGTTCTGCTCAGCTTTGCAGGGGGAGCTGGAGGAGAAGCACTGGTGTTTCACTGTCAGCAGGATGGCATTCTTAAACCCAGCTCAAACACATTCTTTTTACTCCAAAAGCTGTGTTTTATACTTCCAGCTCAACTTCTCTTCTAACCTGACCTGCTTCAGACTGAACAGCTTTTTGGCATGGGCATCACTGGCACCTGCTGGACAGGGTACCTGCATATTCCCATGGGAACCAGCAGCAGTTCTTGATGAACCATTGGCCAAACTGTTTATTTATTGAAAAGGACTGGACAGAAATATAAGTGCTTTGTGTGGGGATATTCAGCTTGGGGATTATGTTGCCATATAATATGGAATTAAATATGCTGAAATATTTTCAGTTACATTAAGTTAACTCACAACAAAGTTCTGCTGAAATGTTAGTAATCCATGGATTGATTTTTTTTTAAAAGCTGTCAAGTATCAGTTACTGTGAAGCAGAAGATCTGTTAGCTAAACTTAGAGTTGTGTGTCTGAAGTTCACTCGATTATTGATTTTATTAGATATGGACTTGCTATAGACCTTCTGAAAAGTCTCTTAACCATTTGAGAAACATTTCTGCCTGTTTACTTTTCTAATACTTCTGATATTTCATACTGAAAACAACTAATATGACCACTGTAGAAAGAAACAATTAACTGTTAGTAATGTCACAGGTGTAGTAAACTATAGCCATAAAATTGTTCAGAAGTACAAGACATGTGACCTTAAACTGCTTATTTGATGTTCCCACTTATGTAATTACCCTGCTATATAAAGTGGTATTAAAAAAATACTGTTTTCGAAGGATTTTTAAATCCACTGATCATTCATTAAATGCAATTATTTGCTCCTTTTAACTCAAACAATACATTATACAATACATTACATATTAAGTATATGTTGAAATAATAGACTATATTTGTTGTATTTATTTATGTTTACAAAATCAAAATTGGTATAGTGCAATTGTTAAGATTTTGGGACTCAAAATACACTTCCTATTGTTACTGAAACAGCAGCATTTTTGTTGCTGTGAATGATGTTAGTTCCCTGATGAAATTGTGTTTAAAGATGTCAGAACTGTAGAAGCAGGCTCTAGTATCTCTCCAAAACTAGGACAGAAATTTCTGATACATTGAAATAGAAAATAATGAATACTATTCTCCTAAAGTTCACCATCAAAACAAAGAGCTAAAAGAACCATGAGCCATATGCTACCTAGATCAGCCCTTATGCTTTACATTTCCAAACATTACAGGATGTACATGAAACTGCTGGTCAGGCCTTCAACAGGCATAGGATTAAACACAATTCATGTCAGGAACCTAAGTAAAAATAATTAGCACATTTCCTAGATGGGGGCAACCTAGACAAGGAGGTCATTCCTCCAGGGAATGGAGAGAATAATAAGAAATTTGTGGCTACATGACACAAAGGTAACAAAAACTACTTTGTACTCTGTGGCTGGTGTATAATTTTGGATAGTTGCCCAAAATTGGCACTGGCTGTAGTCCATTTTTTTAAAGCTTGAAGCAACATTCTGGGATTGCAAATTTATTTGATATTGAATTCAGACAGCAGGGGAGAAGAGGAAATAAAACTAGGGGCCATAGAAATTGTAAATTAAAAAAAAGTTACACTTATCAAGAGATCCTATATAGAGCTTTCCTTATGAATTCACTGCACATTCATCCTGTGCCCTGAAAAATCAAAAAGCCATTTCACCAGGTATTTAGAAATTGTGTGGAGTGTGTACATTGTGTTTTCACACAATATATTACACTGACCAAAGCACAGGCTTCAGAGGAAAGAAAATACAAGACATCAGAAAATGTAATTTTTATTTTTCCATTATTGAGGAATTGTTTAATTTTGTATTTTTTCACTGTAACTAAGTGGAATGGAAGAGGGAAAGATTAACGTTGTCCTTTGAAGAGAGTCTTTTATTATTTGTGCATAGTAAGGCCTACTGCTTGTGTTACCCTTTATACCAAGAGTATTGCTAAAACTGGAAAACAGAAAATGGAAACAGTCATCTTCTTGCCTTTCTCTTACTAAGAGAGGAGGCTCTTAGGAAACTGTAAAATACTCACTGAATTGCATTTCAGAAACACCTGGGGCTTGTAAACTAAAGTACTTCAAAACCACTTTCATCATAAAGATAAAATCTGTTATTTAAATGCTCTGTAGACCTCTGAAGAAGTCTATCTAGTGCCTAAACCAAACATCAACTGTCTTGTTCTTTGGTAACATGAAGGGAAGTTTCTGACACTTGCCTAAGACTTAGTCTATGTGATAACATTTGGTGTTGTTAGATAATGACCTTTGCCACAGGTGACATCCAGCATTATGATACTGAAACCCTCACAAAAGTCCATTTCATTAACAGGGAACAGTTTTGGCAGGGGCGACAGGTGCTTGTATCAACTTATGAGTCCACAAGTTATGTAGAAGTAAACTTAATGACTTGCAAAAACAAGAAAAGAAAAAATAATCCAGAAGTAGTCCTATATATTCATTTTTTTCCAAAGGTTTGATTTATTCCCATAAGACTGTGCTTTACTTTGCTCATCTTCCATTAATCTCTATTTATCTTGGTAAAAAATGAATGGCATCGTTTCCCCATTTTTAAATGTCAGAGACAAGGCAGATTTTAAAGCACTTTCTGTACCAAAAAGGCCACATGATTTTGAAGTTTTGACATAATTGAGAGCATCTGACTGAACTATTGAATAAAACTTAGTCCACACGTGTACTAATAACTCCAGCAACAATGAACAATTCTTTACAGGTTTAGTGATTTTGTTATTGGCCTTGTGATAGAAGACTAACCTAAGGGGCCTGGGTGTTTAAGACATATTTTTCAGTGACAAGGATAGTTGATACGTTACCACTAGGTATTTTCAGTATTTGGTTTGTATTTCATGAATATTCTCATCTGAAAAAGGTTAGTTTTGTCATCTGTATTTTTAAGTGCACTTGTTGTGGAAGATTGTTCACCAAAGCAGCTGTAAACAGTTTTGTTTCTCCCTAAAAGTAGTGCTAGGTCTGGTTACTAGAACTTCAAATGATATATATTAATGCCATCATATACCATAACAAGAAAACTATATCTTCCTGAAATAAACAGGTCACTTTCTACCTGTAAAGTTATTAAACTGCCCGGGGAAGACATCAGACTACAGTTCCCCGTTCATACCTGTATCAACTGAGACACTAAACAGAAATGCAACGCTGTCTCCTGTTCCCAGTCTGCGCCATACCCTTTCAGCTGTGAAAGGATGCATTTCAGAGCTATAGCAATTACTTTGTGCCCAAGAAGCTTGGTGAAAGTACCTGTAAAAGCAGGACAGGGAGTCTAGTGCAGAAGCAGAGGATTGACCAAGGCCAGGGCTTTAGAAATCACTGCTCGCATTCTGCCCTTCTCCCTGAAAGCCCTCCACTGTACCACGTGAGTTATGACAGTGATGTGGTCAGAAAGTAGATATTAGTTCCCTTTATGTAGGAAGCTGAAAATTATCTGACTCAAGACAGCTGCCTTGACTGCTTGGACTTAATAGATTCCCTGATCAGGCAGAAAGCTGCAAAGAAAATGAGATTCAGTAACCCATGGTGGTGCAAGGAGATGTCAGCAGCATACAAGGGATGTGCACAGATAATGTTTTTATGGCACTGACTGTCTCAGGCTTGATCAAAAGCTGCTAATCTTAATACACCTCTTTTCCTTGACTTCAATGAGCTTTGGATTGGGCCCTTTGAGATGAGATATAAGCTAAAAATATTGCGGCACCAAGACTGTGCAAAGTCAGTAGAGAAATATGATCAAATTTATCATTATAATACTCAGCAGTTTGTAAACTCATTAACATTTGCAGAGAACATGCTGTTTTACCTGTGACCTATAAATTCTGGAAAGCTCAGGAGAATTGCCACTCTGAGAAATGTTGATGGCAAAGGTATTTTGGGGGAAGTATGATGAAGCCATGTGGCATAGTATAATTGAAGTTGTTCAGGGATGCAAATGACAAGTCACTCTGCATCTAAACAATTACACAGAGTGGGGTTCAGGCTTGTGAAATTCCATAGGAAAGTGGGAGTAGTTAGGTTAGCAAGATTTTACCTGCAAATTAAAACACATTCCAAAGAGTAGGGACCATTTATAGGGTCAATGACCCATTAACAAAAGGGTCAGTGATATTAATGTCCCCCATTTCAAATATGTCAAATGTTTCAAACCTGCAAGTACTGAAGGCAAAAAGTATAAATTCTAGGTTAGATCAGTAATATCAGATGCACACAGGGATCTCATGTAGGCACTAAAAAGAATGTTGGAGGACAAAACGATGATACAAAAAGCATGAACCTATTTACAGACTGAATAGAGAATTGTGAATCTTTTGCTGCAGCAGAACACACTGGAGACTCAGCAGCCATTGTCTCATGAGAAAGAAGAACATATATAATGGTTGAAACATTTTTACATGAAAAGAATTTTTCGATTAAGAGTTTTTTCAGAAACCGTATGGTTTTACCAATATGTCAAGATTTTTTTTAAAAGGCATTAAAGACTGCTGATAGCTTTCTGTTGTTGTTGTTGAGTTGTAAATCCCTATCACATGTATGTAATATTTACAGTTCCTTGTCATTAAAAATGGTCCATATGTAAAGGAAAAGCTGAAGAGACTTTTGTATTTCCACAATGTGCTTTACAGCAGCCTCGAAGTTCTACCATCCTGGCTCCTAGAGTTAAAGCACCTTCTGGGCTTGCTGTTCCAAGGAGTGCCAGTGAGGCCCTGTTGTTCTTCCCTGGACAAGGGCTGCAATCCCTGGTGCCCACTACAGCCCCTAAAAAGGGTGGCACAGCTCTAGCTATTGAAGGGAACTTCTGGCTAACTGCACCCAAGTTCCTGGCCCTACTCACCCCAAGCCGTGCAGCTGGGCAGGAATGGGCCTGACCATCTTTTCCATAGTTTGGATATTGTACATGACCAAAAACTGGTCCACATCCTGGCCAGGAGCAACCTAAAATGTTACAGAGCAAAATAAAACTGACAGTCTGCTGCTGGTTGTGTATAAAGTTGTGAGAGCCTCATGTGAGTGGTTTGCTGCAGTGGATATGTCAACATGGGTTTTGAAGTATATTTATGTAGGCAAAATCCAAATATAAGGCACCCCAAATTAAGGTTAACAATAATTGTGCCATACCAAACCACCACAGATTCACTGTTTGTGCTATGCTCTATATATGCTACATTTTCTGTGGAACTACCAGTATTAAGGAATCATTTCAACATTTTTTAAAAAATTACTTAGTTCTGTGATCCAACCTATGTATCATTTATTCTCTATCTTCCAGGAATCCGAGTAACTACTGAAGACCCTAGAACATTATGTTATTCTCAAGAGAAAGAGTATTAATCTGTTTAATATCAAGTTGGCAAATGCTTTTAGGAAAAGATCAAAGCTTAGGAATATCAGAATAGATCTCCTAGAATAATTGGACAAAGGCATGTGAGTAGGTCAGTCATGCACAGATATTCAGGAAATCAACTGATATCCTGAATCTCACAGCCATGTATCCATTAGGAATGTGTTTGTTGTGTGCCTATATTTACCTGCAAAAAAAGAAATACAGAAAAATAAAATAGCTTGGAAAATGTAGCCGTCTCTCTTAATTCACCTCATGGCTTCACTGCTGAAACTTCCAAATGTGCAGCTGGGGGAAGGGAGAAACAGGAATTTCTGATGTACGCATTTGTCCAGTAGGAACTAGATGGAACTGCCAGCTTATTACACATGGACCATTGAACACCAAGCAAACACTACTCGCTCCCTCCTGCACATTCTCAGTGTCTGTGGATTTCCTCATATAGTTACTTATCCTATTAGCTTAAGGGAAAAGCTCTCATTGCACTCACATGAAAGCAAAATCTTCAGTATATGCTCTTTCCATTAGTAGTATTCTCCTTTTCCCTACTATCAGTTAGGGTTTAACAGAACTCTCAGGATTATAAGCATATTTTACACTTCTAGTTTGTATTATTATATGATAGCAAAGCAAGTATTTATGAAAAAACAAAAACAAAAACAAAAACAACAATTGTTACTAAAATCTGACTCCTAGTCCAGAAACATAGCAGCAGCTTGCCTTCACAGCCCTCATGCTGACTACAGGAGCTGCTGGGTAAAATTATAGGATTTGGATATTACAGAGGGTATTCGGAGAGATCATAGATCTAATGGAACTAATTTCTCCTTTAAATCTATGAACCCACCCAGTCCATGCCACTAGAGAGGTGATCAGAGGTGGGGGTTGACCAGAGTGAACATACTGGTGTGGATCACACCTCTACCCATTCACTTTTCCCTTTTTTTCTCCCCCCCACAAGGGAATTTAGCACTGAGATCGCTTTAGCCTAAAGCCCATTGTAATAACAGCGAGAAGAGAAAGCACCAGGACTCCCCCTTCCCCAAGAGCCCAGGGCTCTGTCAGTCACAGAACCACTTCCCCCAGTAACAACTCCACCTGAAATGCAGTCAGTCAGTGAAGCTAAGATGCTTCTGTTTAAAAAAACCTCTATTTTCTTCAGTAAGGCCGAGTGCATTAATAAATTAAACATTTGCTAATAAAACCCTCTCACCCCTGTTTTAGCAAGTCTGTCTGCTTAAGAGAACAGGTTACTGACACTATTAAGAAACTGGGAAACTCGTTTCTTTCCAGATTATTTAATGCTCAAAGGATTGGAAATCTAATGACACATAATTTAGGCTGCAAACTTACAAACTGGCCACTGTTATACTCACTATGACTGTATTTAAACTGGGGATCCACAAGTGCCATATTCTATTTCATCATCCAGTCTCTTAAGGCTTTTTTTCCCCCTACAGCAGTAAGGCAATGCTTACATCCGTTGCCAATGCCTACATCCATTTCAGTAGTAGGAGTTTTTTCATACAATCAGATTTTATACCTGATTTTTGAACCACCAATGCTAACTAAGCTGATTTCTTCAGCTTCAGTGAATTGCATAAAGATTAATAAATAACCCTGGGAAATCATTTTACATTTTTTAGATATTATAATACTCTTATTTGAAGCTTTATGGATATTAGAAAACTTAAGGTTTCCCCATTCTCCCCCTAAAATGCACTCGTGATTAGTACCAATTCCTAATTTTTTCAAGGTGTTTATTTTAATAACTGTGTTAAGCTGGAGTTGCAAGGAAACAGGAAAGTGTTCTCTAGTCAGTAACTGTGATCATGGCAGACTGCCAGGATGTTTGTGACCTCTAGAAATCCTTAAGGTTTTGATCAGCATTTCCTTATCCCCAATACTCGGTTGTTTCTGTTTTAAATTACATCTCAGCATCTCCAGGGTAGGTAAAAATGTTAATGCGAGCGATACAACAGATTGTTATAAACATCCTTGGATTATGAGATGGGAATACCTTGACTTTCTAAACAATGATAGTTTTTATTGTATTATAGGTCTGAAATTATTACAGTATTATGCTGATAAAAATTATACTGCTGTACGTCAAGCATATTGTTTTAAAATACAGTGAATGGAATTCAAGGACTGTCAAAGGCAATGAAAGACAATCCCTGACTGTCGCTGGTTTTGTATCAGGATGAGAATGCTATTGTAACCTTCACATTATGTTGCACTAAATCCTAAAATCAGAAGATACAAATTTCTTGCCTTTTCTGTGCCTGTAGAGTTAATAGTTACCATAATCATAAAGCATTGTAATTAATGGGTGAAAAGATCATGCTGCTGCTGCTAAAATACATTTGTTTGCTTCAAAATAAGCAATGAGTTCATGCAGGGCCTCTTGTGATTGTAGCTGCAGAATATAACAGAAAATTTATCTCTCAGAAGGCACTTTTTGTTTATATAGTCATAAGAAGGTTCTTTCCCCACAAATACTTAAAGGCAAGTTGATAGCAAGATGAAGATTGCTTACACAGCTGAGGAAAAACCCTCCAATGCCAATGCTGCACTGCGAATACAATGTGCTATGCATGTTACATATTGCACAGCACATGTGGGGGATGTAGATCAATGTATGTTGCTATGTACACTGTGGCAGCTCAAACACACTTTGTGTGGAAGTGGCCTAAATTCAGAGTGGAATGTCATATTCCATTGTAGAACACATACAGACTTGGAGGTATCCTGAAGTGATAAGAACATTAAAGTATGTGAGAAAACACAATTATTTGTTTAAAACCCCCATATTTGTTATTTTAAGTCAAGTAGCACAACTTCAAGCTTTTAAAAATTCATAACACTTTTTCAGCTAGAGTTGGTGTTGAAGCTGAGACAAACATATGCTGTCTTTTCCCATATCACCTTTATGCATCCTTATGCTGCAATGACATTTTAATAGGAACTTGTTCTCTTCCATGCATTTATAAGTGTTTTCATTTATTTTTAAATTAATGGTGACCTCTAAACAAATATAATTTTTTTCTGTAAGTTACAGAGCATTACATAAATTTACATATAGGTGATCACTTCCAGAGCCCAATGTCAGGTATTAACTACTTCATTTCATCTCTTCTGGCAGTATTTCTCTAGAATACTTGCCTTGTCACCAAGTGTGGCATATCTTCATTACAACTGTCAGGCACAGAAAGGCAGAATCACAAACATGAAGGCAAGGAAAGCTTTGATGGGCAAAAAAGACTCTGGGAGAGAGAGTGCTGAAACAATGGTATCATCCACAAGATACTCTGTGGGGTGCAGAGAATGAGACTCTGCCTGGCCTGCTGGGTAAGTCATTAAGTTATTATTACATTGTTTGTATGATGGCACTGCTCTTCAGGCTTATTTTTGCTTACTCATTTTCTGTTACTATTGAACTATGGCTTAAAAAGAAAAATATAATATGGTTTTTATCCTAACCTCTACTGAACGAGTTAAGTTGATACAGGGTCAAAATCCAGTCCAGGTAATTTTACCCATGTGGATAATGAGTGTTCCGCAGATACAGCTCTCTGTTCTGAAAGTTCAGTGGGCTATGTCAGCTGCTCCAGGTGTTCCACACTACCAGGTTCTGAAATTTTGAATCCTTTTTTTTTAAAAAACAATCTCTGGAACATCTTAAATAGAACCCACTCTCCGTGTGCCTTCTGACATCTTCTTTGTGAAACGTGGCTTTTCATTGTCATCTTCGTTTGACAGCTTCTCTCATCTCATATGTTCAATATATCCGCTCTGAGCAATTTACGTTTTCATCTGGCATTTCTTTATGTTAAGGCTATGCCGATCCGCATTCATGAATTGGATCTGCCAGGCTTGCTGATACTGGTCCTGCAGTTTGCCAACCCTCGTTTGCTCTGACTGGTAGCGATAGCAGTGCACACCACTTCAGACAGCAGTGGCAGCAGCAATCTATGCAAGCCAGTTGTAGATATCTGAACATAAATATGATAATGCTGTAATGCTGGACCACAGCCAGCTCTGCACTGGCTTCTGCAACACTGTTCTACAATACGAAGCACAAAGATAATCTGATGCTCAGAGGTATTCAGCTCGCAGGCCCGCAGACTGGAGAAAAGCTCAGGTTTGCTCAAATGGCCACAGCTCCAGTAAGGCCTCATCATTTCTTGTATGGAGGGGGTGTCAGGAACTGTTTCAACATAAGAATGATGTACCTTTTTCAGTCCTGTGTACAATGTAAAGAAGCTCTCCACGTCTTATTCAGGGGACAGCTGGTGGGAATGGCAGTTAGGAGCTTTCACTGATAGCAAATCCACAGGACAGAGCAAGCAGTCTGCATGCTGCTCACAGTTATCTCACACAGGTCAAGTCTAGGGAAATCCATGGCTGCAAGTTACTAAGAGAATAGTTCAAAAGGATTCTTCAGATGATGGAGGATTGATCAGAACATACTGACTGCTAGGATTCAGTCATGCACGTGATGTTGGACTATGACACACATATGTTCTGGTTTTAATTTACTGGGGTGATAATTTAGATTAGATTATTCCTCTTCTGTTAATTCCTTCCAAATTAGCAAGACCTGTCAGTATCTATATGAGAAGAGTATTAAAGTTACCAGCTTCTGGTCACCAACTTGCAAGGTGCACTGATCTCAAACTCTAAATAGACTACAGGTATATGGGGGAAATTAATCCATTTCTACAAACACAGATTTCCCACATGGAAATATGCACTTAGGACTTTGCCCTTTGTAATTTGCTAGTTAGCCCCAGGTGCTTAACACCTTTGCATCCCTGAAGCTGTGCAGTATCTTCCTTCTCAAGAGTGTCACAAGCCATAAAGGAGGATTAATGCAGCTTTTGAACTCCATTAACTATTGTGTGGATTTTCCACTTGGAAGCTTCTAGCACACACTTAATATCATGTAAAGTAGAAATAAGAATAATTAGCAGCTAATAAACCATCTGCCAAGTTTTGAGCTTGTATTTTCCTCCATGGTCTGACCTTCTGACATATCCTGATTTCTTTCAGACTTTCCTGGACAATTAATTTAGACACTATAAACCAGGCAGGCATGTTCCTGAGAAGTAGTTCTCTGATCCCTGGAGCAGAGGATGTGTCATAGATTATGCTATCCTTCTTTTCTTGTTTTCCCGGCATTCCCAACCTTTGATGACTCGATCTCACTATTTGATGATTACAGACTCTCAGAGCAGCATCTCAATACTTATATGATTTATGGATCCAAACTTTGTGCTAACAATGCCCTGTAGCATTTTATTGCACTCAGTAAATAACTCGAGGTTTATTGTTCTTAAAAGAGAACAAGGGTAATGGAATTTTTATTTTGTCTAGCTCTCTGTTACTCCCTCTAGTAGCTTTTAACTCCTTTGCCCTTTTTGGTGTTATTGAGATCTCAAGAATGAGATGTTTCTAGAGCTGCTAGGAAAACAAATGGCTGAATGGAGACAAAAGGCTGAACCACAAACTTTATAGTCATTTGATTCATTTGTTCTGCTTGCTGATCAGTCAGGATATGTATCCCAGGATGGGCAGCTCTGAAAAAGTCAGAGATTATTCTTTGGCCAAACAAAATCAAGGACCACAGGAGGAACCTGAGGTACTGCATGTGGGTTATTAAGATGCAGAGGGGCTGGAGGGGAGAGATGCAATCCTCCCTCTTCCTGATGAACAGACAAGAGAGGTGGTAAACAGGAAAGGGAAACTTTAATGTTATTCCAGTGGACAATTTCAGCAGAGTACAGCACTAAGGTAGAGAGACCAGATTTTCATGGACCACTTGTCTTCCTTTCTAAAAATGTTTGGGTGATTTTGATGCTTATAAAATCTGAAAATCTTTTCTTATGCATAGGGCAGATAGGTGATTCACACTTTGCAGCATAGCTCTAGTTTTGTGTCTCTGGTTCCAGAAACATCTTCATCTATCTCTCTATGTTAGTAGAAATGATGGAAAAGGTGTCACCTAGGAAATAAAGTGTAGCTTGCAAATAAATATTTCAAAGGAGATTTTCACAAGTAAATGTTAATGGCTCTAAAATGCTAGACTATGACAATACCAGATCATCATATTAGAGAGTGTGTCATTCGTATGTGTTTGAAAGGAACCCTGCAGGACTGCTATTCTTTACTGTAATTTTCTTACTCTGAGAGGAAATAAGCCTAATATATTTGCA
The DNA here is from genome assembly GCA_013389985.1 of Dryoscopus gambensis. NCBI lineage: Eukaryota > Metazoa > Chordata > Aves > Passeriformes > Malaconotidae > Dryoscopus > Dryoscopus gambensis. The sequence continues at coordinate 438,969 of WEIT01030417.1, forward strand.
TAAAGTTATTTAGACCTCATTATAAGAGGCATAGGATCCCAGGAAAAAAATTAGTTATTTAATTATTAGATGAGTGCATAAAATTATTAATATAATGAATAAATTGTAGAATGAGACAGGTTAATAGGATAAATTGTATTTTATATGCTTATCCTCTATACCTGCTAAAATTTGGACATTTTCAAAGAAGCATAAATAATTTTACTTTTAATATTCTTAAAGATTCAGAAGTTTCTGGTATTTTTTACTGGGTTTGCTATAAACATTTTTATCCAGACTCAGTGCCTCATTTTTCTATCACCACAATCATACCTATGCATGGTTAAGGTAAAATTTGAGTTTACTGACTTTGTTGCAAAAACCTGTAGACACAAGATTAATCCCAGAAACATACTAAAAAGGCGTTGTAAGTGAATTTTGCCATTATAGGTCTTAAAGAGACCTTTATTCTACTTAAACATGTAGAAAGAAATCCTCTGCAAATATCTTATCCCTTCTGATTTTCTATGGACTCTTGAAGACCTTTTCTGGGGCTAATTGTTTCTGAGAGAAATGATTCCTTTTCACAGACCTCTTTTCTTAAGTGGAGGTCCTTTAGCAAGAAGGAAAAACAAGAATCCAAAAAAAAAAAGTGTTAAAATGGTGGGAAATAAGTCATTAATCATTAATATAAATAATTTTGCTTTAAAAATTCTTACAGGAGTTCATTTAACTATGTAAAGCATTTTATGGCAATTTCATTACAGAGACTAGACTAGAAACTTGAACGATTCTAACCAAAGTGATGGTCAGGTTTGTTTTTCACAAATGATAAGGAATGTTTCCTCATAAAATCAATGTCTGTTCAGAAATTAACTTGAAACATTAAGAATCTGGATTACTATAGGAGGAATGCAGTTTTCCAACCTTACAGCTTTGAAAAAATAAGAAATAGTTTAAACTGTTATTATAAATGCAAAATATATTCTTTAAACTAGAGTTAGTCATTTGATGAGGCAGAGCACAGCTTTTAGAAAAAAACCACATTTCCTTTTTGGAAGCTTTTTATAAAATACCACCTCATTCTTTTTAACACAATAATTCATCCATTAATTCACTTCTGAAGATAAGAGCACATTGATTCGCATGGCCAAACCCTCCATGCCAGAGCAGCAGAACCAGTCAGGCTGTTCCACTGCAAACATGTTCACTTGGACCTCTCAATACTTGGAGTGGCCTCTGTGAAACAAATCCACTGTGCTCAGTGCCCTACTCACACAGCATTCCAGAAAAATTTCCTACCATTTACATAAGTGAAAGTTGCCACCTGTGCCAGGGTTCAGTGGTTGTGGATTCAGTATCAGCACAAGCCCTCCAAGAGGCCTGCTCTGCCCACTGGGATTGACAACCTGTGTTCAACTACAGCAGCTTTAAGCTGTGCCTTTTTTGGTTTTTTTGCAAAGCTGTAAGATAAACTTCCTGCATATCCCTTTATCTCTCTTACTCCAGATTAACAACAAAACCACAGTTCCCCTCAATAAAGTATATATAAGGTCCTAAGTGAGTTGTAGTGCCCCTGGGTAAAATCCTTGAGCCATTAAAGCATGATGAGAGCTTCACCAGGACTTTTGACCAATCAGAATTTCATCTAATTGGCTTTAAGTGGCCACTACACTAAGAACTGCCAAAATCCTGTTCTTGTTGCACAGCTCAGAGACTGCTCCTACCCCCGCCTCAGAGTCACACCCACAACCATTCTGTACTCCAGGGCTGGAATGGTTGGTCTGCAGTGCCCTGCTGATAAATGAAACGCTGGCAGGCATTCGCTGCCCTTGTCTGTGTTGTGGCATTCTTTGCTGAGTTGTCCAGAATGGCTGACTGCAGGCTTCCTGAAACAATCCAATCCAGCATCATCAAACAGCGTTTGTAGGCACAGAGGACGAGCTCATCACAGCCAGCAGAAGGGACAGCAAGAGGAAGCACAAGGTTTAGTATGTGTGGAGATCGTGGTGAGAGAAAATAATAAAGCAGCTCAAAAGTGATCAAATTAGCCCTTGCAGAAAAAGTGTCTGCATGGAAAAGGCTGCGGTTTTTTTCTCTGGGGTGGTGCTGTGGAGCATAAAGGGTGAACTAACAATGAAAACAAACTTTTCAGGGTAAAAACTGCTCTGTTTTTCAGTGTTTATTGTGGACACCTCCAGCTAAACAAGTGCTAGCTCCAGTAATGTCCAAACTTCCTTATGTACATTCTCTTCTGTATATTCTCATGGGTGTGTATAGATAGCTATTTATCAAATGTGCATTTCCTCTAATTGAAAAGTAGTGAATGGTAAAAGGCAATTGGATTATTTTGGATTATGTTGCAAATTCATTACAGATTCAGAAGTATGGTTACAGCCTTAAACTTGAGTGTACAGACATGTTGCTTAAATGTATGAGCTGAAACCAAAATTATGTTACTGAAGGAATCTTAAAAGCTATTTAGATGTGATAACTAAAAATTCAAGATTAAATTAAAATCCACATTGTAATCATCTGGGAATGGTTGTCAATGCAGTTTTGTAGCATGGTTCCAGAGATTTTTTCCAACTATTTTTTCTGTTATAAAAATCAACAAAAAAGTTAGTTCATAAATATTCAACACACTCAGTTCCCTTCTTGACTTTATCTTATGATCATAAAACTGGAATCAGAGCCAATATGTACATTTCAAGGAAATTTATGATGTAAAACAGAGAACATAGAACAAAGTACTGAAAATCATTTATGATTGAAACTAGATTGAAGTTGGTGCAAGTCTGTCCCTGAGTAGCACCTCACAATTGCCTCATAATACTGGGATGGGTATTCATAAGCTTTTCAACGTATGCAGCCAACCTCTTCCTCTTTATTGTGTAACCACTGCAGTCATTCTGCTTGGCAAGGCTGGGATGACTGATTGAAAAATTAGGAGGGAATTGATTTTACAGAATGTTAAATTTCTGATGAGAGCATTTTAACATCTAAACTACAGTATCAAAGTTTTGCACAGCCAGAGTGATAAAAAATTGTCTTTATAGCTGTGAATGTACCAGTTCATAATGGTTAATGCTTGCACCTGAGTATGTGGACAGAACTATTTGTGAATTTACGTTTTTGTCATTTTTTGTTACAAATCTGTGACTTTTGAGACAAAATATGAGGGTGGGAGTTCAAGGATTTAGAGAGATGATTAAGCTCTAAGTCAACAGTTAAAAACAATATTGTTTTGGCATGAAAAAGGCAAGCATAGTTTGAGTGAGGGCAAACCAACAATGAAAGCAAAAAGGTACTTTTTGTTTGCCTTTCAGTGAGGTGACTCTTACCATATTAAAAAATAAGGTGTATCAGTCTCTATCATTGTTCATTTTGATGAGCACAAATCTGGCAGAATACAATCATAAAAAGGTTGTGTTGATGGTTTGTGGGTTTTTTTCAAAACATGATTCCTATTAGTTTGGCAGTGTTTTCTGTACTACTTTTTGACATCAAGAATCCCAGTGACATGAAAGATTACAACAGGCTTGAAGCACTGATGATTGATATTGCTGACAGTTGTGGTTAGTAGTGGGAATATTTGGCACTGGAAGTTATTCAGCATTGAGAATACTGTTATTTGGTGTCCCTGTCCAAAGACAAAATATAATTTTAGATATTAAATTAAGTAGTATATTATAGGAATAGCACCTCATTAATCAAATTCGTTAAGTAAAATTTAGATTGCAAAGCGAAAGTGAACTTGCAAGGGAAACACATCACTGTTTTCCACAGATAGTGAACTTTTCATCTTGTAGATGGTAAATACATCCCTGTACCAGTGGGCAACATTTCAAAGTACAACTCTGCACCCCAATGACAGCAAAATGATTCTCATCCTTCAGATGTGCTATTGAAGTCTGCTGGTGTGTGACTCAAAGCTGCTATATAATAGCCTAGTACAGCAATGCTCTCTTCTGTCATACCAATACTTTTATTTTATTAAACAATCATTCCGCCTTTTAACTGCAGTATAAAATGCAAAAATATATTCTTAATATTTTTGATTACCATAATGTTAATTCTTGCTGCTAAAGGATAATGTCAGTGACTGACTGTCTTTCTCCCAAATACATTTTACATTGATGAATATGTTTATTAAGATATGTCAGATGATATCTCTGAATTAAAAGCTGAATAGAAGTAAATTATAGGATGCAAGGCAGTAATCCAATCTCATTGTTCTTATTGTACAATAAATGAAGAAAGATGGAGCAGGAACTTCACTGTGCAGTTCTAATGGAAATCCTTATGTGCAGCAGAGCTTATGAAGACCTACCCAGCACAACTCAAACCTAAAACTGCACATAGGATCCATAACAGCCTCATAGAGTTTCCAATAAAATCTAACAAGAAATATTTTAGAATAAAGAAGAGACCCACTGAACATATGGAATGATGTTAAGTTCACAGTTTGATTTGATTACAAACTCAATTCCTCAGTCCTGTTCATGCAAAATTTTATGTTTACTATTGCTTTTGCTTTCCATTTTTTTCATTTGCCAGATTAAGCAAACAAGATGATTCCAAAGACATGGAATTAACTGTTTGGTAGGAGCATTGCTAGAGTTCTGACATAGTACATTTGGTGAAGATTGGTGTAGTTATAAAAAAATAGATATTATGTATGATATGTAGTAACATTTTCAAAATCATCCTGTTTTTTAAAAAATTTAATTGATTAAATCTACCAACAGTCAATGACAAATGAGATATTTCATTTGGTTTACTTTTTGTCTTTCCTAAACAACCCCAGAATTTCTCATTCTCAGGTTGTAATTAACTTCCTTGAAAATATTCATTGGTGTTTCAAGAAGTTTCAGAGCATCTTCTCATAAATCAGCATCATGCATCTGAATTAAAATCCGAATGCAAATTAGAAATGTTTTCTATTAATGATTGTGAGGCTAAACACATATTCAGAACTGATTAAACAATACTGTCTTCCAGTGACTGAGTTGCAAGAGGAATGGATTTTCAGACTCTACATTTATATGGGAAATTTGATTTTCAGCATGGGAGCTCTGGATATCTGGAATGCATTGCTACAGCTGTAGTTATATTAACAAAAATTCTATCACTAATTTGCTAATGCTTTGAAGTTCTACTTGCAGCAAGATTTCAGTTTAAGTCAGTATGTAAAAATTAATTTAAAGGTTTAAAAAGGTCTCAAGATAGCTGTGACAAAGCAGCTTGCTGCTTCTAACCTCAAACATAACTTGTATTTAAATATACAATATTACTTTTGACATGGCTGGTGATAGTAGTGTGGGCTTTTACTTGGATGAGTAGTTTGTAAAATGTATCATTTAAACGTGGACTTTGTCCTCTTAGTTGTATATTACAATCAGAATGCCATAAGAAGCTGTCTCCCAGGGTTAACTGAAAACTAAACTTGTGTTTAGCTCAGGAATTTAATATAAATTATCAGTTTTTTAAAATAGTGTTCCTGTATAGATCACAGAAACCCCAGTAAAATGAGTTTTTGCGCACTGGCAGCGAAGAACAAGGCTTTAAATGTAAGCAAGTTCCCAGTATTGCTGACTACAGTCCCCTCTGTCACAGCACTGTCGACTCTTGTGAACTAAGGACATTCTCCAGTTAAACTGGCCAGTTTATTCTCCCCAATTCTTCACTGTCTTGGAGCACTCCATCAGCAGTGCTTCTTCACTCCTCCTGTCAATCTGCTCAAACTATCTTTTTCTTGGCTGAAAACTTAGTGTTGTCCATCTTTCTACTCATAAAACATGGCTCTGTCTACACAGCTCAACTTTTCAGTCTCTTGTCCCTCTGAGTGAGCAGAGTAACAGCCAATTCCTCTGCTCTAGACCCACGCACAAAGTCAGGCCTGAAAAAGCATTTCACTGTAATCAAACAACCCAGACACCAAAGAAGCCAAACAGTGTTATTTGCTCAGTGTTTGGATTTGCAGCCCTCTGTCCAAACAAGGGTTTTGGTGGAATTTCAAGGCTCTTATCACCAGAAGCACAATGTTACAGTAATGCTGCACATAACGCTGCATACCCCCAACAACCACTTCTTCAATGCAATTAATTGTCCAGCAGTTACTGTGTAAGCAAATTAGTTCTCATGTTTGATACGCTCCATGAGCTTTACATTTTGAACAGTACTTCTCTTTACTAATGTTTCTTAGTAAGCCTCTGTGCTTATTTCCAATGACCAGAGGTAGGAATTATATTTAGGCAATGCAAGACAATGAACCATCTGATTTAAACATGTTATGTATGTTAAAAATAAAAATAATTAGTTTGCCAAAGACAACAGTAAAAAAAAACGGCGCTTATTCACTAGTGATGAAAGACTGCAAAATATTCTTGCAAATTCTAACTATTTTCACAGTGTCAAACTAGTGACAGTTCCTCTCACTGGAAAACACAGGCTGAGCTTCTATATGCAGGAATGGGGAGAACAGGGATATGCAATACAGAATTTTTATTCTAACGTACAAAGACTTAAAAAATACCCTCCTATTTAAATGCCTACTGTCTCAACACAGAAATAAAGAAAAAACAAAAGTTAACTTATCATAAGGCACCAGTTATGGAGATGGCATAGCTTTGTTTTCAGCATTAACATTTGTTGTGAGTCAGTATCCAGGACAACTGACAATCAAATGCAGCAGCAAACACAACACTGAATATATTTTTTAAAAGGTCATTTTAATCACATGTGCTGCAAATCTTTAGCCAGTATTAAAAGTGGCCATCTGAAACAGTGCAGCATTTCCTTTTTTGAATTGTGTATTTAAAATCCACTTTTTAAAAGTTAATTTGAAAATAAAGAAATAATTCATACATGTCAAACTAAGTAAAAGCTAGCATTTTTCATCTTAAAACCTCCTTAATCTATAATTGGCTTCCTTTTGTCACCTTTATCTTGGGAGCCTGCATAAATTATTTGAATTTACTACTGCAAGGCTGGTTATTGGGAAAGAGTAACAAAGCTTTTACTGATCATTAGGAAAAGTGACTGGGAATTGCACCAACTGAAGTATTCTTTCACTCTGTTATCATAGATCATGAATCAGAAATAATAGCAGTAATCACATTTCAGAAATGAAGGTGTAGCTATGAAGCCTCCTAACTCCCACTCCATCAGTGTTACAATCCCAACAAGTTAAATAAATTCCTTACATCTAACACAAGAAGTAGGGAAAAAAGAAACAACAAAACAAACAACAAAACCAAAAAACAAGAAGAGAAAAGAATACCCAGAATGCTGCTGCCTTCTTAAGATTCCTGAAAGTGAGAGATGAACACAAAAACTCAAATGCTGCAGAAAGGTTTGGTTTTGGTTTGCGGTTTTTAACATAACTTTTATACTTTATTTTATTTCATATCTCGTGTTAGAAGACTTGAATGCTACACTTTTTAATAGATATCTGCTGCTTGTTCACAAAGCACCCCTACATTCTACTGTGTATGAATGAAGGGGAGTATCAGAAAAGCAGTCCTAAGGAAAGCACAGTACGGGAAGAAGATTATGACAACAACCACTAAGGACAAAATAGCTTTTACTAAAAATCATCTAGATTGTCTGGATTCACATGGGCAAAGAAAAAACCTGTGTTTTTCAGGAACATCCAAAATGTCTGTTCTTTTCTGAGTATCAAAAACAAAGGGAAAAGAAACTAAGTAAACTGCAAGACTCTGAAAAGAGCTTTTGGCTTTCCACCAGCCTGTGAGTTTTGGCAAATAGCTGCAAGCATCAGAGAAAATTCTTGTCCTCTGGTAACACAGTCCAGAAACAGAAACACACTCATTTTCAGTGTCAGAGATCATGTGAAGTTTGTCATTTTGACAAAAGAGCTTCCCTTCACAAAACACTTTCAGAACGTGTTGGCAACATCAGCAAAATGTTTTCAAGAGGACAGAAAGAGCAAATGAACATTCAAAGTAGAACATTTTTAATAGTGTTTGGCCTACAATAGCTTGTCTTCAGTATTCTGAAAGACACAGTATACACAGAAGGGGTATGTAATGCCTGAGAAATTCCTCCTCTCCTCTTCATATTTATGGATCAATGTACATCAGCCTCAAATATTTAAGTCTCATTATGGGATGGCAAGTAGAAAGTCGTAACTTAGAAAACTTTAAAAATGCGTATTAAAGTTTGTGATGCAATAATTTTACACTATCTCATATTCTCTGTGTAAATAAAGATCTGGAATAGAATTTCTGTGAAAGCTATGATTCAGTCTGGTTTATTTGCTTATTTAAAAGCACCCCGAAAAAGCATGTTACTTTTTCCAGCACGGGTAGTAGGTAATGCTTCACTGCCAAAGTTTCTGTGTGCAATATCCACTCTCGCAGTGTTTCAAAACTTCACTATAAAATTATGGTTTGCTAAGATACTGACCTTGGAAAATTTGTCTTAATAATTTCGTCTTTATCTAAAGATCTTTTCCCTGCACCATAAATGCATGTTTTCAACAGATTTCTATCACTTGTGATGTTCTGGCTAATTCTAGCAGGTCATTTAGTCATGTTTTACATGAGTTTATGAGAATAAAATGGCAACAAACATAGAACAACAATCCACTTGCTATGAAGTAAATGTATGCAATATTGGTTATAGAATGCCTTGAGTAATTTCACCACTTGAAGCCTCGTGCTGAACAATCTAAAATTATTGACTTAATGCATAAAGTTGATTAAAGACTGAAACAATTACCATCAGAGCTGCTGGCTTCTGAGGTTTCCTTCTGTAGCAGGAATGCCTGAGATGCATATGAAGCATTGCTGGGACTGCCCCTGTACATGACCCAAAGGATTAGGATAGCTCCAAAGTAGCAGCAGTGCTTCTGTGTTATAAATTGCAGTGGTGCAAGAACTCCTTCCCATATCATTCTTCCATCTGTGCCAGAGGGCCATATTCTAAGACAGAGGTGGTTTGCATGTCTGGGGTCAGCATAAACCAACACACTATTAAATGTATACATTTAATACATTTCCTTCCTTGATGTAGGAACTGTGAGGCCCTGAGTAGCATTTATATGCAAGAGTTCCTAGAAGCAAGGTTTAAATCTGAATTCAAATCCAAGAAACAATGAGTTTAAAGGCTTGCTGTGTTATGTTGTATATTGTAGTATATACAAAGAGTTTTAAGCAAAATATCTCGGTGTGATCATTACAAAAATCTACATAAAATCAATGCAGCAATGGCTCCTTCATTAACTGGGATTCTGAATACACACTTCACATGTGAAAGAAAATAATGGACCCAAACTTCATTACTATTTGGTACCATTCTTGCAAACATGGTCATGGGAAGGATCAGACATCAGCAAGGAGCTGATACATAGAGCAAAGAGATGCAGTGCACATTCCCATCCTCCTTAACCCTTCAGAAGTCAAGCACCTCAGCTGCAGGGTGGTAGAGCACCTCTGACTGAGGGGGCAGCCTAGGTTCTGCTGCAGAAGTGGTGTTTTCACACAGCTAGGGTGTGTGCTTCCCTCTCTGCACCATACAGCTGCACAGCCCCAGGCGGAAGCACTTTGCTGCCTGTATGTGATGCCTTTATTTGAGGGCACAGCTTTAATTCTCTCCCATTACTCTGGAAGGATGCACGTAAGGAAAGGCCATCAGCCTCTCCCACAAAGCAGGAGTGCAGGCAGCAGGTGGATCTGCTCTTTCTCCCATTGTCTTTACACCCTTCCACAAAAAGAAAGCACCAATAACTGCACAATGCGGTCCAAATAAAGCTCCAAGCATAAGTAAATTTTCTTTCTATAGCAAGGAAAAGAGGAGTGCACATAGTTTAAATGTTTCAAAATGCAAATACCGATGCAGTAAAAGTATATTTGCAGTAAAATGCACATCTACACTGATCCACAGCACAGAATAAAGCCACCTGCTGCCTAAGAATCTAAACTTTCTGGAACTATACCTTTTTATTTTCTAAATATATTGAACTTGATTTTGTAAATATATCTATAATTTAAGCATGTAGACATATACATTTCTAAGATATGGTTGAATATAAGTTACATAAAGGTATATCCAAATTAAATTTCCAGTGGCATTGTTCATCACAAGAATAATATGTATCTGAGCATAAGAAAGATCTGTACTGTGCTCTAATACAGACTGAGAAATAAGTTGTCTAGGACTTCAGAACCACTTGAAATGTCACCATACGTCCTCTGAAGTTCCAAGGTGCACTTTTTTCTTGCCTTCAATAACATAAACATGTAATAGTAGATACAGAATAAAAATATTATGAAAAACTTAAAATAATAATCTTCTTCTCATCTTTCCCTTGAGAAAAGGAAAGCCACATCCAGAGAAGTATTTAATTATTTTACTAGTGGATATGATCTAACAGCCTAATGAGACCATTTAGCTACTGGATGTTACAGCCCTATGAAACGTTGCTAAGTTTGGCTGTAACCACAACAGTTTTTATTTTGGTATAACAAAACACAGAATAAGGCAAAGGTTGATGAGCTGAGCAAAAACAACAGGTAGAAGAAGACGAAGATATAAAACCAGTATTAGTCAACCAAGAAAACAAATTGAAACTAAATATAATAACTAATTTTCCTTTTCAAAATTTATTTCTCTTACTGTTTCATTAATCTGCACTAGGAAACGAAATATTTCTGATTCTGAGATAATGAATATTTCTAATTTGCAACAACACATGTACTGTTGATCCTCATTTGACGTTCAACAATATTAGTTTCATAATGCTCATTTCACTGCCAGCATTCCAGATATTGATAAAGTTAAATTTCAACTTACGTAAGTTATTTGGAGGAGGTCTCGTCTCCATGTTTTCATAATGCTGCACGTGTACTACAATGTTTAGATCTCTTTCCATATGATCTGTTGTACAAGGACCTTGAGGTCGCATAACATCAGCAAGAGCCCTGAAAACCAAACAAAACCAGAATGAATCTGCAAAATCTCTAAGACATTAACAATATGTGCCAAGATCTATTTCAGTCTGAGATGCAGTTGATCATAACGTCTGCTGGAGAAACCAGCTCCCTTCACAGTAAATGCAGGGAAGCAAATTCATTGTGAGACTTCACACCTAAGGCTCTTTTTAGGTTGTCTAGTGTGCTAGAAGTAAAACACAGAAACACATTAAGTTCTTTAGGTGTCTTGGCTTTGGAGAAACATAATTTAAACTCCTTGAGAATTCTTGAGACTCCTTGAGAACTTGAGTTCTGCCACTGCATGTTCTCAGTAACATTATTGCCATCTTGGTTAAGCTGAGCACCTCAGCACCTAGCCCATGTCTACACGTTTCAAAAACTGCTTATCTTCACACCTAGATTACCAACAGGGCCTGACAAAGGAAATTCTCACACATGCATTTGCAACTAGCACACACAACACAGTGGTCTTCACAATTTTCGTTCAAAAATGTCACTCAAGTTGAAAAATCAAATAACTTCCATGCAGAAATCCAGTAGGCAGGGATTTAAGGATTTCTCATCCAGATGGGGAGATCAAAAAGGTCTTTTACTAACTTCTGTGAGTGTCCTAGTCCTTAACATGGAGCAAAGCTTGCACAGGAACACTCCCTGCTCCTTTGAAGCCAGTTCGGAAACAGGATGAAAGCTTTGTGCTAGCAAAGAGGGAGTAAGCAAAAGGTTCCGAAGTTAGGCCAGGCCCAGCCTGATGCTGTTGTGGGCTTGCTCTGCAGAGCTCCAGGCAGTCTGACACACCCATGCTGCTCTGGTGTACTGCTTAAGGACGAGTTTCAGTGCCGAGTGCCCTGCTGAGTGTAAGTCCCTGCTTAGGCACACGCATAAACACGCACACCTGGATCAGCTCTGTGGATCCAGAGTTAGTGAGGAAGTTTTAAGCTCTGAAACTCCCAGCATGGCAACATCTAACTCTGTCTGTGAGTCTGTGCTTTCTGCCAGAGTTCCACAGGAGCAGGATCAGCCCTTAGCTATGTGCCAGAGCTACCTGCTGAACTACTGTGCACTTGGAAATAATTGGCCCACCTGCAGAAACTGTTGCCTTAGGCAAAGGACACTGTAGTATGTGTTACCAGTGTCTTCAGGGTTCAATGCAAATCTTTTCTATTCAGGTCAGCGCATCGTGGACCATTATATACCTCCTTTTTGTTTTATTGTTTTTAATTTTTAGACCTCTTGAGCAATTTTTTAAGGGTGTGGACATATTTTCTGGGCACTGTGCCCTGTTTAGTTTAATTATCTGCAAAATTATATACAGTGTCCCAGATACTGTATCAAGAAATACTAGTTTATAAACTAATAAATAAATAAAAATAAGCACATTCATTGGTGAAAACCGTAGCAAGTGCCATCTAGCTCCTCCACTGTACTTCTGTGACATGATGATTTCTCAATCAAGCAGCACTATACTTTTAAATATTAAAAAGTAGCAAGCTTCATTTAAGTTACAGAGAGAAATCCTGATCTGGATCTTGCTTTCAGGTTGCTGGGACATTGCTTGGGTACACAGCTGAACAATACTGGTGTTTTCTTGTGATTATGGCTAACATTATGTTATTAAAATATTAGTTACAGTTGTGATCAACACGTTAGAGAATACTCTGTTGATCCTGTAAAAGGTCGGAAGACAGTAACCAAATGATTAATGGCATCAGAGTAATGCTCCCATTTGTAGCAGTGCTTATACAGCAGAAATAGCAGAGCTGGCCTACATAGCAGAATAATAAAAATTCAACAGAAGAGATCTCACAAAGACATGTAGAAATGATGCAAAAGGAAAGCATTATATTGCAAAACAATTTAAAATAAGTGGGGACCAAAACCATTAATATCTAGTCAATTTATGCAAATATGTCTCTATACAGAGGAAATTACTGACATCAATATTAATTCTAATTCCAGAGGCAGCTGGACACATTTCTGGGAAGGGAAGAAAGTAAATGAAAGTTCCTAACTCCAGTGTGGGAGTTAAAACTGTGAGATCTAAGTATTTCCCAACTTTGTGAGAGTGGGTTTTCAGAAATCCTTTCCTCATTGCTCTTAATCTGATGGTAAATATTGTTTGCTGTAGACTTTAAATAACACCGTGTATGATGGCAGATTAACTACTGCCTGTCTATAAAAATGCTAAGTTTTCTACCATTTTAGGGGGCTTTTTTCAAATGTTTTTAAGGAATTAACTGTCCAACTCCTTCTGTATTAAGAAAAGACGAACTGCTCACCATCAAGTTCTATTTTCAATAACACAACACCTGTGTTTATACTGTGTTAGCCAAAGCTGTACAATCTTCTCAGGGCAGAATAGCTCATATAACTGAAAGCATGTCTTTATTCTCCACTGCTATCAGAGAAAGTTAAAAATGTGTAGCAGCTTCAGTATAACTGAAGTACAAAGGAAATGCTGTACCTGCATTTTGTTCTTTTAGGGATTTTCCTATATAATGAAATGGATAAAGGGAGCCTTGTTCCCCAGTACATGACAAAATCCTTGAACACGTTTGCTGTGAAAAATTCCACATAGGCCAGGAGACTTTTAGAATACCTTCATGCATTTGTCTCACCTAAATACAGTCATACAGATTTTGTTCATTATCTGAAGAAATTGTTATAGTCAGTCCCATGGAAAAGTTAAACTTACACAGAGGGTCTTTATCTACACCTATGTTATACTGAATGATTTTTCAAGGAAATGCAAAGTACAATATAACCTTCTAATCAGGGAGACCTGTGCAGTGATATTGATTGTAGTATTACAAAAGCAGAGAAGCATTACCTACGTAAGTGTTCATGGCCCAGAACTATCCAAGTATCACACAACTTCAGCATTTCTCTTGCCATAAGATTTTTCTTTTTGGATATGTAATACTGGTTTGGGGTGTTATAAAGCATGTGGAGCCAGGCATTTCCCTTGTGGCTACAAGCTGAAAGAAGCTGAAACACAGGTTATTTCATGAAAGGTCACTTGTCATATTTTGCCTCCAAAACTGGGTCAAAACCCGTAAGGGAAATAACTTCAGACATAGGATTCAGGATTTTGGCAAGTCAGGCTATTTTTGGCCACAACTACATGTCTTTTGAATGATCAACAAAAGATTTCACTCCTGAGCTCAGCACTGGGCACTTCCTTCCTTGTGAAGGAAGAAAGAAGAGCTCAGATGGTTCACAATATTTAGGGGGCTGCTAACACACTGTCAGAAGCACTGTTTCAAAAAACAGGAGTTACAGCATAAGAGCATGACTCTAAATATTGTCCTTTCAGTTCTTGGCTTGTTTGCACATTCTCCACAAGGACAAAGGTGCAGTTGTATTTACAGAATAATCTCCTCCATGCAACAGAGAAGAAAGCTTTTCCATTTTCTATCCATTTCTGAGAGAGAATTCTCCACTTGAACTGATGGAGCCTGGCAGGCCCGTTGGTGTAGTCTCAAGCAGCAAGAACGTGCTGCCCTCATATGCCTAACAATGCTCCTGGTCTGCTTCAGCAGGCAGATCAAATCTGTGTCCTCTCATGCACAACACTGCCACGTTCCTCCCTTTGCCATAGCTCCCTCCTGTACATCTGATTTCCCTACTCTCCTTGAGAACAGGAGGGTAAAGGAAGAGCTACTCTGGATACTACTATTGCTGCTTGGTCTTGGACACTGTAGGTGAAGGGAACACTTATCTCCTTTTAACATCAAGGAACAAATTTTAAAATGAGGAGAAACAAAACATACGAGCTCTAAAAGGAAATACACCAGGCAGAGTTAATACGGTACTCCCCTCTCCATGTTCATCTTCCAGATTTACAGTTCTGTGCCAACAGAAAGAAAATGTCAACAGTGCCATACCTGGCCTGTTTCCTCAAAACAAAAGGAAGTAACAAGCTCTTTAAAAAAGGACAAGTCTTTACTTTTTTTCTAGAGGGATTTGCCCAATAGAGAAATTTTTCCTATGGATTGTTTTCACTAATTAAATACATTTCCACAATGCTTTTTTTTTTTTCATTGTTAAATATTGCAGGAAAATTCAGTGAAGTTAATGGAGTGTTCTTGGTTTGTTTTGGCATAGTAGTAAACAAAATTTAATGAAAGGCAATTGTACAGAAACTATGCTCAGTTAATAGAGAAACTTTTCTTTATTAATGTTGTACCACTCTTACACACACCAGTGTATAAGAAGTTGTCTAACTTCAACAGAAGATCTACTGACTGCAAGATGAAATAATGCTATCGGAATTAAAAAGTGTGGCACAGTTTTGCTTCCTATTTATAAGTCAATGTTCTTATTCCCACGTGTAAATCAAAAATGGAAATACATCATTTATACCAGTTGTACTCAGTTGTTAATTTTCTTTAAAAATCAGCCCCCATTAAAAAAAAAAAATCAGTTTCCATTATGCATTGTGTTTTTTGATAAGCAGTACCATCCCTTTCCTACGCTAATTTGTTCATAGAAATGAAGGGGATTCAAATGTTTCATGTAGCCATTGGCTAGGCAAGGGAAAGGAGACAATCTTAGCTAAGGAAATAGATGACAAATCATTCTCTGTGTTTTCTGCTGCCAGCCAAAATGGAGTAACACTTAGTACTTTTGCTTTGGCCTACCTAACACTCTTGATGCATTAAACTTCTGCTTATTAATAAGGTTCAGTACAGAAAAAAAAGTAGGAGGTGTTCTTCTTGTTTTGTTTCTCTGATATTGTAGTGATGAAGTTTTAAAAGAAGGTGACTATGAACATAGCCTACATATTATATTAATTGTTGGTACTATTAACTGTTTGAACAGATAAATTATTTGTTAAGCATTGCAGCCTTTTTTCAGAACATTAGTAGTGTAAAATGGGCTCGAATTCAATATTTTAGTTAAACACTCACTTGAGGACTAAGAGATTACTTCAATTCTTCACTCAATGAATATATTTTTAGATTGCCAGAGCGATTTACAAATCTAATTCCTTTTCAAATTAATGGTAAACTCATCCCACAACTGGAATAGGAGTGTGTGAATGTTGGGGTTTTTTTTAAAAAAAAAGCTGGAGATCTGCTTTTTCAGAACATGACTAGTTATTATGTGTACTGAGTGGGTGACTGTTTTTCCATGTGATCATGACTTTCCAAGTTTCTATATAATCCTGCCTTGAACAGTTTCATGTACAAGATCACAGACACTGTTAAGCAATCAAGGTAGCAGACGACCTTTGCTAAGATCCACTTCAGAAACCTAATCTTTATGCATACATGACTGAAGGATATCAGAATGATTTTCCAATCCCCCATAATTCTATTTCCATAAACCGAGACAGAATATCCTTTCAGAGTACTTCACACCTGTACTTTAGATGGCAAATATTTCTACTCATAGAAACAGGACCTATTTAAGCCATAATTTGCAGGTATGGCTATAACTTCACTGTGTTCTGGGCTTTGTGACTGTTACGAACCCTCCTTTTTTGCCTGGCCAACAACACTATAGAGAGAGACTGAAGCAAGAGAGAGCTTTTTCCAAACAAGCTCTGTAGATTAAGATTTAAAAAATAAATTGGGACCCATGTATTATTTTTCTCAATTTATATTCAAAATGTCTAAAGGATTATCATACCTTGCTGAACAAAAACCATCTTTGCAGAAGTATCACTGACACATACTGTTAAGTTGACTAAAATTTCTGCAATGTGCTTTTTTCCTCAGTAGTAAAAGAGTATCCATATCAGCCAGTTTATAAATAGCAAATAATAGCTCATGGACTGGTGATGCATTTGCAGGAGTATTTCTGTGACTTTCTCTGTTCATTTCAGGATAAGAAGTTAATCAAAAAGTCATGCAGAAACTTGAGTAAAAAATTAGGCTCCAGGTGTTAAGTTGATCTCTTGGACTGTCTTTCAAAGGATGACTCTTAATCTAAACTTTAAAGATTGTGAGGTACACCATTAGCAGGGCAAGAGGAAGCTTTCTGCCACACTGCATGTCCAGTAGAAGGTATCCTTTCATTGCATTTCATCACTAAAGTTGCCCAATATGCTGGGATCTATTTAGACTCTTTAATGGATCTGTTTGCCTTTTTAAATGCCTTTCTCCCATCTGCTTTACTTTCATGTGCCTGGGATTAGCATAAAGAATCAGACAGGCTGCAAACTTGACAAATGTATTATGCCTTGATTTTGAACTGCTGGGGCAATCTGGGCTTGGAATATGCTGTTAAAGCCATTGGGCTCTGTCCCGAGTTGCCCACCTGCCTATCCACCACTAGGCAGCCAGGATCTGGAGTAGATGGTACACAGCATGCCTAACTCTAGGTGGGGGAGGTTCTCTTTGATATAACTCAGCCATTACACCGTGGAGACAGAGTTAGAACACACACATACATGGATGAGACAAGACTTTCGAATTCCATTTTTCACCTCTCAACAGTAACTGAAAAAATGCTAAGAAATTCTACAATAGCTTTTCCTTTTTGTGTCTTCCTCTTCCCTTCCACCCTGACTCATTTTCACAGCTTAGAAATTTTACAAATAGCTCACACACTTGCAAGGGCTGGAGGAGTAGGGAAGGTCCTGCCAAAACCATTTTGCAGCTGGAGAGGGAGGGTGAGATGGCATTTGTTTACATCCTTCTGTTGAGAAGTAAAAACATTTTCCAATCTTTGAAACAGTTGGAAGAGGGAACGCATCAGGCTTTCTATAGTTCAGTGTTGCCGGTTTCTCAATTTTTTTTGGTTTTCTATTTATGCACAGTATATCTGGGAACACTTGCTGGATCTTGTTAGGGAGAGGGTCAGGCACTGCAGATAAAAATGGACTACTGTCTGTGCAGACTCCACAATTATCCCTAGTCTTCCTCAATATGCATGTTCTGTGATAACCCGGGCTGGGGGCACCACACAAGCTCTGCTCAGCAAAGTTGGTCTCTCTCGGCCGCCTTGCAGGGGAATTCAGCCTGCCTGGCAGGAGTTGTTTGTTTGGCAGGGACATATGGGCTCCTCTCTCCCCTCTAGGAGCTGGGCAGGAGGTAGGGGGGAAGGGGACCCTGCTGCCTGGCACTCAGCCTTACCTGGACATGTGCTCCCGCTGGGGTCTGTGTGCCTTCTCCAGCCCTAGTTTGGTGAAGATCCCCACCAGCACCATGACTGCTACAACCCCACAGATGATGTAGACAATAAGGTTGGTTTTATCCCTGGTAGGGTCATGCAGAGGGTCGTCTATGCGGGAAGGAGGCTTCCCGGTGTTCATCCACAACGGCGTCTCATAGTTTGTGCAGGTGTTTTGATCCAACCTTGTCTTCCTGAACTTGCAGCAAAACCTGAAGCCACAAGTGCCACAGCAGAAGATGAACTCCCCCGAGCTGCAGTTAAAGGGGGGGTCCCACTGCCCCATCACGTCAAAGTAGCCCCTGCAGAAGTCTGGGGTGGGAGGTGGCTCGGAGGGGTCTATCTGTTCCCCGAGGCTGGAGTGGTTTCCTCCCGAGAGCACCACAAAGCTCCCCAGCTGCTGGCCAGCTTTCTCCTGAGCCCGACACACCAGCGTGAGAAGGTCCGCCACCAAGTAGCCGAAGAGCAGCCGAATAAAGCCTTCCATTCTGCCTCCCAGCCCCGGCTCAGCGATGCTGCTGCCGCCGCCGCTCGAGCTGCTGGATGCTGCGCTGCGCCAGGAGCTGAACATAAAGGGGCTCCGTCAGGGGCCGGGCGTCCGCTCAGCCCGCGCTCGCCTCCAGCACCACGGACAGCCCCGAACGGGCCGGGCAGGG
>WEIT01030418.1:0-26077 GCA_013389985.1 Dryoscopus gambensis
CACTGTAACCTAGGACAAGCATGTTCATTTAAAAAATACAAGAAGTTGTTGCAACAGCTAGTAATTAAAGTTCTACTTTTATTAAGCTTCTTACTCAGTAAGATATGTAAGATACAACATAGAAAGGGACATAGATGTGGTAGAACATATTTTAATAAATTGTGAAGTAATATTCCTGGGAATTTTCTTCCAACAGCTGCTCAGTTGTGGTGACAACATAAGTATATATTGAAAGTTTAAGGACAATGCAATCAGTATTATGAAAGTACTGGATATATTATTGATCACGTTTTGCTTTTGAAAAAGGGTTTTATCGTGGGATCTGAAACAGCAAGTGAAACTATTTTTGGAGTTACTTTACGTAGTTATTAAATCATTTACAGGAACACGCAATTACAGTACATCATTTTTAATAGGTAGTGTCTTTTTCTTTCACTCACAACAGGTCTGAGTCTCTCCTTCTGAAATGAAAGGATGATTTGCAAGTGTCCTTAGTGTCATTGGATCAGACCATAATACACCAATTCTTTTTCTAAAAATGTCTTTTGGAGAAATTTATTTCTGCAAAATTTATTTCATAGTTCATGGTAACCAGATAAAAGTAAATTTAAAATGAAATTTAAAATTAAACATAAAATCAAAAATAAAAATAAAGTCTGATGTTCAGCAAAACTTTTAAACTTACTGATTTTTGCCTTGGTAGGTTCTAATTTATTTTTTTTTCCCTGAGTCATTACTCTTGCATAAACTACATTATTTAGACAGTACTCATGTTTTCTGTGCAGGAGAATAGGGAAAGGAATATGGCCATTTATTGAAATCAGATAACTCTGGCTCAGGACAAAAGTTTTATTATTATTTTGCCACTGGATGTCCTAGATAAAGTAGGTCATTCATGTCAGGTTTCCACTTAACCGTGTACAGAGATGGTTTTGTGGAGTCACAGAATCTTACTTGTAATGAAGGGATGCTCTTTTGGGACCTTTTAATTAGTGATCATGCCACAGGACTATTCAGACACTTATTAATGTCCACAGCTTGTGTTCGATGCCCTACCTCTTCACCTTTAGTGCCATTTTACAAAAGCATGCTGCTTTGTGCTTTCATATTTATCTTACATTCTTCGTATTTGGACTATCTATCAAATATGTGCACCTCATTACCTCCAACATCTCAGAGATTTTGTCTTGAGAGAGAGCACAGCACCCTTAAACCTTGGAATTAAAACCTTCTTGCGTAAATATTGACAGGTATTTCCACAGTCAGTCTTCAAAATCTGTAAAACACAGTTGCCTGCAGAGCATCTGTACTACAGCTATGCAAAATTTGGGGGGGACTGGAAGCAAGACCTCTGGGTCTACCATGAAAAATAACCATCAAGAGTAAAACATGTAAAATAAGTACAAAATCCTGTTCCATATCTGGTCCCATAATTCCATTTTAGAAGTGGGTAACTTCTCCTGCTATTGATTTGCATGGTGCATGAGCATTACGTGTTTACCTCAGCAGTTAGCTGTGTTACTTATGTCAGACAGACAAGAGATGTGGCCCCAGGCAAAAGCCTGGTTGTGCACATTGTTGTGACAGGTGTCCCTTTTTCATCACCGTGTTGTAGAATGGTTTGGGTTGAGAGTGACCCTAAAGATCATCAAATTCCAACCCCTCTGACATGGGCAGGGACACCTCCCACCAGATCAGGTTGCTCAGAGCCCCATCCACCCTGGCCTTGATCACTTTCAAGAGTGCAGCATCCACAGCTTATATTTTTCTTGCATTTTGTTTCAGAGAAAATATCATTGCTGTCAGAAGAGCAGAATCATTATTGTTCTTTGGTTTTGGTGCTTCCCAGCTTACTTGCAACATATATGCCTCCAAATCAGAACAGCTGGAAGTACTTGCCCCTTCTTCCTATCTTTGGGGAGACACTGGTACAGAGAAAAGCAGAAACATCTGCACACAAACTCAACCTCCTGGGAAATCCCTGAGTTCCACTCAACCGACAACACCTGCTGAGGTTACATAATCTGTTTTGGATAGATATTTTGAGGTCCAGGTAGACCACTGCACTGTTTCAGGGAATGAGAACCATGTTTAATGGTATACATGCACTTTTCAGTGCAAGTGCAAAATTCTGTTGATATCAGGAGTTTCAGGATACAGGCCTTTCTGGAAAATCTGCAGAATAGCATTAATCAGTGCTGAAATATTGATATGCAGATTTTATAGGTTGCCCAGACACAGCTCTAATTCCCTTCTTTACTTATAGTATGAACACTTTGCAGCTGCAAAAGCCAGGACCCATAACCATTACCCACAGTCATTTCACTTTCTCAATAAAATGTGGAGGGGTGAAGTGGAAAGGGATTCATATTTTTTTCTGAACAAATTTATATTGTGTGTCAGGAAGGTATTATAAGAAGGTGATGAATAATTGGCATAATTTGTATCTTCTATAGCAAGAGAACTTCTGGACACTGCTGTAAATGACATCATTTGTCATTGCAGTAAGTCTGTCCCACATAAACACTACTGTTAATAATGCTGACACTGGTTGGCTGAAGGGAATAAGCTTTTCAATGAGATCAAACATAAATTTTATTGATGAAAATTTCAATGCAAATATAATGATTTTGTTCTTTTAATGATGGATTTCTTGTAATGAAGTTTCTAGTTCTTTAAAACTGTGCCAGGCCACTTACATATACTTAATCATGCAAAAAATCTACCCTGCTGTCCAGAAGGGTGCAGAACTCAGATGAGTGTTAGTTGGATTTTCATATTTGCACCAAGTGAGAATGAACCTCAAAATTATAAGGTGAATTCAATATTCATATTTGAAAGATGTAACGTGTACTTTCTCTTTCTTTCACTATGATTAACAAAAACAGGTGGTCAGAAAAAAGGAACAAAGGCTGACAAAAAATCGTCCTTCTCCACAGGGTCACCTGTAGGTGATTTAATTGTCTGTTGTTTAATTGTTAATTACATCTTCCACCTCAGGAAACCAATCTTATCACAATAAATTGAGAAAGAAAAACTTCATATGGATGGATTTAAAAGTTTCAAATATACCTTTCCTTTCAGTGGTCCTGTCCATATAGAATTCTTTTAACCATGTTTTTCACTACTACAAATAAATTAAAACATAAGATAAACAGAACAAAACTCTCTTTTGAGAGGCAACAGAGCAAAATGTATTAGTAATGGCATTGCTGTGGATTTATTTCTACTCACTGCAAGTGGAATATATCTATCTGTTGTGATCAGATCCTGTTTTAGTTTTGATAGTGGGAAAGTTCCTTTGACATCAGCTTTGAAATAGGTAGTGCTTTTAAATGCATGGATAGTACTACAGACCTGCTTCTGTTTAGTCCCCTGTGCTAATACAGCATCAGAGCCATTTATATGGTGAAAAGACAAGCTTACTGGAGAATTGGTGCCAAACAAAGACAAATGACACCACAGCGTAATCTGAAAATGCATGAACTTCTCAATAGCTTTTAAATTGGTACAGAGGGCATGAAGTTTCTGATATCTCACTTCCTTTTACTTTAATTCCTGGACTTTTCGAGTTACTGGGTGAAGGGCATGGATAAAAAAGGCATTATATTGTTCTGAGGAGCACTTCTAAAACCAGTTATTTTTTAAGGTAACATAATATTAGACTCATCAGTAACAGTGTAGTCTGTAACTCTTGGGAAGGTTCTTATACCAAAGTCTTCGTGCATCTATGCACGGACTTAAACAAAATGGGTAACATCTGTTTTGTGTTTCCTGTTTTGTCTTCTCCTTGTTTAAAAATTAGCAGTTTGAAAGCTATCCAGGGAAACAGTATGTTGGCCAGCACAATTGAGAAAGCAGAGCACAGAGTGCATCCTGAGGGGAAGGTCACAAGGTGGTCCCTAATTTCCCTTGGAGACAATTCTGCAATGTTAGACCAAGGTCACATAAGTCTGCACCAATAACTTTTTTAATAAAGAAAATTTTTTAATGTCAAATGAACAAAGTGGTTTTGTTTTGTCTTTTTTTACTGCTCTTAAATCAGTCTTGGTCTCCTACATATGGGGACCAACTGAGATATGGATGATAAGGCTATGCCACTTCTGGAAGTTTTTTCTACTAGTTTACTGCCTGGAAGCTGATATTTGTTCACAGAACCATGGTCAGTGGACACTTGCTGCCGGTTCAGCACTGGCTGGAGTTTGCTATCTGCCAAAGACCACAAGACCAGGTTGACAGCTTTACTCCAGCTGAAAAGTGACAGAAGTGAGTGATGAACAACAGATCACTGCTTCCTGGTGGAAACAACAGCACTTGAGAGGGTTGAAAAATTGCTCTGGGGTTTTCCCCCAGACTTTAAGATTAGTTAAAACTGAGGGACAATGATGGACTGTAAACTAACCGGATAATTTGGGGACATGTTCTTCCCCCTGCAAATGATGATAAGCATGGCTTCTGAGTTCCAAACTATTTTCTCTGTCATCAACGTACTTCAAACCTTTTTTTTAATTCTTAGTCAAATGGGGAATATTTGTTAAACTGGTCAAGGCTTGTGCTCACTAGAAGGCCCTGTGGGAAAGGCACAGCTGAGGCTGCATGGTTGGAAGTTGGCTGAGGGGCGACAGGCAGCTGAGTGACAGCTGGAAGGGAGATTATGATTGGCTGGAGGAACGCATGGACAGCTATGAATGGGAAGCTGATTGGGTGATAGGACGCGCGGACTGCAGCTGTGCCAGCCAATGGGTGCTCTTCTGCTGTTAAATTGTGTTAGGCTTTGGCTTGGTTTCAGTTGTGTGCGGTTGAGGTTAAGGGTATAAAGAGGCGCTGATTTTTGGCAATAAACGGATGTTCTTTGTGCATACAAGGGGATCTGTCATCTCTGTTGCCCACTGCTACAGTCCTTTCCAAGTGATTTGCTGATAGCATCAGTCTTCTGTGGTGAAAGATAAGTTATGGTAATAAACAGACGTAAATAAAAGCAGCTACATGACTTAGATTTTGAACAGTGAAAAATTAACTGATATTCAGTGTTTTATGGCAGAATGGCAGATATGACAACTATAAGACTCTATGGAGGTGCTCTTCTGTTACTTAGAGAACAAAAAACTCTCTGGTGTCTTCAACTGGATTTGTTACATTGATTTCATTCTTTCATTTCAGTTTATTTTTATCAAAATTTCCTCAAATTACTTGACTATGAAGACTCATATGTAAAGAGTCATCTAATTCTGTAAAATGAATTTAAACATGTTGAAATTTCCATCTAAATTTACCTACCTGAAGATACATACCTTCTTAAATACCTTACTGAGGCACATGGCTTGCAAGTACCAACTATTGATATGGAATATCAAATACTTGTGGAGAACATAGGGACTGCTCTACAGAATTAAGGTATTCCCCAAAATAATTATAAAAAATTATATATTTTCTGTAATCATGATTGCTTCCCTATTCCCTGAGCACGAAAGCCTTAATCTGTCAGTTTTCATAATTAGTTGTAAATACAGTAATTTTTTTTTTCTGCCATGAAAATCAAGCTTTGTTAGTTTGTACTAATACCGAGCCACAAGAGTTATGTGTGTTAGACAGCACAGGGACTGGAGGGTGCTTCTTGCTCTACAAATAACACCTGGAAGAAATTGTCGGGAATGAGATAAGATGGGCTTCAGGTGACACTGGTGCTTTGGTGTGTAGCTTAGCCAATGGATAGTAGACTTATATATAAGAAACAACCAATGTGTTTTGTAAGGTCAGATGAAGGCCAGAAGAGAGCAGATCCTGAGCTACAGTGACTAGAGAGCCGACAAAAAAATACCTGCTGAGCAAGCTAAAGTAGTCTAGTTCTTGGGACCAACAGCAGAAGCACAACTGCTCCCACAGCTTTGATTTGCAGTAGACATTTCTTAGATTTCCCTTTTGTTCAGATAAACCCAACTCTTTTTTTTTCTCCTAACATCACAACAGAAAGCATGGACTAAGTGGATGTTTAACTCCTTGGCACATATGGACACACACAAGTGTGAGCATGTTGGTTGAGCCACCAGTGGTATGAAAACTCACAGAGTATTTCAGGTCTTAAAAGGTCACATATGTAACGTCTTTTAGATACCTCAAGGCATCCAATTGGAATTAAAATTGGTCTTTTGGGGCCAAACTTACAATTTTCTATTAGAAATATTAATCAAGATATAGTCACTCTTTTTTAATGTATTGGAAAAGTGGAAAGTAATATTCAGTGGATTTGCATATACTAAATCAACTTTTCAACTAATAAGACTTAGTTGATAAAGTACTGAGAGCATATTGAAGAATTTTTGCTTCTTAGCATTCAACACAGTTCCATTTTATATTGCATCGAGGGCAAGATGGGTTGTAAATAACTTCTACTTTGCAATGAAAGTTATCTCTTTGAAATATTAAAGTAGCCTCTCCCATTTAATGAAGCATATTCTTTTAAATAAAGTAGAACTTGAATTATTTTTTTAAATAAAAGATAAATAAACTAGTTGAAATAATTTTCCTTCTTTAAAAAAATGTGAAGGAATATAGTTTTTCCACCTTATCTAATTGGGGCAGAATCAGCTGCTTAGCTGGCAAATGAAGGTAGAAGAAATGTATATAATTCAAATTACTTTATCTGTGATTAATAACTAGATATTGACTTCTTAGGAGACCAACATAGAGATTTATTGCTGATAGTAAGAAATTATTATTGAGGGAGGGAAAGCCTTTTTAAATGTTAGACTGCTACGGTCAATATATCTCAGTAAGACTGGCCAATACTTCATATTATACATTAATTCAACAAATCACTTATGGGATAAAATTAATATTAAAATTTTAAACCAAACTATTTGAGACACTTATTCACACTTCCGGTTCTGTCCTATGAAACTTGTGTGAAGAGATCTGAGCATATTCCTTTTCTGCTCATGAATATGGTTCTTCTCGTATCATAGTTATTCACAATAATTTCAGGGAAAGCAGAATCATGCACTCGAACAAGAGCAGAAGTGAGCTTATAGAAGTGTAAACAAGTCCAGTATCAGTTTGCTAGGTGTAGGAGGTGATTTGCTCAAAAAGTTTCACCAAACCATTTCTCTTCTCAACCTATACTGGAATTAATGCAGTGGGTGAATGACAATATTTACACCCCAGCTAAGATCACACTTGAATTTCTTTATCATCTTTCATCAGTTCCATGCTAATTTCGAGATATTTTAGCCAGAGGTGTCTTAGCATTTGCCTTAGACTGCCTTAAATAGAACTTCTACACTTACTTACAATTTTTGAATCACAATTTCTGTTGGTGGCATAAGTAGAATTCTCAAATATTTCTCCTGGGAGATATTGTTCATAGTAGTTTGTCTTCTAAAACGTTGAAGTTTTGATGTTTTGTTTTCAACTGTTCTGTATATCCAAGGCAAACTGAAAATGCTCACCCTTTTTCAGCAGCAATTTTTCTGTTTTGTTCTCCCTCCATCTCACCATGCCTGCCCCTGCCATGAGGACAAACCTTCTGTATCTTTATTATAGATCTTAGTGGCTTAAATTGCCCTTGTTAGAAACGAATATAATCTAGCCACATGCCTGCATCCACAGTAGCATAAGAAAATGGAAATGCATTTAACTATCATACTTTCAGAAATTAAAGTGACAGAAATTGAAGTGTTTCATTTCAGGGCCACAATATAAAAATGAGTCTTCTTGTTTTAGGAGTATTACATATTTCATGTTTGAATTTTCCAAATAATACTCTTTTGTTTATTTGCTTAAAACTTTTATTTTCACACTTTATTTTTTCTTACTGCAAAATTAAAAGAAAAAATATGGCAGAGAAGGAAGAAAATAAAAGATCAAGAACTACTGGCCATTTTTTTGATCTGCTATGCATATTTGAAATATTATTTGCTTTCTATGACTATGTTTATACCCTTCTACTTAACTATTGCAATCTCAGACAATTTGCAACAAAATCAGTTTACGTTAGATTTTCCATTCCCAGACTGAAAGAATAAACTTTCAGGGCATATTTGGAACATAATATGTTAATATTATAACATAATATGTTATGGCTTTTTTTAACCAGAAAATTCAATAATTAATAACAACTGAAGGGTAGATAATCTTGCATATGTTACATATTATTTTCCAACTCTTTAATAATCACATTAAAGGAAATTTTTTTTTAGGTAAATTTTTTTCTGGTTTCAGTGATATTTTGTTTGAACTGTTTATTCTCATTTGAATCTCACTGATTTGAAATGGGAAAGTGTTTGGAACCTTGCTGTGAATTACATAAATTTTAATAAGCTTCAACATTTTTCCTTTCTTTAGGGTTGTTGTAGACATTGAGAACACTGATTTTTTAAATGTTGAAAAGTTGAACTGACAGAATTCTTTAAAACTTCACATACGTGAATAAACTTTGCTTAAAAAGTAACTGCAGACAATTTATTTATATGTATTCTACACAGTGTCATGGTATTTAGGAAGCAAGCATCATATCATTGTAGAGTGAACACTGGAAGTTATTGGTTTGGCCTTCTAACCCAGAGCTTAGGATAAAAAATAATTTATTTTCTTCCCTGCACTTTATATTTTCTTCCTAAAAAAATACCCTCATTTTAGGTACAGGATCTGGTTTTCAGCGATGTGATATTTTCACACAATTTTTTAGCTGGCTTGACTGATTCAGAAGAAGGTCAAATGATTAGCCCAAGGTCACAGACTGAGTCATTGACTCAGTCAGATTAAAATTGAGGATTCTGCCTACTGGAGAACTTTATTTGGGGAGATAAAGATTGTAATAAGACTGAGACATATTTCAGCACAGAATAATTTATTTTTTTCTCTCCTGGTTAATATAAGTTTCACTATCTACTGCAAAACATTTTTATTTATCCAGGCTCTACAAGATTCTGGGTATCCTACTTTTCCTTTGGCTACTGACACCTTCCAGAAGTTCTTCTGGCTTCTGCTGAGAGATAATCAAATATGTTTTGACTGCAGTGGGCTCAGATTCAGATTAAAATTGGTTTCATTTCCTGTGTCCCTGTTTGCTTCAGAAGAATAATTTTAGATACCTTATCTTCATTAGGGCCAGTTGCAGAGGAGATTAATTATGCTATTTGATGAGAGCAGACCGTCAGGTGAATTATCTGCCTCTTTTGCTCCACTGTATCCTATCTCTCTCCTGCGTGGAGGCCTGGTAGCAGGGAATACCTTTGTAACAGCAGAAGGCTCAGCACAGTAGCTTGGTTTCACGTGAGGGAATGTGCAAAAATGCATCTCATTTCACCCTGCCTTTGCTTGGTTTATTTTCTTTAGTCTTCTAGTGTGTTACTTCTTCTACTTAAATAGAGCCATGTCTCATGTCTTCAAGTGTGTGATGTAAGTGGACTGACTCCTCAGCTTGTAAACTGTAATGCAATAAAGTCACACTGAGCTGTGAACAAGAGTCCTTTGATTTGCTATGTCTGTCTTGTTCTCTTACCCTGAGGTGCAGGGATCGCTGGTTGCAGAAGGTGCCCTTGCCCAAGGGTAGGGGATGATGTCCAGCAGGAACCCCGCAGCTGCAAAATTTATGCTTTTTAAACTTCCGTCAGGTCTTGTTTTGTTTTCTGTTAAAAAGGAATAGAAATATCCCACCAGGTAATACCAAACTAAAATGAGTCATAAAAGGACTGATGTGTCTTTAGGTTTTAATTGGCAAAAGCAGAACACGTCTTGTTTCTGATAAGAAGGTCAGCTGCAATCTTTTGATGTAAAAGTTTATGGAAAACAAGAAACTTACCATTTTCACAAGCCCTTTTTGCAATGCAGCATAGGACAATCTAACATTTCTTTAAATTTGCAAATATATATTTAAATACCATATTGCATTCTTCTGAGAGAGGGTTTTTTATTTTACTCATCCGAGAAGAAATTCCCTGGTGTGTGTATATTGTTATAAATATATACTTGGTCATTTGATTTCAGCATACTGATGAAGTATGTATATGCATAATACAATATAAAATCCTGTGCTGTTTGTGCATGAGTTCAGCTGATAGGAATGCGCTTCTGAACAGTTTAGCTACAAGATTAAAAAAACCTGTTTGTGATATAGGAGATTCAGCTTTTATGATCCAAAGAGCCTCATTCTCATGTAACAGCTAAAAGATTAGAAACAGGGAATAAATATTCCTTTCAGAATATCTTTTTTTTCCCCTATAAGTTCATATAAGTAATACATATAAATTTGTGCTCTTATTTAAATAATATTGAATATACATGTTTTGTATACACAATGCAGATGAGATGAATATTTTCCATTGTTATATAAGTGTTATAGTACATAGTGAGGAGTAATACGTATCATGAGTTTGATACATCCAGTATCAAACAGAGATTTTTGCATGGGCAGTTAAAAGGCCTGAAAATACCTAAAAATTTTTGCCCTGTTTGTTTTTTAAACAGTTACGAACTGAGATATAGGTTAATTTATTAACTTGGTATCAAAGATGAAATTCAAGTTTTTGTGATCATATGTTTTCTTTTGGACCTTAAGAGCTATTTGTATAATTTTTCACAGTACTGCTTGCTGTATGAAAAAGAGATTTAATGTTTAGCTTTTGAACTCTGTTTGGATTTTCAAATATTGAAAAGAGTTGTAGGATCACTGCATTCAATTCACTTGAATTCATTTGCCCTTTTTGCAAGAGAACTAATAATGTTTTGTGTCTTTGATGAGTTGTCCTAATTTCTGGATGATCAAGGTCTACTTCACCAAATTTTCTGGTATTGCACATTGTACAGCATTATCTGCATATTATGTTTATTTTGAGGTACTGAGGCAGAAAAATGGTCTGATTATTTGAGTGGTCTAGGGAATATTATGTAGATTCATTACCACAGACTCCCTTTTTAAAGATAGGGTGACAATTTAACTCGTGCTTCAGTTGCTCTTCTCGCTAAATTGAGGACAGTGCTCTTTACCTACCTTTACTATGTTTTCTCCACTTAGACTGCCAATCCTTTGCACAGTGAAAGCAAGTCTATCATTTATCATGTTGCATTTGTTTGGGGGTTTTTACCCTAACAAAAATATGTTCAAGTATATGCTAAAATATATTTGTTTTGCTGCCATTTAAAGTGACCTCAACAGGCGGAAGAAATGGGCTAAAAATAAAGCAGAACAAAAAGAAATGCACGTGGGTAGGAGTAACTCCATATATTGACAAGAACTGGGAGACAAAATGATGAAGAGCAACTTGGCGGGAAGGGTCCTTGATGTCTTGGTGGACATCAAGTTGTCCATAAGCCAGCAAAATGGGCTGGCAGCAAGGAAGCTTAGTAGCGTGAGAGGGATGTGATCATTCCCCTCTACTCAGCACTGCTGAGACACACCTGGAGTACTGTATCCAATTCTGGGCCCCCTCGTGCAAGAGAGACATGGAGATACTGGAGTGAGTCCAACAAATAGCCACAAGGATGATTAATGGACCAGAGCATCTGGGGAACAAAGTGGTGCTGAGGGAGCTTGAACTCTTCAGTCTGGAGAAAGGATGACTATGGGGAATATATATGTAATGAATCATAAAAGATTCGTAAGGATGCAGGCTCACTCATCTCAGTGATGATCAATGAAAGGATAAGATGCAACTAGCACAAACCAATACGGGAAATTCCATTTAAATACAAGAAAATATTTTTTTACCCAAAAGGTGTTCAAACACTGTCACAGGTTGCCCAAAGAGGCCATGGGGTCTCCATCCTTGGAGATGTTTGATGTCTGACTGGACATGATCCTGAGTTGTGTGCTGTAAATGATGCTGCCCTGATCAGGGGTGTTTGGCCTAGACTTCTTCCACACATACCTTCCAACATCTACCCTACCGTGATTCTGTGATGTATTTCCTGTCAATAGTAAAGTTGTTGTGCAAAATAACAACATCACCCAGCTGGAGAAGAATCAGTGTGAAGAGTGCTGAAGTGCTTCAATACAGTGGAATACTAAATTGTACTATTCATTATATTCATGTGTCATTTAAAAATTTTGAATATCACAGATATGCAATCCTTTTTTGTATTTTTTTTTTCATTTTTTATGCTTTAGGTTTGAAAGCTCTAATGGGATCAGATAAAGCTGGTCACATAGACTTGTAGTGTTGTGACTTTTGGTGGAAGTTTCTTTATTCTTCATATTCTTGCTTACTGTTTCACTTGAAATATTTCAGTGCATTTCAACCTTCGAACAGAAATCTCAGCACAAAATATAATGTCAGCAAAGCTAGGTAGCTTTGCACTGCATTTTTAGTACCATATATAGCTGTTTTCATGTCTTAAGACAGTTGTAATGAATATAGACTTCAAAGAGTAAGTATTTCCATCTATTATTTTTGGAAAAGAAAAAAAAAGACTGCACACTTGGGATCAAACTATATGTGCTGACTTCAGTGGAAGTACCATTTCATCCACCTTTTAAAATTATTTCTTGCATGAGGTCAGGATTTCAATTCACTGTATTGCTTCCAAATACCAACACAAAATCATGCAACAATGGTTACAGTTAGTATATCAGCAGATTCCATGGTCCCAACTTGCTTATTTGGGTTATTTATCAGACTAAACTCCATCTAATTTGCTTTTACTTCAGCCAGGTCAGTAACTCTGTTGATTTTCAGGGCTGAAGTGGTTTCCTAGTGAGAAAAAGCAAAGTCACAGGTAAGATCATTAGACACCAACTTACCATGCAGAGATTTTATATTTTCACCCACTGTGCAATTGTTGCTTTGTAAGTATTTCATCATCCTGCAAGTCCTCCAAAAGGCCACCCCTTTGCAGGTAGTATTAGTTGTATTTGGTGCAGTTTGACTGTTACTGATTCCAGTGATTATAAAGCACCTTACCCCTGTTGCCTCCTTTATTAAGAACTAGAAATTCCTATCACAAGGAAAAGTTCTCTAGCCGTTGATAGGTGTGGGGACAGAAGATTTTACCTTCTCACTGTAACCTTTTATTATAATCAAATTGAAAATGAGAGAAAAAAAAAAAAAGATAAAAATTGAGTCCTGGTCCCTGATCACTTCTTAAAAGGATGAGGATCGGTGCAGCAGATCAGCTTCCTGCACTGAGCTTGCCCAGATGAGGGAAAAGCTACACAAAGCTTCACTTTTCACTTTGTCACATGCACAAAAGCACACCTGCACCCGCACACGCACACGCACATACACACACACAATTAACTTATTTTTACACCATGCTGAACTTGCTAAGGTGGAAAGGCCTAAAGTGTGGAAACATTTCCACTGGCAGATGTGAACATTTGTCAACTTAGGTAATGCCATTCAGATTTGTGATGGCAGTAGGACAATCTTGTGTACATTTGAATAGCTGCATAATCCTTTTCCTGATATTCTACACATTGAGCAAAATGAAAGCAAAAGTGGTAAAATAAAACCAAACTCATTACTTACCATTTTCAAAATATATAAGCTTACAAAAAGTCCAAAGTAGTGAACAAAATTTTGACCAGCTTGCTGGCTTTCATTACAATGTTGTGCTTTTTAAGTTCATGTATAAAAAGCAATAGTTTTACTTTTCCATCTCCTCAAAAAAAATCTGTGCTGTATTTCTGAGTGACAATGCTTAGAAAAAAATGCAACAAACATCTTGATTTAATACAGAAGCCAACCAGCCAACAGAAGGAGTCATTTTTTTTCCTTCCACAGCTGAACACCATGAAAGACCATACCATAACTATTTATCTCTGAACTGTAACTCCAGATAATATGAAAAACCAGTCATATTTTAAAGTAATCAGGTTGTTTCTCTTTGTAATAAATGCTTTTTCAGTTTCCATGTAAGTGTTTCCATCACTAAATAACTAAACTGTAGCTGCACCCAGGGTGTGACAAAGCACAGTTTTGGTTTCTATTCCATTCTTGTATCAGTCACTCTTGAGTGTTGCCTGCTCAATTTCGAATGAGATGCAGCCTTGTAAACCCAGGAAGTTACAAAACTGCACCTTCTTACGTATGTAGCATCTTACAGTAGTACATTAATTAAAAATTATTCAGCCAAATTTAGGTTTGCTATGGTTTATCTGGGTTTTAAAACTTGTATTTTTTAAACCATAGTTGATAATTTTCCATTCTGATTCTTTTTTTTCCAGTTGTCATCAAAATTTTATCCTTCATCTACCACTGTTTCAGTTAGCTTTACTGTTCATAGAGTCCTTAAATGTTAAAGAAAATGAGATAATCTTGATAGTTTGAAAATTTTTTTAAGCAGCATGAAACTTTTCGTATCTGTACCCATTCCTTTACTAAAATTGTTTGTCAGGTAATAACTAAAAGATTTTGCTTTTCCTGAAACTCATATTTACTGAAAACAAAAATGCAAAATATAAATGTGATGGTAGTTTTGATCATCATTCAAATAACATTAAATTGCAGGTTACACAGGAAGAATATATTTATCTAATGTCTGTATTTTGAAACAGGAATTTGCACTTCATGAAGAAAGACCCTATTTATTAGGGAAAATATTTTTTCCAGCTTTCTTGATTCTGTGGAAGGAGGGTCCCACAGCAGAGTGAAGTGCCGTGGTGTGCAGGGGAAGGGGGTTCCTTGTTGCAGTGCGTTCTCTGCAACCTTCCTAGAGACAGTTATCCCAGCAGGAAAGAATAGGGAGGAGGTCTTTTCACAGGTGTTTCATAGATGTTTTATTCCCAGCCACATGGCTGGAGTTCAGCTTACAGGCTGAAGAAATCATGTGAGAACCAGAAGTTCTCAGGGCGAGGGGAATGCAAATGACCACTGGGACACAGGACTTGGGTACATGTGACCAGGGGCAGGGAAACCCTGTGCCCAGACCATGTGGCCACCCCAGGGCCCCATCCCCCCAGGGGAAACAGAGGTGGGGAACCCCAGCAGTTCATAAGGTAGGGAAATCCCAAAGGAGTGCCAAGACATGCCCAGAGCCAGCATCTGGCCCAAGAGTAGGTGAGGAGGGACGTGTGTGGTGCGCCAGGGGTAAGAGCAGCCACCACCTCCCCACACACACATCAGGAATTCCAAAGGATTGCAAGTGGCCTGGAGCACAAACACAGGCTGGGCAAAGAATGGACATAGAGCAGCCCTGCTGAGAAGAACTTTGGGGTGTTGGTGGATGAAAAGGTGGACATGACTTGGCAATGTCTGCTTGCAGTACAGTGAGTCAAACGTATCCTGGGCTGCATCCATAGCAGTGTGGGCAGCATGTGGGGGAAGGGTATTTTGCCCCTTTATCAGCCCTCATGAGACCCCACCTGGAGGGCTGCATCCAACTCTGGGATCCCAAGCACAAGAAAGACATGGACCTCTTAGAGTGTGTCCAAAGGAGAGCCAAGATGCTTGTAGGGCTGGAGCACCGATCCTGTGAAGACAGGCTGAGAGAGTTGGGATTGTTCAGCCTGGAGTAGACAAGACTCATTTTATCCTTTCAATATATAAAGGGGCTTCTAAGAAGAAGAGATACTTTTTACTAAACTGGAAGAGGATGGATGTAGTTTGGATGTAAGGATGAAATTTTTCATGAGGAGAGCGGTGAGACACTGGAACAGGTTGCCCAGGGAAGTTATGGATGCCTCATCACTCTAAGTGTTCAAAATCAGATTGGATGGGTCTTTGAGCAATCTGATGTAGTAGAAGATGTCTCTGCCTGTGACAGGAAGGTTGGACTAGATGATGTTTCAGGAGTCTTCTAACCCAAACCATTCTGTAACTCTATGAAATGCAGGCATATGAATCAAAAATGTTCATGAAAAGAGAAGAAAAAAGAGAGCTCCTAATTTTAGAAGAAAGAATGCAAAGAAATATAAGGTAATATCACATTCTGTCTGGAGGAAAGTGGGACCATTACCACAAGTTATAGTGTAAGGTCAAGAAGAACACGAAGCCTGGCCAACTATCAGTAATATAAATACACAAATGAATAGAAGAGCAACTGGACAGGATAGTGTTACTCACAGCATCACAGAATATTCTGAGTTGGAAAGAAACCAGAAGGATCACTGAGCCCAACCCTTAAGTAAACGGCCCATGTGGGGATTGAACCCACAAGCTTGGTGTTACTAGCACCAGGCTCTAACAACTGAGCTGATCTCAGTGGCGAGATTGAAAACTCTGTGTTTGACCCTCTACGATAAAAATGTAACTAAGGTTGATGAATTCAAAGAAAAGAACACTGGATTATCACTGACGTTTTCTGACTGCATTTTCCCAGTACCTGTGGTTTCCTGGGACATGCTGTCCATCCCTGAGAAGGCTTCAAAGTTACCACATCTCAGTTTTCCAGATTTGTTATCCCTTTTCTGCATAGCAGGTTTGTCAGGTGTGAGATGGATGTAAAACCTGTAGTAAGCTAAAGGTGTAGTAGCCACTGCGTCTAGAGTAGGACTGTAGGAATTTTTCACCACAGTATATCGCCATATGGGATATTGTCAGAGTAGGAAAATTTTCAGAGAGCCACAACTATTATTGAAAGGTATCCTCATGCTTTAGGAAGAAATGACAACATTCGCAGCACAAGCAGAATTTATACTCAATATCTGTCAACACTAAGGAAGGTATTTCAAAAAATGGGAGCCAAATAGCCTCGGGTACATTTTTTTTTTTAATGATACAAGGAATTATGTAGTTGAACTGTAGAAAAAGTAAGGAGGATATTCACCCGATAGCAAAACTTTCCAGTTCTCTGGGTTGAGGACTCCAAGTTATATAATTCTCTCTGTGCCAAATTATAACATATTCTTGCCAAATTTGTTGATCTCTTCAATGCTTTAACGTTATCAACAGAGGACTTGGAGCCTTTGTAATATTAAAGACATGAGAAAGATTTCTAGATGTCTGAAGAGCTACATAAGCCCTTTGACTTTTTGTTTTGACTTGACAATTATATCTATCATGGTACTTCATTTAGTATAGAGAAAACTTTGTCTGATAATATGCTTCCTAAGGAAAACTAATCATGTTTTGTTCTCAAGTAACAGTACAATCATTCAATTAAAATATTCTTTTCAAAAGAGTGTTAAAAAATTGTAGCACAATAAGATTTTCTGCTGCTGCTGTAATTTGGCTTACCAGCACATACATGTGAGTTTGAATATCACTCTGAACATGGTATCTGACCACTGCAAAAGAGATCCAAGCTCTTCCTTGACCTGTGGATCACCTGATTCTCTGTTGCACAGCTTCCAGAAAAGGCTGGAGATTGGTGCCTCACATCAAAGTAGTAGTAAGAGTGGAGATGGAAGAACCTAGGAAAATGACTGCTGGAAAATTCAAATTCTTTCTCAGGCTGGGGATCTATTGTATCATGCAGAAAAGTTTAGGGATAAGATATTGTTCCCCTGGATTATTTTGTCCTTCAGAGACCGGAATCTTGCTTGCTTCCATAGTCAAAGAGAATGACCAAGAACGATATAAAGGGAAACTCAGCAAGAGAAAAAATACACCTTTTGAGAACCCATAGGCAGAACACCTTTGCAGGGCCTAAACAATGTGCCTGTGAAGTACTTTTGGCTGACCAGATGAAATGTGCTATGCAGGTTCAAGATACCATTATTTTTCCCTAACTCTTCATGATGTACCTCATGGTAATGGTGCTTTATGTATTGTTCTTGAATAGGATGTTGGGTTTTCTTGGTGACTTTCATTGCCCAGAGAAGTTGCGGATGCCCCATCCCTGGAAGTGTTCAAGGCCAGGTTGGAACTCTGAGCAACCTGGTCTAGTGGAAAGTGTCCCTGCGCACAACTGTGGACTTGGAATTATACAATCTTTACATTCCATGGTTCTATGACTCAATCCCTCTGAACGCCTTAGCCTAAATTCTGAATGATAAGATGTGTTACAAGGAGGTTGAAAAAGTACTGTTTTATTTCTCCATTTCAAATAATCCCAGCTGCTGTATGTGTCTTGAATTTCTACATGCTGTAGAATGAATTTCAAAAGTCTGGCTGAATGATAATAAGGTACTGTCTAAATAAGAAAACAACTTCCATGTCCTTTTCTTTCTCATTTGATTTGAGATTTTTCAGTATTTGCCTGCATTTTTGCAATGGAGTATGAGTTTATTATTTGATTTTGGTAGATCATTGAAGTCTGTGGCAGGAGAAAAGTTCTGAGTATAAATGAAAACTTTATTGGCTAACAGACTGTTACAGATGCTGTGGCAGTTATCCTTCAAAACCAGAATTCAGGTGCTTCGTAGAGGTTGACTTACTTTGCAAGATGACACAAAGTTTCTGAGTTTACTTTTTGTTCCAGAAATTGCACGTCTCCTTTATGGATGGTTATTTTTAACTGAACAGATGAAAAGAACTTAATGAGGTGCCATATGTCAGGTCTGGAGTCAGATTAAAAGCAAATAATTAAACTATATCCCTTCCTATGGAGGAGGATAGGCCTGCCAGATCTCTCCCTTGGAAAGATGTCGCTTGAATGGGCCATGACAGGCTTGTCTCAGCTATCCCCTGGAGAGATACCACTTGGAAGGAGCAGACCTCTCTTATGGTGAGGTCCTGTGGAGGTGAACGGGCTTGCTAGGTCGCTCCTTTGGGCAAATGTCCCTAAGGTGAGCTGTGACAAATTTACCTCAATTATACCTGGGAAAGAAAAAACAGTTCTTTTTAGTTATAGTGAGACCTCAACATGATTTGGAGCACATGTAAATCCTTTGTAATGCATTGGTCTCTCCCCTGGGTGCCACCCTCGCTTTTCCCCATAAAAGAATGGCTTCTGACCAGCTTGGGAGGGGTTGCTGTCCCTGGTTCCCTTCTCAGGGTGCTTGACAATAAAGCTCTCCTGTGGAATCACTACACGACGCTCCTGTCTCTCTGTCTCCATGTCGGCTTGGGATAACCTCGCAAGGCAGAGCTGAAAGCACGGGGCTCAAATCACTGCCAAGAGCTGATCGCTGACAGCCACAGGCTGTCCCCTTGCAGAGGTTACCCGGTGGCCTGAGGATCGCCCAAGACCCCTAAGAAGCTGTCCCTTGTGGGACCTCTCTCTCTCTCTCTAGGGAAATCGGGCATCCTGGGGTTTGGCCAACCAATCCCCAGCGGCCGCCCACACCTTCCCTATCAAAACAGATTCTGGTATATTTGTGAAAGGAAGCTGAATCTGACATACTGTGTTTTGACAGACATTTGGGACAATGTTGTGATTTAACTCCAGCCAGCAACTAAGCCCTACACAGCCTCTAGATCACTTTCCCCAGTGGGATGTGGGGAGACAATGGAAGAACACTTGTGAGTTGAAACAGAGACAGTTTAATAGGTAAAGCAAAGCCACGTGGGCAAGCAAAGCAAACGGAGAGATTAATTTACCACGTCCTGTTGGCAGGCAGGATTTCAGACATCCCCAGGAGAGCAGAGTCCCATCACATGTAATGGTGACTTGAAAAGACAAACACCATCATTCCAAATGTTCCCATTTTTTTTTCTTGCCTCAGCTTTATATGCTAAGTATGACACCATGTGGTGTGGGATATCTATTGGGTCAGTTGGGATCAGCTGTCCCATCTGTCTCTCCTCCCAGCATCTTGTGCACCCCCAGCCTCCTCACTGGTGGGGTGGGATAAGGAACAGAAAAGGCCTTGGCTCTGTAAGAGCGCTCATCAGCAATTACAAAAACATTCCTGAATTATCAAGAGTGTTTTCACTATCTATCACTATGCTATCAAAGCATATCCCCATACTAGCTACTATGAGGAAAATTAACTTTCACCTAGCCAAACCCAACACAATCAGTCATGCTTCAGCAGTATCACATTTAAAAGTTGCAGCTGGGTCACAACAACCCTGTGCAGGACCATGAGCTGGGGGAAAAGTGGCTGGAAAGCTGCCTGGTGTGTTTGTTGACAGCAGCTGAACATGAGTCAGTGTGTGCCCAAGTGGTCAAGAAGGCCAATGGCACCTGGCCTGTATCAGCAATAGAGTGGCCAGCACTAGGGAAGGGAGAGTCCCTCTGTACTCGACACTGGTGACGTCACTCCTAGAGTCCTGTGTCCAGCTTTTTGGCCTCTCACTACAAGAAAGACATTGAGGGGCTGGAGCGTGTCCAGAGAAGAGCAACAGAGCTGGTGACGGGTCTGGAGAATTAAGTCATATGAGGATCAGATGAGGAAGCTGGGATTGTTTAGCCTGGAGAAGAGGAGGCTCAGAGGAGACCTTATTGCTCTCTACAGCTGCCTGAAAGGAAGGTGTAGCCAGGTGGGGGTCAGTCTCTTCTCCCAGTTAACATGCAACAGGACAAGAGGAAATGGCCTCAAGCTGCACCCAGGTAGGTTCATGTTGGATGTCAGAAAGAATTTTTTCACTGAAAGTTTGGCTAAGCATTGTAATGGGCTGCCCAGGGTGGTGATGGAGTTACCATCCCTGGAAGTGTTTAAGAAACAACTGGATATGGCACTCAGTGCTATGGTTTAGTTGGCATGGTGGTTCAGTCAAAGGTTGGACTTGATGATCTTGGAGGTCTTTTCCAACTTAATGATTCTATGATTCTCTTCATACAAAACACAAGATTCAAGCTATAAAGAATTCATGTTTTATACTGGGAATAAAATCAGTCACACATTTCTGAATGCCTGACAGCGTTTGAAATCCTTTTGGTTTTATACTGGTTTCAGGTATGTAATAGGTTAACTCTGCTTTTGCAGATAATTTGCAATCCACTGACTCCAAGTGAGAGTGTTCTACAGAGTATTTCTTGCAAAAAATTCACTTCACTGTGTCATATGCCAGAGAATGACATGCAAAACTGTTGGAAAAATCACATTTTCATAACAAAATTTTTGACACTGTACCATATATGGGTGACTTGCAGCTATGCTTTTAACACAAAATATCAGGAAGTACATGCTCAACTGGCAAATAGTGAGATTCTGCCTATTTCCAATTGTCTTTAAAATTTACCTTTGGGTATCATCTTTGTTTACCATTCCTGGTGCTGAAATACTTGTCACTTGAGGGCAGGATCCTATTAATTTATCACAATAGGATACACAGAAATATGCCTCTACAGATAGTTTGGTAAGAATAGATATTCAGAAAAACAGGGAAGACTTTGACTAACAGACTCTGTAAGCCCAATTCTTCCAAAAAAAGTCTCAAAAATCTCAACACACAGCAGTAAAGGCAACAGAACTAGCACAGCCTTGTTCCTGCAAGTAAATATGCTTTATGTCTACATGCATGTCAGGTTGGATAGCAAACTTTTATATTTATTATTTCACCAATGATACCACATTCTGAAGAAGGTCTCCTGCTTTTCTGAAATGCTATCAATTTTTTGAATGGTTTTTGTTCACTGATTTGAATGTGTGCACAATTAAATTTGAATCATCTGAGGAGTTTTCCAAGGTAAACCGGACAGTTTATCTAAAGAGATTTCCAACACAAGTTGTCTAACTGCACCTATCAAACATTTTTCTTCATCCAGTAGCTTTCTAACACTTGGAAAATATGACTGGTTCATCTAACCTTCATAATCTTAGGCAGCTTGTTTTATGTTTTGTTTTGTTTTTAATAAATTATTCTTGGTGGTTTTATGTTTTTTTTTTCCAATTCCTTGTTCTGTTACTCTTTGAGGAACTGAGGTTAGGTTGTTTCCTATTATTGTGTCCAATCAGGAGTTCAAATATGATCCTAGATTCTAGATAAACAAGACTATAGCATACACTAAAAGATTTTTTTTTTAATACAGCATGCAAAAAATCCATACGACCAGTACTGTAAGTGCCCAAATGATTGTGGCAGATGCCTGATCCAGTCTTGGGTTAAAGGATCTTTTCATTCAGCTGATGCAAATACAGTTTCTGACACTGTAGTTCTTACATCCTTTGTGCAGTAATAATTATATGGTGTATGTGTTGGTCTCGATTATCTACTTAATGGTTTACCTATTGTTAAGGCATATGACTAATCATAAGTTTTAACAACCTATATAATCCAAACAATACCAAGAAATATTTGCGTTCAATTTTATACTGTAAAAAACTGCATATACATATTTTTTTTTTTTTACATTGGTATTGTACACCAATAGCATTATTGTTAAGGTCTAAACTGCTGTGTTATTTATTTGTCTGAAACAATTGTCTGTAAAGAAATGAAGTTGATAAGGTACTCAGGAGTAAAGACTGACAGTTTCACAAGCAGAGCTATCTTGAGGGAATCAGTCACAGGCTGGGGTACAAACGTGAGTAGATAGAGAAAAATGAACTGGCACAGGAGCAAAATGGAATGTCTGCACCCAGCACAGAAGTCCAATTCTTCAGCAATGCTACATATATTCAGAACAGTTGCACTGTGCGCAGTTAATCCAGCATATCTGATACTGGACTTTCACAGTCCCCTACATACTGAAGGCCCATTTTAAATTCCCATTTCCTCTTAGAAAATATGCTTTCCTCTAGAAGTATGTGATATATCAAGTTTTTATTACTTGTTATTTGTGTAGACTTCAGGCATGATACTGCAGCCATACACAGGTATTCTACTTCTGCAGAACTTCATGGAAATTAATGGAGTGTGCTACCTAAGTCAGTTTAGTCCAAAGAAATCACTGCTTTATCTTCTGATTCCTGCTATATTTAAATGCTTCTCTTGGTATTTTTTTTTGTTCAGGGTTGTAACCTTAATAGCTTAACACATTTGAGCAATTTTTCACAGGTACAGGTGTACATGTGCTTAGGTATTTTCAAGGTTAAGGTCTAGACAATGCATAGATGCCTTTCTAAACACTTTGCTGTAGAGCATGTAATTTTAAATACTATCTGTCAATTACTTACTGCATGTTATATTTATCATGCATACAATTGTAATAATGAGGTGTCTAGGAGTAGATTTTTTTGTTTTGTTTTGCTTTAAAATTTGTAGTTTCAATAGCACTGAAATATTTACAGTGTTGAACATGGAACAGACATTAATTTTTTCATTCTGCATTTTAATTCCTGTACTGCATTTTTCTTCTGTAGTTTTTACTATAAAAAATAGACTTATATGAAAAAAAACCCCATGGTTTTTTCCCCCTACAATGAAAATCTCTGCTTCCAGACTAACAAAACCTATTCCAGGCTCTGGCTTCTGATTTTCTAAGTGTCATTAAATTCCTTTTTAGACATCGTTAGTAGCTAAAGCTGCTGACATAGTAATTTACACATTATGAGAAGACTAAGTAAAGGAATGCATATTTTTATTTATTAATGGTATCATGATGTTAACAAGATCTTCACATTCCACAAAGCCTGCATATACGGTAATATTTTCCTGATTAAAACCAGAATATTTCCCATTACAATATGACAGCTGAACAAGCACAGAAAGCTCAGCCTCTCCTCACAGGGCAAGTGCTCTCCTCCCTGACCGTCTTGATTAGTCCTTTGCTGAACTCCCTACTGTTTACTGATTTCCTTCTCACACTGACATCCCACAGCCGGATGCAGTATGCTGGCTGTATCTACAGAGTACTGACTGCAGCGCTGCTGTGGGACTGGGCCGAGTGGGAAGTAGGTGCGAAGATCAGCTAATACTGAATCCACTTCTCATCACTGCAGCAATTTTGTTACGGATTCTCATACCCATGCACACATATGTACTGAAACTACTGCATACATATCCTCCTAAAGCCATAAGAGAAGCACATGAAGTTTTATGTCTTTCCTTTCTGGACAGTCTACATCTTCAGGATGGCTTAACAGTAGCCTAAGAACAGTGTAACAAAGAGTAGCTGAATTTGGAGTTGTAAGAACTCAGTAGGGACCTTGTTCCTATCATTTTTTTTTGGCACTTTCTCACTATGTTTGTTCCATAGACTGTAAAATAAGGCTAATGAAACAGGGTGTCCTGTTTAAAATGCTTGGAGCAGTTTCATTGAAACGTGATATAAAATTGCTAGCGGTGGTGTTATAAACTGAGCAGTCTGAGGATGCTCATTCTGCTTTTACAGATATTGTG
Source organism: Dryoscopus gambensis (assembly GCA_013389985.1). Classification (NCBI taxonomy): domain Eukaryota; kingdom Metazoa; phylum Chordata; class Aves; order Passeriformes; family Malaconotidae; genus Dryoscopus; species Dryoscopus gambensis. The sequence continues at coordinate 23,988 of WEIT01030418.1, forward strand.
ATTTACCACCTTACTCTGAGGATAGAGGCAATCTTGAAAGTCCTAACATTCCTAAATTTGCTAGGATTTTTTCAAGCACACGGGTAGCATTTTAATCACACTGCTCATTTAATCTCTTATGTTTGTGATTTCCTCCTCGCCGATGGAGCAGCTGATATGTAGAAATTCAATTAATTTGCTTTCATCATCTGCTACAGCTTAACCAACCTCACAGGGAACATTTGAGCACAGAGATGAAGATGGTTGAATGCGATTCTATATTTTAGATGGAGAGTCATAGTCCATAAGAAAGCCCAAGTAAGTCACATACTTTTTCCCAGGCAGATCATTCTACTACAGTTTTGTTTATGATCCAAATCCTTTTTTAGTACAATAGATAACCATGTGCCAATATTATCATGTCTAGCTTTCTGGTTTCAGTTTTTGTTCTTTAAAGGTTTTTTTAATCAACTAGCACTCTTCAAATTGATGTTAAATGGAAAACCAAAAGACTACAGCTTTCATGTGACAGGGATAATATATATGGACCTGCTTTTGCAGTATATTCATGAGGTTAAATTATCTAGTACTCACTCTTTCTTCATTATTATCTTCATTTTAAGTCCAGAGACCTTTTCTCTATGAGCAATGTCAGTGAAAAACCATGTGTGGATAAAAATTTTCCTGCAAAAGAAGTGTGTAGATCTCTGTTTACCATTTAAATCCCATTTATCATACCCCAGGAGAGTCTAATTGGGACACAGCATAGCTTANTACCAAGATGAACCTGAGAAAACATGGTGTCAACGCTGTGGAAACTGACAAAGATCATGAGGTTAAAAATTCATGAGATAATTCAATACTGAAGGTCTCTAACCTTCTGCTGAAGTCAGAGTGAGCTATGGTATCAGACCAGGTTTATGAGGGCTTTATCCATTTGAGTCTTGAAAAGTTGCTTTTTTGAAGGAAAATACTACCCACTACTGAGTGAGTAGTTTCAAAATTCAGTGTTTTCACTAGAAATTAATGTCTGAAGTAGGACACAATCACATACAGTAAAGAATTTAAAAGAAAATTACCCCTTTTAAGTTAGGTGGCAAATATATATTAACACCTACCCCTTGGAAGAAATTAGATAAATTCACACTAGAAAAGAATTGTTGTGACTATCTGATAGTCAGGGAACAATGCTCTATGGAACAATTTACCAGAGTTTCTGCATTTGGATTCTTCATCTTATTCATAATAAATTATTATGCTATAACTAGGTATTCTTTTAAAAGATAAGCCTTAGTTCTAACAGAACTAAATTTTGGAAAATCCTGTAGCTAATTAGATCAGACTATCTCCACAGGGTGATCTTTTATTCTTCGTGACATATGAAAAATTTGTGATGATTAAAATTATGATCTTAATATGATTACTTACTTGTCTTTACATTAATAAGACATAATCTTTCTTTTTGTAAGAATTCCTACTCCACAGAAAATACTGGTGATTCTATAAGCAGAGCACAACTTAAACATTATTTATATTAAAACTAAGTAACCTTTAGAAACCTGTAGCTTGTGCACATTCTAGCTGTACAAATATATAACTCCTAACTCCTAGAATGACGCCTGCCACTGACATTAGCAATAGATGTGAATGTTACAGTATAAAAAGCTTGAATTTCAAAACAGGATGCACACAGGCTGCATTTCTAATCAAAATAAACAGAACCACAGGAGGACAGTCTAGTTTAAACATGTCTTTGTAGTTTCTACTTTTAAGAACTTTCAGAAGGTAACTTCAATTCACAGCAATTGCTGCACTTTGAGAAAATCTTCTGCCAACGCATGGATGCCGTGATGAAGGAAAGATCAGGGGTTAATCAGTGCACTTTCCTATTTAAATATAAGGATATAAATATATAGAATTGAAAGTATAAAACATGAAGGGCTTAATTTAAAAACAGTATCCACTGTAGAGCTAATTATAAGTAAAACTACTGAAATCTTTATTGCATGTGAATGTCTACTTGGTATTTCAGGCATTTTTGTCCTTGTCTCAGGCAGCTTGTCTGCTTTAAATGCTAGCTAGATTATTTTTTGAGCAACTTAAATAAATAA
>WEIT01030419.1:0-23816 GCA_013389985.1 Dryoscopus gambensis
TTAATATATAAATAAAAGACAGGATTATCCATTCCTAGTTTGACTGAGAAAAAAATTACACTCTGTGGCATCTTGCAATCCTGGCAGCTGTACAGTTGTCTTACATGGGAATATAGATGCATGCTTGTCTCGAGAGCTCCCAAATCCCTGCATTCTCCATAGAAAAGAATGGGACAGGAAATTTCTGGGTTACTGGGCTCTTTGGCGCAGATGTCTCTTTTGCTTTCACACGTATTTCCACAGCAAGAAGAGAGCCATCCTAAGCAACAGACACAGAGTCTCATTCAGCAATGGTTCTTTTCTTTTTTTGTCCGCTCTAAAATAGTCTGAGTGTTAGGAAGAGTAACAAGCACTGAACTTTTCCCCACATACATTACTCACACAGAGGAATGAAACTGGGTTGGGATAAGAATACTTTCTTTTTTTCCCCTCTCTAAGAAAAAACCCAGGTGAAATTCAGGTTCCTTCAAATTAAGTTTACTATTGGAATCATAAGACCACAATCCAGCAAAATTTACCCAATTTCAGTATAATTTTTCCTGTGCTTTTGAAGGTAAATATGTATTTAAGAACTTGCTTGCTTAGGTGATCAGGCTTGTGACAGAAGATACAGGCAAACACCTAAATTTGGGGGATTCTACAATCTCAGTTCTCATGCTGAGAGCTTTAGGTATCAAGTGCCAACAACACAGCCTTTACATTCTCAAATATTTTACCATATTCTGTAATCCTTAAATTCAAAGAGACCTTTTCTTGATCAGTAATGAAACTTAATTCATTTTTCCTCTTACACTCCTTTTGTTCTGTTTGACCCACATTGCTATAATGAGTCTAAAGTTATTAACTTTGCCTTGCCACATTCCTTCTAAGGCAAGAGTAACTAGTAATCCATGGGGAAGTGTAAAGAATAAGAAGGGCAACAATATATCCTATGTGACATTTAGAATTAAACCTCTTCCCCTTGAGGTCCTGTTCTAGATCTGGTAGTTTTTTCCCCTTAACACAGGTTCTCCTTCAGCCACATCTTGTGCTTTATATCCAAAATCTACAAGTAGGCAGAGGCTTTCGGTGAGAACCAGAAATTTATGCCTACTCAGCATTTTGTGTAAATATTTTCTTACTAGAAGTTTGGCTTTTGTTTTGGGATACAAGCTGAGAAACAATAGTGGCTTCCTATTCCTATGGAATATACAAAAACAACAGAAAGAGGCAACCAAAGTGCTCAAGTGTAACAAGACCACAGGCACAACTTTTCTGGAGGGTCTAAAAGGCTTGAACTCTTCTGTGGGGTTCCACCCAAGCAACTGCAGTGCATCAGCTGTGTATTCTGCCTCCTGACAGCAGCCAGCATCTTAAAAATGTACGGGAACCAACATATCCCAGTGATTATTGCAAAATGACCTGCTGTATGCATATTTAAGGTGGCCTGGGGAAGGATGCTCCGTAATTTCTGAAAAATAATCAGACGTTTTGGAGGGGCTGAAAACAAAGTGCCTAGGAGGGAAGGCACTGGCATGCAGGCTTATTCCAGTGTGCACAGGAGAACTGGGAATTCAGTGATATCTGTATAGTACTTCAAGGAAAGCCCAATAACAACAAATGCAGAATGTTACTGGTTGTCCTAAGTTCTGCATCAATTATGAGGCTCTCACTACCAGAAATTTTAAAACTCATAATCATTTAGCACTTTACATCCAATTCTCAAATTGCAAGTGAAAAGACACTAACTGCAAGTGAAAAAATGTTACCACTCCCCTATTTACATTCATCCCAATGAACACAGATATGTGTCTTATTCCCAGTGACTTATTCAGCACAACTTCTGCTGCCATTGGTTAAGACCAGTTTGAAACCACACGGGTCATTCAGTGCTCTGCTATATTATTTTCCTGTGGATTACGAGCAGCAGGTTTTGCCTGTACCATAATCTGTTCACACATTCTGACAAGAAAATGCAAGCTCAAAATGCCTAAAATAGAAAGCACTACTTTAGGCCCAAACCTAAAAAAACCCCCAAAAAAACACCAAACCAACCAAACCAAAACAGCAAAACTCCCAAAACATGAAACAGTTGCAGCAGAAATAGCCACTGTCTATATTTTGTAGAGGAACAAGATCGTATCAATGTGAAATATTTTAGAGCCATATAACCAGCTTAAAACTGCTCAGATTTTAACTGATGACATATTGACCACAGCATACAATCCCCAGATACGCAATTTACTGAATATAAACAAGCCAGAAGAAGAAAGGAGAAAACTCCTTGGAGCCTGCTACATGCAAAACACACAAGCACTGCAGAAATCTGCTGATAATCCCCTTTTCAGTTTGTGTTCGCAGCTAAATCTACTTCACTTCCTCTGATACTGAACATTATGCAGTGTTTTGAGGTCCACCACTAGCCATAAATCCCAGGCAGGAAACAGTCTTCAAGTCTAAGGAGGAAAGACAGCATTTCATTTTCTACAGCCAGCCCAGAGACAGCAGGTCAAACAAAGTTTGGAACTGAAGCTCTTGAAACTCAGGATATAATTGTGTATGTTTTTCTGCTTGTTTTGTTACCGGTTAACCGGATGCAACAAATAAAACCATGTTTCTTTCTTATTTTCTCTCTCTGACTGCCTCACTGGGAGCTTCTCTTTGGGAGCCAACCTCTCCATGAGCCAGTGCTTGAGGTCATAGCTCCCTAACTTCAAGACATCTGCTAGGTCAGACATACTTGAAGAGAATCAGCTGCTTGCAGCCAGGACATTATCAGCACACTGAGTCCCAGACAAATGCTGAGGGTCTCTCTCTCTTTTTCCATCTCTCTAACAAACACAGAACCACATATATCCACATATCGTATTTAAGTTTTCTTGTCTTGATCAGAGATCTATCTCCAATGCCAATACAGAGCATTAAATAAAGAGGTGGAGCTCTTAAATGCTTGAATAAGCAGCTAGAATAATTATAGAAAAAAAATTACAAAACAAAATACTCTCTTCTCTTCTGGTGCTAGGTATTGAGTTTGCCGTGTACGCTGTACTCCTTTCTGAAAAAGCCCAGAAGATACAAAAAAGCCCCTAAGTGGCTGTGTTGGACACCTGAAAAACAGATTGATGAACTCTACTTTGTGAAAACAAAACTCCTCTTGGTGCCTGAAACTCAACATTCAAATCCAGAGACTCTCTAAAGCATTAACTGTTTATGAAGCACGTGGTGCCCTTTCTCATATTCATTATTTAAAACATTTCAGTTATTTCAGTAACAGATGTAAGAAAAAGGCAAATAAATATCCAGTATTTGTGTTCATCTCTGATATCAAAAATGTGCATACAGGAAAAATGTAGCTAGTAAGAAATTATTTCTTCTTTTTAAGTCACCAAAGGCTTGTCCTAGAGCTCCTTCAAGCCACCTTTTATGCCCTAAATGAAGTGTTATTCGGAAATAGAACAGCCAGTTTACAGTACGGAAAAAAATCTGCCTGGAAAAAAAATACACCAGGCTTGATTCAAAACTTGCACACTGGAGTGCCAGGTTGGCAACAGTTGAAAGCGCAATGGAATTGAAAGGTTTCCATCTTTCTGCTAAGCTTTAACACAGCATGTTAGATATTCACAGTGCTTTGGCACAGACCGGCAGCCCCAAGTGCACTAATTTCTATCAAGCTTTTGAAACTCTCATTCAGGTGCCTGGAAAAGTAGAAGGTACAAGGAAATTGGTAACACACTCCTCAGGGAGTACCTAAAAGCCAGTCAAAACTGCAGGACCTGTATCTAGGGAATTGCAGTAAAAATCCTTCTGGACAGCGCATCTCTGTAACAGACTTTGAGAGGGGATTGCTAGGAGCTGGAGTCACAGCCACTATAAAGCCACTGTAAGCAGCATTTATCCATATAATGATATCTGTTTAGCTAAGTTCAGTCCTCACTCATCTCCACCAAACCTAGTGTTGTGAAAATAAATAGAAAAAATCGTCATAAATTAAGGACCCTATTAAGCTCTGACCACTTTAGCCTCTCATCCAATACACTTTATTCTTTCCATGCATACCAAGAACTAACTTCAGTTTTTCACCTATTCTCTTCAAGTCTGCTGACAGAAAACATTAAGGAGGCAACATATACTCAGAGATTGATGCAGGCTCTCTACAGGACTCTAACTCTGTGTCTTTTGCAGTAAACAAAGTCTTGGAAGAAAAGTAAGAATACTGCAATGAACAAATGTAGTGCAATAATAGTTATATCTTCCATCTCAAATTATTTCCCCCATGTTTTATCTGTTTGCATCCTAGTAACAAGACCAAAAATTGGTTGAGGTTTAAATTTTCATTGGACAGCCCCTGGGGAAAGCTCTTCTGCTTGCCTGCACAGACCATGCCATCCGCAGCTGAGCGCAGGTGCAGGGGAGCCAGTGCAAACTGTCAGCCTTGTCTGCAGTCCCCTCCCTGCCCTTGTGAGATCAGCACACAGGAAGAGCGTGGGGTAATGGCTTTGGTCTGCAGGAGTTTGTCTTTCAGGAACTAGACTGAAAAACATGTCTTGGTAAGTCCAACACAAGCACTGTGTTTGAACCAAGACACTTCAACAGGGAAAACAGAGCCTTTTATAAAAACATTCTTGCTAATCTACTTGATACCACTTGAGCCTCCAAAAAGTGCCAGTCTGAAAACAAACATATCTTTCATATGCTGACTGTAAGTAATTTTGATTCTGTGTCTTTCAACTTAGAAGCAAAGTGTGGGGAATGTAGAGCATTTGACAGTATCATTGTTCATCATCTCCACTCCAAGTAAGAAATATGGAACATTTAATCTTTTGTGATTTCTTCAGGGGAAGTGAATTATGATCCAACTCTGCCACTTGGTTAGCACATTCATGACGGGGTTATTAACTCATTCTTTAATCGGCAGTGCTCTCTCAGATACAGTACTCTTGGATTATACTTCTGAGCAGCAAGATCAGAACAGAGTTTGGGTAAAGACACCACCACTGGCTCAGGGCATCCCTCAATTACAAATTTGTGGGGTCTGGAGGAGCTTACTGGGGTATGCTTAGCTTGGTTTCGTAGTCTCCTCTGACATCCATGGCTAGACGTAGCAAGGACTGGGCTAGCACTTTGTCTGGCCCAGTACAACCATTCTGGCGTGCACATGCCTGTGTGAAACAGCACTGCTCAGTGAAGGAAATAAACACTTTTAGTTACAATAAAAGCTAAAAAGCTCCAACTTCAGAGACAGTAATACAGTTACCATAGCTACTCTTAGATCTTCATTTACAAAAAATTAAAGTATTAGGCAGGCTATACAATAAAACCAAATCTTGACATAGAACCACCTGACTGATGGCTGACATAAGGCACCATTCAGGATGTGATTCAAGTACTAGGTAGTAACAACCTTAGAAATTCTTTTCAGTTTGTGGAGAGGGAAATAGGCTTGCAACTTGTTTATTACATATTATTTGGGGACAAGGGAAGACGTGAATTAGAAAATCACAGGAAATCTTTTATTTTCAAACACAGATTAGATTTTATTGGGTTTTTAAGGAGGTAAAAAATTAAGGTTGAGTCTGTGCTTCATCACTTCAAGGGTGATAAAAATGTTACATTGTTTTAGCATTCAGCATGGTCTAATCTGGTTTTGAAGTTAGAAAGCAGCACAATTCTGTCTCAAAATAACCCAGTTAATATTTTTAGCATGTCATCAAACAGATACGTAAACTTAAACATCATGTTCCTCATTTTGTTTCTGACTGGATTTACCAGGTGTGCACATTGAGCTGTGTGAAGCACCATCCTTCATTTGCTCAACACACAGGACGTCTGGGCATGTACAGGTCGATGTACAAACATACCCTGCACTCACTTTCTGAAGTATTGGCTCATGCTGAAAATCCTGTATACAGCATCTGATAAGAAGTCTTTCTTAAGCTCTTTTTAATTTCAGTGCTGTCTGAATTTGGCTCTTCTGTGTTAGTGTTAATACATACAGTAAGGAAAAGATAGGAGTAATTTAGCATTAAAAATCTTTGAAATGTACAGTAGAAACAAACCAGTGCTTCTCTCTGAATGGTGCATTTTCATCAGTCCTACACCCACAGACTACTAAATCACAAAGGGAAGAGACATGAGGGTTCTTTGAGCGTGTCCAGCAGATGGGAAGGAGAAAAAGCAAAGACACTTGGACCCTTTTATCATACCTTAGAACATCAGGTTGAGAAAAACCAGCATCACTGGGTTTGGTAAGAGGCTCCTTGAAACACAATGAATAAGCACCATATCAGAGGGTCTGAAATTTGGCCAGCAGGTTGCCTAAGGTTCCAAGTATAGATGAATTTTTAACTATGATATGAGTAGATTTTATTTTCTAGATTCATAGTGAATCTAGAATCAAGCTTGTCATTTGCTTCTTCTTGAACAGCAGATTTTGCTAAAGTTTTACTGTAGCAAATTAAACTCCACCAAGACTACTTTAAGAGGAGGATTTTTGTCTGCAAAACACCCATTCACCCCTCTTAGGAGACATGAAGACTGTAGCAAAGAAATTACTATAGCAAATTTCCTTCAATAAAAGAAAAGGCAAGGCACAACCTGGTATTTCTCATGTGTGAACAGGAGAACTATCTCATCTACCACCTTTTGATGGCAACAACAGGAACTCTTTTGTAGATTTCCACAGTCTTTCCCTAACTTCAAGTACATACATACACATAGGTGCAATGTAGAAACTCGCTCTAACTCAGGGTGCTGGCAGCCAAACTTCACTAAAATATAGGCCTCCAAACACTGAAGCCCTGCTCTTGGACCTCATCCCTCTGGAAGAATTAATTACTAGGAGGGGCTTGGGACTTTTTTCCTTCTTTTACATTCCCTTGCTCTTCTCTGCTTTCTGGCATTGCTGGTGAAAATGTGTACTGCTCTCCCATTCTTGCTCCCCTTCCCTGATTTCCATGGTTCAGATGTTTGAAAACACTTTGTAGAATTCTGCAAGCTTCTTCCAGCTATGCCAAAGCAAACTTGAACTCACAGCCTTCTGAGGCTTTCCCATCACTGCTGACACTCTTTTGGTGATCTGCCTGCTATGAAGTTTTTGCTGGGGTTTTCTGACCATTTTTGCACATCCACTGTGTAACAGCTAAATGAGCTATGGATGCCAAGGGGAAAAAAAAAACAAAACCCTACATCGCTTTCCCTTGGTTAGTTACAGGGCTGTTTAAATGAAAAAAAAAGAAAAAAAGGAAGAGAAAAAACAGATGGGGAGAAGGGGCAGAAAAAGAGAAGCAGTGTGGGCATGTGTATTTGAGGGAGCAAGGAACTGTAAAAGAAGGTGGTCTCTTCACTAAGTACTGTCTCTTTAAAAATAGAATTGAAAAAATACCCTCAGTGTTTTCTTTAGTCTTTTTCATTCTTTGGCAGCATCCCAGAGATTTCACTGTCCTTGTCTCCAGCATCTGGAAACCATCAGGGTAAACAATAGAGTGCTAGGAACTGGAACCCCTGCCTCAGCTCCCGTGGGACTTCACTCTGGAGAACATGAGAACACAAACCATTGGACACCATGTGGTCAATTACTTCAAACTAACAAATCTGTGTGCCTTCCTATTTTCTGTTTTCCTTGGCACCACATGACCCTTTCACAATGGAACCCAGCTGTTGAAAAAGACAGACGTTTTCTTTTTTAACCTCTTGCTTACTTTTGTGCTTGCTTTCCACAGCAAGCTTAGGGTTGGCACTTACCCTAGGCAGAAGTGTCCCGCTTATTAAAATCCTGGCTGGCTGTAATGTTTGCCTGTATTAGTCAGCAGAGAGGCTCGAGAGTATTAACTTAACAGGATCATACTGCAATGAGGACTCCACAGGTGGTCCTGTGTTTTCTGGGTTTCCTGACATTGCATGCCAGCACTTGAAGCAGATACACCAGGACACTTTTATAGCCTGCCTGTTTTGTTCAATCAGTAATTGCATGTGCAGTTGAGACCTACTTTTAAAAATTTGTTCCTAGTGCAGGTGCTGTACTGGCAATTGCAAAGAGCTAAAGTCATCTCAAAGCCAAAGGCTGTTGAGGGGGCCACCCCCTTCTAGTGCTGTGAAATAAACTTTGCTCTGGATTAGCCATACTCCAGCACTAAAGCTGGTGGTCACAATGCAGAGGCTGACAGGTTCTTGTTCTTCCCACCCTTCTGTTTCAAAAGACAATCTTTGAACTGTGGGAAACATTTCAGTGTTAGTGACCACACGCAAGCCAAGACTTCTATACTGTATTTAGATGCATCAAATTATATGTGTGGCTTGCTTTCATTAATTTTCTTCAGTGAGTGGGATGTTGAATGGAATGGACTTGTGCAAGAGGTTTAGGACTTCTACTTTAAGTCACCTTTAAAGTTGCTGAACGTCCCTAGCACACACTAAAGAAAAGCAGCTGACATTTCATATATAAATAATCAATCATACATGCTCCTAGACTGACGGTTTGATTTCTGGGACAAAGATAGGTACGTGTGCAATGCTGTGCCTAAAAGACAGGAAAAAACAAGGATGTGCCATGCAGCTGGATCCTTGCAGCTGGCATTGTACTCAGAGATGTGGCTTTACCTGTATTCTGGCACTCAGCTTCAGCACCTCTGACCTCAAACCCGCGATTGTTTATCTGCTGTGCAAAGGCAGCTCTGTCAGTTTGTAAAGGTCAGGGAGCTGGCACCAGGGGACTCAGGAGCCTTGTGCACGGTGACCAGATTCGCAGTGGCAGCTATTTCCATCAGATCTGTGTCCCAGCGTGATCGGGCTCTCGCACTGACCGGCTCCAGCCTTTCTCCACAGGCTGCTTTGAGGCCGGCCTTGCCTCTGGGTACAGGAGGGCTTTTCTAGGCTTCACTGGTCAAGTCCTGGCATCTTGGTTGTACACTCAGCACTACACACCTTATTCGTTCCCTGCGTGCTGTATGGAACTCTATCGCCTAATTTTCATTAAGCTTACAGAAATCTGTAGAGATTTAGTACCCTGCCAGTTTATTTCCATTTAGAGCAAGCAAGAGAGTTCCTTTATAATTTTTTCAGCCTCTTTGGATTTATACATAAAACTTTTTCACTGTAATGACTTCACCTAAAAACACAACTCAACTAACACAATGAAACTTGAATAATAATACGTATGTATGTGCTGTGAGCCACAGACACCAACAATAATCATGAAAGCTGACAATTTTAAACTTAAAAGGCAGACAAACTAAGAGACTGCTTGGATAGGCTGAATAAGCAAGGACTGCTTTAAAACCTTGACTGAAAGCTTGTTAAAAATATGCTGCTGAACCTACAACTAATGAGATGGATGCCTAGAATTGGTGGAATCTTGTTCCTCCCCTTTCCATAAAGTGCAATATATATTTTGTGTACACTTCTAAGTTGTATTTATTTTTAAAGAGATGAAGATGAATCATTAAATGGATTGCTGAAGGAATTTCTACTGCAGGATCTAGGCATTAAGCTGTTTTGTAGCCAGTAGTATTAATACGGAGTTTTTTTAATCCCAGGTCCAGCCTATAGCTCAGCAGTAGGGAAGCTTTTTTCCCTTTTCTGCCAGTACTTTTTGATCCCAAATGGCTGCAGAATTGATTAATGTGATACTGAAAAGGCAGAGCTGGTAGGGGGAAGGGGAAAGTTAGGACTGTGCAGTAGCAACTTAAACAGCACAGTACATGCCTAATCTTTTAATATTTATGAAAGGGTTGGTTAAACGTATGGCAAAAGTTCAAATCAATTTACTACTTCCCTATGTGAGCATCTCGGACAGCTTCTTGTCTGGCTGACAGATATTCACAGAAGTACAGATACAGTTCTTTGAAGGAAAGTCCTGCTGTAGCAAGAAATACATATCTTATAAGAGTTAAGGGAGCCTACCTTAGCGGTCTGAAGCAGTCCCAGTACAACTTGGATGGAAGCCAGGACACAAATGAAACCACTCTAATGGCACTGATGGATGAGCTCTTTCTGGTAATGAGGAGAGAACACATCCATTCTCTTCATCCTGCACCTCTTTAGCATTTGACACTACTGTCCATGAGGCACAGCTGTTCCACCAGGAAGAGGTGACAGACAACCAGATTGATGTGTTAAGATGGTTTCAGTCTTTTCCAACAGGAACGGCACTTCCAATATTTATCCCCCCTTCCCCAGCTCAGTTTTGTGACATTCCACAAGAATCAGTTTCTGGTCTCTTACAGAATTTGTGTTTGCTCTTACTAGGTAGGAAAATTGCATTTAAATGCCAGCAGTATGTCTGTGACACATGCAGCACAAGCTGGTTTTCACTGCCTGCAACTGTATCACTTGTACGTAGTGAGCCCATGTGCAGTGGGGTGAACTGAATTCATGGATGAAAAACAGCTGCTTGAAGGTGAACAAGAACAAGAACTGACACTGGCAGCCAGAGGACAGAGCTTTTGGAAATGTTTTAGGACTAGTGCAATCTGAAGATTGATCAAATTTAGTCACTCTTTTTAGGGCTATTGTGATATTACTCCCCAAGTCTAACTTGTCCTAATTCTCAAGTCATGTTTTTCTCCAGCATGCTGCAGTTATTCACTCTTTGCTGAGGCTTCTTTACTTGCATTTTCCTCACCTCCCTGCTCGAGTGCAATCCTGTGTACCTGACTATGATGCCTACACCTCTTAGGAAGCTAAAGGTATTCAAGTATAGTGCAGCATGTATCTCCAGTTCAAGAGTCAGCTTGTGTTCTGTAGCTTTCCACAAAACAGAAGTACAGGCTGAATCACATACTGAGATCCTACAGACATTTGCACTGAGTTCGTGGGATATTCTAAACATCCTTGATTATTTGGTCCACAAAATCCTCATCTTTGAGTTGTTTCATGAACTGGGCCATATTATCTGAGGGTACCCACCTATAAGTATCACCAACAATTTCACAAGCACTTGTCACCAAAGGCAAAAACCTCTTCAATGGGAAGTCTCCTTTATCTTCAGGAACAAGGGCAACTCAGGAACTGAGGATTCCCAAAGCTTCTCCAAGTACACAGTGTGCACATTTTGAGCTTATGTTCAAGTAAATATGTATTGAAATATATATGTTTACAATATATTTAAAAACTAGAAGTCCTGTTTAGAACAAGACTTCCACTGCACTGAAGGAGGCGGGGGAGAGATGTACAACTGAAGTGCTTTGGTCTTAAAGCTGATTATACTGGAATAACAAACTTTATGGGATATTTTCTTCCATCTTCCTGTGCATCTAAAGGATCCATATCTTATTGCTTAGTTTTGAATCAGCACAACATGCAGAACATTTCAGCTCCTGTGGTCTCTTCACATGTATTAAGTAGCATGTTTAAAAGGAGTTGATGTCTGTGGTTGCTCCCTACTTAAAGGAACCTCTTTTTCCACCGGTCAAGAGCATTTTTATTTCCAGTCAAGTGTGGGAAAGCGATTGCAATTCTGATGTTGTACAAGAGATAAAAAGGCAAATTAAGTTCCCAGAAAGTTGTTAGACTTAAAACAAAAAAACATCATCAACACTCATTTTTGGTTTGAAATTCAGAAGAACCCAAGCCAGTGTGCAATATTGTTCCATCTCTTGTAGTTTCTACACTCTGTTGTGATCTCCTGCTCATTTTTAAATGGAACTGGTAAATCATTAATTGAAAACAGATTACTATTGCAATTTTGTGTTTAAAAATAATTTGCAAGTTGTATACAGTCAGATTTCTGTGACATTTTTTCATTAATTGCTACAGCTTGTGCATCTGTTTCTACAATAGATTTTAATAAATAGGTCCATAAGCCACATTTCCTGCAACTCCTTACAGTACAATCCTGCATATCACCACTTCTGACAGATCACAGACTATAAAGTTATATTTCTGCCTCATGGGGCTGAGTTATTACTAACCACCGAGCTCCACAGAGATGAGTCTGTTTATAATAATGTGACTAAAAAGATCAAGTAGTAAGGGTGGAGAAGAGTGCTGAGGAGGGAGAGGTGTAACTGGAAAGAAAGCTTCATTTGTAGATGACATAGCACTGCTTTTCTGCAAAGAATGACTTGGAGGAGATTTTACACATCCTGTTTTTCCTCCACTGTTCAAGTTTTTAAACATTAAGAACACTGATCCTAAGAGAAGGAAAGAAGAAGAGAAGAAAATCATACAGAAGAGCATGAAAGTTACAGCTGAAAAGAAAAAAACCCATGAAAATGGAGAACTCTGTTGATTAACTACCAGTAAGTTCAGACTCTGTGATGGTCCTTTGACCTCATTTGCTCTCCTGTGTTCTGGAAGAGAACGGACTTCAGGCAGCTGATCATCAAGAAGGATGTGCGTGTAGGCAAGGCTGAAAGAACCGGTTGTATTGCTCGCACCATTTCTGCTGCGGGGAAACGGGGCACCAAAGTCATACCTGCCTTCAGCGCCAGTCAGCACTTCAGAAGCTGATTCTCATTCAGATGTAATACACAAACTTTTTTACTTCCATTTGACTGACCAAATTTCCAACCATCTACAACAAGCGTACATTTTGTGTCTATTTTGTGACATCAGGTCTGCGACACAAGTTTTCAGAGTATTCCTTTCAAAATCTGATGCCACACACTGCAGTTTCTATTTGGAAGGGCCCAAAGGAGCACACTATGTAATATGGGAGGAAATGGCATTCAGCTTGCTGCTTCTGTAATCAGGTACAACAGCATACTGGGATTTAGGGTCTTGGTTTAGACAGTGCCACCTGGTAACTCTGGTTCAGCTAACACCTGGGCTTGTTTCCAAATACCTGTTTACATGACTGATAACTTGGCTTAGGGAAAGCAAACGTGCAGACAGTACAGATGCTGCAAAGGGAAGTTCATCTTCACACTGGCCAAAATGGTCACAAGCCCTTTCCTCCTACTGTGTATCTTGCTATGTTAGTACACCATTAGTCCAGGAATTTCAAGCCAGCCATAGGACACCAGTATGCCTTAGGTTCTTACTTCTGCAAACTCTACCTTATTTTCAGTCTAAGGGGCTGTTTGGCTCTCTCCATCTAAGGGAATGAAAATATCCTTCGCTTGTAGGGATATTAGTGTCTATCTGAATGGTCTGAAGATAATTACAATATTCAAATAGTGCAAAACTCAGTGCTCTAAGGCTTTTATTTGTTCATTGCAGCAAACATGTTTGTGAATAGTCTCTATTTCCTGGACAAAAGAAAAGTTCTTCATTCTTTATTTATATGCCCTTTTACTGGCAAGATCCAACTTTTTCCTTTTGTTCTGCCTATTTACTAGTGTAAATACTAAAACAACCTGCTCCCAGCTGTTGGAAGCCCCACACTGTCCCCTTCCCCCTGCCAGGAGCCAACAGCTGTTACCGTGCACAACACAGGCACTGCAGGATCAAATCCAGGCAATCTCGATCACTGCTTTTCTAGGGAGAAGTTTTGAACTGTAGTTTGAAAAGCTCACTGCCGAGCAGGAGCTTCATGTGCAATTCTACTCCTGTTCTTTGTTCATCCATAATGCTGGTTAAAAGAAGAGGCATTACGTTTTTTCTTTTCGTTAAACACTTGTAGTATAACCACACACCTACTTTTAGCTGAGTTAATTGTTTGAAAGAAGGAAATGCAAATCCTAAATTGGCCCCACACACTTCAGCAGACTATTGCTAATTTGTGGCTGAAAGCAGTTTCTTCTGCAAGTTTACAAAACTGACTTTACTGTAACAGCACTGCCTTACATTTGCAGCACAGCTCTCCATACAGTGTTAAATGTATGCTTGACCAAAGCCCCAAAACAGATTCCAGTGAATACAGACAGCGAGAATGTTTTCCAAAGCAGCATCCTAAGCAAAAAGCTGCAAAGTTATGATTGTGTTAGCTGGGTCAGACCACCCAGCTTTTACGATATCACTTGAGGACTGCCACAGCCCACAGCAGTCACGTGAGCAGGAGCTGCAGACTTGTCACCAGCAGCGCATGCTGCTGCCTGGCTGCCTGCAGGACAACAGCACCCAGCACGCAGGGCCTCTCTCTGCTCCTCCAGGGATGATGGGGGCATCTCCAGGGACATGTCAGGACCTGCAGTCTAGGCAGATACCTGCAAGTTGCCCCAGTGACCGACGTGTATGGACACCTCAGAGCAGCAGCCCTAATCTTGTGTCCTCCACACTACCCTTAACACACTGAGCCCTTATGCCTATAGAACAGTGCTGCTCACTGACAGTGCCTGTGCAGCCTGCGGAGATCACACTTGTAAAATCTGAACTAATAATTTTAAATAGCTCTCTTCCGTAGTTAACAAGTCGTATTAGATGCAGATCCTTTTACACCCCGAGATGGCTGGAAATAGCTGCAACTTGTCTACTAACAGGTATGAATACTGGCATTGGAAGTGCTCCAGTTGTTTGCAGGCACTGTGAAACAAAGCAGTTCAGTTTAAAAGCAGAGTTCAAAGGCAGAAAAGATTTTTGCAGCTGTTGTTCTGCCCTGGAATTTGTTGTGCATATCTCCTTTTTGGGAACACTTCTTTGTTTCACGGTGCCTTCAAAAATACACTGTCATCACAACCTTCTTGCCAAGTACCACTCCAAGCTGGTTATTCACTGCTGCCCTTTTCCCAAGTCAAACCATGCATTTCTAAAGCATTTCTCACACTGATGGGGAGCAACATGCTCAGTCTCAGGCCCTCCTGTGAGGTAATCAGCTGACCTTCATTTTCTCTCTATGAAGCAATGAAACAGTCTTATAAGAGAACTGAAAGATAGTCCCTGTGTGCTTACACTTTTCTGGTATCAAGAGCTTTAAAAGCTCTGGTGTGACAAATTTACTCATAACAGATCATTTAACTGGTGCAAACTGCGAGATGTCATTGATAGAAATTAATTGGGAGGCAATTCCAATTTAGAGACTCAACTTTTTTTAATAAAAAGTTCAGGTAAGTTCTTTTGTATTTCCCTACCTACCCCTACTTACAGGAAATAGTTACATGTTTTAAGCTTTATAAGTTTTATATAAAATAACTCTGTGTTGAATAATTTGATAAAGCCTGAGGAAAATAGCAAAAGGACAGGATAGGCATAGTAAAAAATGAGCTCCATTCCAGTCCACATGCAGCTACCCTGATATTCTGAACCAGCTACTAGATCATGAACCTAAATTGAATAACACCACGTGATCAGTGATGGCAAATTAAATAAGTTCTGGAGGCTGTTCTTAAAGTTTTTCAGAAGTATTAATATGTTTAAGTTTACTAATGTCACATGATACATGAATTTTTTGCCATTTCGCAAATCAAACAGAAAAAGCAAAGAATGAAAAACTACACACATAGACATCAAAACTACTGTTTTCACTTTAAAGCACTGTTGTCCCACCCCCCTTCTAGAGAAGACGACTATTTTAATACGTAATATTTTAAGTCTATTGCCCACTGAAAAAAACTAATGCAAGAGCAGGAAACAGTGTTGACTGCTGGAGAAGCTGCTGAGATAGCACAGATATGAATTTCTGACTGCTGGGCACATCTATGTCTGTGCAAGTTTATTTAGTATTAACACTACACTTCCTGGCTACACTGCAAATTACAGTGAATGTGTAATTCCACGCTTTTTTCATGCATCTCTCTCCTTCATAACACACTGTTACTTTTTTTTTTAGTTCACTGTACCTGTTCACTACAGATTATGTTTATAGTCTTTAAATTGTCTGTCCACACACTCTGAAGAGGTCTCTTTACCCATTCTCGATATATTTCTAAGCAGAAAAATATCTGCTCCACTGTTTTATACCTAGTGGGGAATAAAGGACAGGCAAGGTAAGGGATTTTTAAATACTCCTTTAGCTGATGTTAAAGACATGACTTTAGTTCATGCTGTTTAAACCCAAGTCCTAAGAGATGATGTTGGAATAAGGCAGTTATCCACAGATAATTTAGAGAAATTCTCTTTATACTGCTTATTCAGATAACAAGAAGAATGAGGAGGCCTTTCCTGTTTATATCTCAATCTCATGTGCAGAACGACATCCTTAAAAAGAAGTGGGTGGTAGGCAGTCTCTAAAATGATTTCTTGCACATGTTTCCCTGATTGCATCCTGGCAGCACAGAATGTGCTGCCCACTGCCCAGTCCAAGAGCTGTAGCATCTTGTACAACCTAAGCACCCCCCACAGCTATCAGAATGGATTAACAGTGACATGCTTGACATGTATTTCTTCCTTTTATTTTCCAGGAGGAACTGGAATGGCTTAGAACACAATTCCTCCTCCAAAGCTGGCTCAGCTACTCCATCATTTAGGAAGGGATCCCCTGAGGGACTATCCCACTGTCGAGGTCTTCTGTATCAGTTTCCATTAGCTCTCAGTATTTAGTATGGAGCTTTACAGATGAGCCATCTAACAATATTATGTGAAAGTGAACTGTAACATTCACCATTAGAAGGAAAATTACCTATATTTGCGGTGTGAACAGTATACCTCATGGTAAATGTACATAATGCATACTCCTCTTTTGTTTCTGTTTACCCATGGAAGTTAAATGCCTAATGAATATTCTTCTCTTTCCAGATCCTTTGCTTATTGCTGGTGTTATTAACCCCACATTTAGAGTAATTATATATTAGGATGAAATTGTTTCAGTTTCTCAAAACTGATTCAAACCCCATTGTCTTTTCCAATACCTCATATATTGGAAGCTGTTTGATAGCTTCTCTTCCTGAAGACCTACTGAGTGTACTCCAGTACTTTCACATGGAAGATTTATTACTTTGAGGAGTTAGCAAAATGCAAAGCACAGGCTAGTACTAGTCTCCACCCCAAAGGAAGCTGCATTTCCATACCAGCAGATATACTACTCTATAATTTTAGAGTGCTCTGTAATGGGAGTGAGTGGGAAATAGCCCAGGGCATGTTTTTAATGGCCCACAAAATCAGTTTAACTTTTCACTGAAACACAGCCACTTCTTTAGTGAGGTATGTTTTAACAGTCTCATTAAAATAGAAAAATAAGATCGCCTGAAATCAAGCCTTTCTAGACCTGCATTGCAGCTGTCTTCATAACACAAATACCCCAGGGTTAATCACCTCTGTGCATCCCCCAAGTACAGAGTTTTAAGTGAGCTCAGTGCTTGTGTTCAGATAGTGGGTAATACGATATTTACAAAACCAGTGGATCTGTTTTCAATAAAGTGGAATATTCTTGGTTACATCATGCTATCCTGAGCTATCTACTTTAACTCAACAGCAAGGGCAAGAGGAACCAGTGCTGTTTGTGAGGAGTCTGCTGACTCATTGAGCAAACTGTCAAAAGGGCTCTATCTCTTCCATCAGTTGTTGTTGATATATTTGTCACCACTGGAAATACCTACTGTCCCTCAGCATCCTTCAGGGCTAACTAGGATGTCCAAGTAAGAGCAGGCTTCCCCTCCTTTGTATCGCTGCCTCTCACTGGGACCTTTTGGAGAGCTGAAGCTGTCCCCTGGGGCTGGCAAGAACCTTTTATTTCTAAGTGTGGCACAGGAGATAAAAATATCTGATATTACAATAGCTGCATCTATGTGTAAAGTAAGTGTGAGGATAAATCCATTTCTTGTAGAGGTTTAATTTTGTCCAAGAGTGAACAGAGTAGATTGTACAATTGTTAAAAATGGCACTGCCCCAGAAGAAAGGCCATTTGTTGCTACTCAGCTGTCCTAAAAACTAAACCTGAACTTGCCCCACAACCCCAGCTGAAGATGTGGTCAACACAGGAGAGCCCTTTCTCTAGTTCTGCCAGACCTGAAGACAAACAGCAGCTCCTGGAGAGTGCAAAGTTTGACAGAAGACCCTTTTCTGTCCCCTTGAAGGGCTTTTCCTGGGGCCCTGTGCCTGTCTCCTGCTCAGTGAATGCTGTCTTTGTACCCACCAAGTTGACAACTGCCAGCACTGCAGAATAAGGATGACATTTCTGCTGTGGCATTAGGGCTGAGAAAGGGGATTATTCTGGGCAGTTTGGGCCAGGATGCAGCGCACAAGGGAGGCTGGGCGACGCCGCTGTTTGCACTGCGACAAGGAGGCCCTTGAAGGCCGCGGCCAAGAGCGAACACAAGACCTGTGTGTGGGGAGACGTGCGCGCACAGCCGGGGCAGTGTCCCCAGCCAAGTCCCCGGGCTCGCGGCACACCTGTGTCAGCTTCCTCCCGAGCCCTCCTCATTATGCCCGAGCACACAAAGAGCCAGCTGCGCCGGGGCCGGGAGCCCGCCGTGCTGGCCTGGCCGCGGCCACCGGAAACCAGGACCAGCCACCTCTTTTGTTGCCTTTTCAAAATCGAGGGTTTGTTTTGAGCCTGCAGAGGATAATGAGCCTCTCACCAGGCACACACTGAACTGCACATCCCCCCAAAATGCAGAGCTGGTAAAATTAACTGGTCCTTGGAAAGACTGAAAAAAATAAATCAAGGGGCTAGAAGACTTTTGCTGTTGTGCCAGTCTCCTCACAAGAGTCTGAATCCATGGCTTACCAGAACAGCACAGTCTTAACAATACTCTTTGATGTGGAAAAATAACACTTAGAGACCTTATTATACATCAGGTGTTTCTGACTTGTTTCTGTTTGCGTTCTATTTTATAATTCCACATTTATTTTTTTTTTCTTAAGTCAGTAACACTGCTGAAATAATCCTGTGTAATAGAGAGGAGTACCTTAACATGAAAAACAAAGTCAAGGACTCCTGATAAGGTTTTCTCAATGGTTTAAAATTTGTTCCCCTCCAAGATCAAGGCAAATTCACTTGTACTACATCCCTAGAAGCAGAGCAGGCATGAATCTATCCTTAGACTAGCATCTGTCAATGGAAAGAGCATCAGGATGAAACAGGAAAGGGGAAGCAGTAGAAAAAGGGATAAAGAACTGGACATCTCCCTTCCCCAAACCTTCATCCAACCTCTCCAATCATCTTCTGCAGCAAACAGCATGACAAGCATTTTACACCAGGTGCTTCTTGCACAATACCTTTTAAAAACTGAATAGTTTATTGGCCTTGAGCAAACGACAGTGAGACAGCATCTAGTAAAGATATTTTGCTGTGGGCTGTTCGCTGTGTCAAGAAGACTGCCTTAAACTTTAGAAACACTGGAGATTCTCTGTCACAAACGTGTTCCCATGACAAACACTGAACATAGCACAAAGCCTTGCCATGCCTTCTGTGCCCTACAGCCCTTTGGTGGATCCTCTGCTCCCATAAGATTTCAATTAGAACACGTATTCTTCCTTTCTATTGTTTAATAATGAGCTTTTCACTTCACTGGCCTGTGGATATTGAAACTATCTGCTACACAAGTACAAAAGTGGAAGCAGATATTTTGAACAGGGTGATGAATTTTTAAAATAGAACTAGAACCCTAGGAAAAAACTGTTCCTAGTCATGTAGAGTAGCTGAACAGCTGTCCTTCCCATGTGCTTTCTGGTGCAGTATGTTATTTGCTAGTAAAAGACATACTTAACTTGGTAGTGGGGTCTGGTGGTGGCTTGTTTTTCTTGAAAAACAATTCTTCCTTTGGGGGGAAAGATTTACTCTGTAAGGCATGTTCATATGCCAATCCATGTCGAAAAATATGGAACTACCAGTTGGCCTCAGGCCTCTCTCCTATTTTGGTTCAGCTGCTAGCAACAGGTCTGGGGCACTGCCAATATCATATGCTCCAAGCTTTCTAGTGTGAGATTATGGTGAAATGCGTCCTATGGTGACCGCTACTGCTGTGTACACAGGCAAGAAAGTGTTGACTTTCAGGAAATGAGATTTTAGTTATCTATGATAAGGAAATGCTGTGTGTGAGTGTCTTTGACAATAAATTCTTAAATATAGGAAATGCCACTGGGGCCACTGGACAAACATTATTGTGAAGGTTGCAAATGGTTGATTAATTTTACTTTATAAAGAAGGAACAGGCAAAGAGGTAATAAAAAAAACTGGAATAGAAATGTCATCTACTTGCATGAAAGGAAATGGTGATTCCAGCTCACTTGTTTAGACAGTTCCCATTTTGTTTCAGTTTTCCGACTATATTCTGGTCAAAAGAGTTTCCATTCAAAATTTTTAACAACAATTATTATCTTATACAGAATGGGCCTAAAAGATAGGTGTTCAAAAGACTTAATTTCTTACAGTACAGCCCGGCAGCCTGATGAGTCAGATATGAGTTTCCTATTTCAACACAGAAGAGATTTTATTTCTCTCAAAAACACCCAATATCCATGGCCTGATTCAACCTATGACCTTTTTGTTTCCAAGGAAGTTTCAGATAAATGTCCTCCTGGCTTATTTTATGACAGAATAAAAAACCAAAATAATTAGTTATAAAAGACAAGGAGTCCGTTAACTAACAGAAGGCAGAATCTGAATAGTTGAAAGGCTATAAATTGGGTAACAGTCACCCCCTAGATGCCACTTTTCCCCATTCTAGCAAGAACTCTGACATGAGAAGTGCTCTTCACCCAACACTGCCTCTGTTGTCCTCTTACCCTTCACATAGCTATTAATATTCTCACTCTGTACTTACTGATTGCAGCCCACCCTTCTTAACCTTCAAGGTACTATGTATTTCTGCATTAAGAAAGACATTACAGAGGGAACCAGTTTGCTTCAGCTTGTTTTCATGAGAATTTCAGTAAAATGCTCAACATTCTTGTAACACTACAAACAGGAGCTATGAATCTTAGAGGATGGTTAATGAAGTGTGGCAGCTGCTGATGCTTTTTCTTGGGGAACGACAAGTGATTCTTTAGGTGATTCAAGTTAGTTTTGCACAGACTGGAAAAAAAAAACAGCCAAGAAGCCCAGTGGAAAATACAAATACAACTGCAGGAACAGGAGGTGAAGGGAAGGATGGAAGAGATTACAGGTGCAGATTCCTACTGTATTGTCACAAACTACACAGCATTTTGTGGTGTGCAAAGGATGGTTGCCTTTGGACCATCTAAAGGTATGAGTCTATAGACCTATAAGCTTTTGCTGCAAACCCATGGCTATATTTAAAACACTGAGACTTTTCTGATGCATTTCAGTTAAGATGTTAAAAGGTTGCTCTTTCTTCATGGGGAGAACAAGCCTACCACAGAAGAAAACTATCTGGGAGTTCCTCCCAGGCAGCTCTACATGCACAGGTGGCCAGCGCAAGCAAGGAGCACTCAAGCAGTGTCATGCACGTGAACTAAGTCAGGTAGCTGGGATTTGATGGCTCTTGAGGTAGATGAACAAACACATGGTTGCTCTGGGCAGAAAGGGTGGGCTTCTAAGGCTTCCTTCTATGCAATATGTTCATGTATGGCCTGCCACAATATTGCTAGAGGAAAGAATACTGAGACAAGACAAAAGTCCCCTTCACATTTATTCAGTTTACATATCAGCATCTGAAGTCATGTTTCATTTTTGGGCTCTGCATAGCATGTTTTTTTCCAGGCTCAAAAAGAATGCTGTAATTTAAAGCAGGCTGACTCAATTGGTGTTTTTGTATGACATCTCTTAGACAGCATGGTGGGGGGGAAGGTGGAGGGAAGGGGGCTGAGGTGGAGAAAAGCAGGGCGGTTGCTCATCTGGTCTTTATTTCCTTTCCCTGTTTCTTAATAGCTCAAGCAAAGGGCCCATTCCAGCCAGAAGCAATGACACTCTTGCTGTGGTATTTCATCTTGGAGGAGGACAGGCCACAGCCTGCCCTCTGTGCTGCTGTCCTGGGAGCCTGCACCACTACCCTGCTGTGGGGTGGGGAGGTTACAGGGGGCAGGTAGTCCTTAGGCTGCACTGGGTACAGGGGGAAGCTTTCTAAGAGGGCCCAAGCTTCATCTTTTGCATAAAGAATTTCCTAGCTGGAAACTATTACAACAACCATGTAGGTATTTGCCTTACCTTCTGTAGGGTTTTTTTTAACCTTTTTTAAATGATGTATCAGTGGAGATGCCAGGAGCAGTTAATTGAAATTGAATGACAGTTCTGACTACTTCAGCCAGTCAGGTTCTGGAGAAAACAAGCTGAACAAAAACATCCATAAGCAGAGACTTTATAAAAAACGGCTCAAAGGGGTGAGGCCAGGGTCACTGGTGGCAGCCCTATAGCAGTCCTTGTTCAAAACTTCTGCCGGAGAATTGTATAACAAGATTCATGCATACTGCTCACTTTTGTAGTAACAAACACTGATTAAATTCCCAGAATGCGAGGTACTCATACTCCAGATGAAAAATTCAAACATGGAGAGATCAAGTAACTTGTCCACAAATGAACAGAAAAAGCCTGTAGTCAAGCCAGGAATGAAACCCTGGGCTTGCAGAGGCCCAGTCCTGTGCCTTAACCACAAGATCACATTACTCTCGTGATCCTGCACTCTCCCACTGGAATTTTCTTACTGTATTTATACCTATTCTCATGCAGTGTGTGAGATGTGCCATGAACCAGGTCTTGGATCCTTAAGAATTTAGCGGATAGTTGAAAGAGATCCTGTCCCTTTCAGAACAGAAGGAAGGAAGAAGTCCGAGTTCTCCTAGAAACATCCTTTCCCCTGAAACTTGCCCTTATCATCTTAACAATATTTCCTTTACTTTCCAAGAGTTGTTTTGAAAAGGTAAAACCTTTACATGAGCAAAAGCATTTCTAATTCAGGCTAAAAGAAATCCAGTATTATAATAATTCATACACATACGAATGGAACAAAAAAAAAAGTGTGCCAGTCCAGAAGGTGCAAAAAGCAACATTAAAAAAAAAAAAAAATCAGAGCAAAACAAGCCATTTCCTGAATGGCAACATTGCTGAAGTTGCATTTCATATCGCACTGAATTAAAATATTCTCTGCTTTGCCACCTCCTTCTCCTCCCCAGCTCCCAGTGCAATGCTTTCCCCTGCACACTCTTTGCCCAGCCAGCAGAGTACAAAGCATGCATCTTTTGGTCACTGGCAGAGCTGAGGACAATGATTCTTCAGGAAACTGCATACAGACTGGATATAGTTCTTAATTTTTTTTATTAATTAAGGGTATTAAAGTGTCTGTTATATGAGGTTAAATTTGTGGGCAACAAACTGTTAGTGTGGAAAAAACAATGTTTTGGGATGGCACAGTTTCATTTAAAAACTAAGCAAGAAATTAATGTTATTTTTAGATATATGAGCATCAAATACTCTAATTGGAATAAAATTCTTATTTTTTGTAATGTCCTTGTTAATGTCATCCAAGTCCTACAAACAACTATACCTCAAATGAAAAAGTACCTTAACATAAAGCAGTCATCTCCCCTGATATCCTTCAACACCAACTCACTGTGTTTCTAAAGAACAAGTGAAAGTAGCAGATTCCCAAGTTGACATTTGTTCTTAAGATCACTGACATATTTAAGTCCCTCCCCAAGTACTTCCAGCAAGTGCAGCCCAGCAGATATTTGGCTTGGAGGAAAGCCACAACAGATCTAGATTTACAAAAGGATAAAGGCACCAAAAGCTATGGCTTGTCATCCAGCAGGATTTTACAGTGCCACTTGAGCAGCAGAGAAACCTATCTCCCCTGAGCACCTACAGACCTCTTTAATACAGGCCTTTTCTCTACTCACCTCTGTAAATTGACACCGAACTGCACCCAGTATAAGATTAAGATACAATAGCTCATGCAGAGCAAGTACTAAATGTTTTGCAAATTGCCATGTCTGCAATTAAAGGTCCAATGTAGCATTCACACACTTCAAACAGTAAGGACAACATTATTATTTTGCATGTAGTTGGAAGAGAGAAAAGCCTCAGATTCTCAGCTGTAACACACCAAAAAGCAACACAAGCTCTACAGTCACCCCATAAATCGGAAAATTCTCTGATCCAAATACTCTTTTGAAAATTTGCTTTGACCAAA
>WEIT01030419.1:23934-80172 GCA_013389985.1 Dryoscopus gambensis
GCTTTGACCAAATAGTGGTGTACCCAGTCTAGCCTGGACAGAGTCTTCTCATGCAGCTTCTTTACCTGCATACTTAATAAGGAAAGAAATACCATCACATAATCAACTGGAGATCTGTAGCTTTATCTCAGCATCATAATTTAATCCACATCTTTTCTTCAGGTAGAAACTTTGCATAAACACCTCAGAACAGCAGTGAAGCAGAAAGCAGCATCCCAGTTGTTGAATTTGGCTCCAAAAGCACCTGCTACTCACTTAGATTTGAAATAGAATTGCCTTCAATGACATCTGTCTGCCTTCCCATCTGTTCTGAATGGTCTCATGACCTATGGGGACACAAGGGGTCTATCAGAACTACTCCAATACTTTGTTAAGAACAGATCATAATCCTTAGACCTGTCAGCTTCTCACTAGATCAGTGCCCCAGCTGTGCCACATTAGCCCTGGGAGAATTGTGAAATCCACATGAAGGCATCTGAGGTGAACCAATTAAACAAGTCCAAAAATATGAGTCTTGACCTCAGCTTGGAAGAGGTAATGCTTGATTATAGTGAGGGTTTGACCCTCCCTTCTCCAAAACCCTGATTCCAACTACTAAACAAATATGAACATATTAAATATAGTGTGCTACCAGAGGGGGAGGGAAAGGAGCAGAGTATTGCCATTGTATGTTCTCAAGCAACAGATGAAGAGGGACAAAAGAGTCCAAACATCAGGAAACTATTAAAATGAATACATTCCTAGTTTCTTCATAATTAATTCAGCATGTCCAATTTTGTATCAGAGAAGGGAAAGGAAAGATTTCGACTACTTCCTTTTATCTCAAGCTGTTTGGAAGAATATGACCTTGTAATGCTGAAAAGAAGTGCCTCACTGCTTCCCAGCAGGCGAGTGTAATTTTAACTCTTCCACATGCCTAATTTGATATGCAAATCCCTATTTTCTGTATGACATACAATTCTTAAATTACACAGCAAAGACCCATGTTTGTTTAGGCACGCTCCATCTAGCCCCACTCCCTTTTTTTACGTTGTACTGCATTAAACAATACCTTGAAAACAGTTTTCACTATGCAACTTCCTAAGCGAAGTTTTTTCAGTATGCTTGTTTGTTGCACAAGTTAACATTCAGTTCAAATTTCAATGGTTACCTTCACATGCATAAGGAACTGTTCTTGAAACTTTAGGTTCTGTGTTAGACTGAGTTATGCAATACTTTCAAAAGAAGATTCATTAGGCAGCTATTTATATGCTCAAGTAATTTCATTGTTTTCAAGGTCCTATGGGAACAAGCGTATTAAAGCTGTGATTGGCCGCAAGCATAGACAGCTCTTTTGGGAGCTCTTCATGGTCATGCAACAAGCAAAGAGTAGCATGTACAGGTAAAATAAATCCTTGAAGTACAGTTAACCAAGGTAATTATTTGCAGCTTTCCTTAACAGAAGATTTGGGTAGGGTTGGCAGAGTTTTGTAGCTGTGAAAATATATCAAACATATTAAATGTTTGATCACTGCCTGTTGCCCTGTATATAACACATGATGTACTAAATATATAAGCATACCTGGAAAATTTGTGTGAACATTCAGGAAATGCAGAAGTATATCTGAGATTAGTTAGAATTGTGAATGCAGGGGGAATTTACCCTTCTATTAAGGCTCTACTATAGGGAGAACAGGTTTTTGTGCAATACAATATGCACTCAAATGTTCTTCTATGGAAAGGATTGACTGAAAAAAAAATTGAGTGTTATTTGCTTGGTTTTTTCATAATAGCACTTATTTAAGTGAGATGAAATTCAAGGTTCCACTATGCTACACAAGGTACATTGCTACAGGTAGCCCAAAGCGGTTTATACAATGCCACAAGAACTACAGAAATGGCAGGAAACAGCAAATGAAGAGCTGAGGTACAATCTGACCATGAGCAGAGAGAAAACCTCTTAGGGCTCCATACTCAGTCTGGGTGCTGGAAGTCCAACACCCAGTCCCATGTTACCATTCTACCAAACACTTTTGTCTTCTACTGTTGGCTTGCATCAATATGTTCAAGTTCTTTTTTATCTGGACAAAGGCCTGTGAAAGCAGCATGCTGCTCATTAATAGATTTGTTTACTCAGACTGGATGGTACTGAGCGTTACATGTTTCCTATCTCTATGCTGGCTGTGGAATGATGACTAGGATTGGCAAAGAAAACCCATGCTATCAACTTCTCAGACCATTCAGCACTGAGTAATAGACATATCAGATAATTGCAGCATTGCCAATTAGCAATTATTCTGCTTCAAACTAACTTAGCATAATAATGATATCATACCTTTGACTTGAAGGTGGTTCTAATGATCAGCTCAAATAGGCATTTTATAGCAGAAGAAAAGCCTTTACTCCTAACAGCATGGCTAGGACTCTGAAAAATCTGCAAAACCAGATTTTGACTTAACTGTTGGAATGTTTGCCAAGCCAGCTTCTTGGATTTCTAGACTTTGATCAACATGTTCATGACAGCTATGCCTATTGATTTAATCATCATCAGAAACCATATGCGTGTTATTAGTAACAAGTACTGCTGAGTCTTACTCTTGGTTTACCTTTGTGGAAACTAGATCAAAATAGCAGTTAACATACACAACGCAGTTGACAACACTGGTTTTTCAAAGCAGCCAAGAGATACATACTCAAAATGACAAACATGAAATTGGGCTTCTGCCATATCAAAATTTTAACGTAAAATTTCATTGACACAGCTTAATCAATATACTTTTAAATGTTTTCCAAAGATTAAGACCTGGGGACTGAAAATGTTTGTAACAGCAGAAATAGGGTATTTCTTCAAGAAAAAGAAAAGAAAGAATGCAGTTTTGTATTGCACACTGTACAAACTTGTCTGTTTTGTTTAATGCTCTGCTCCTGGAAAATTGAGTTCCATTCTGAATATCACCCTACTACAAAGATACTGACAGCAAGGCCACGAAAGTAGAGGACTATATTTACACTCAGTAGTGGTACATGTATAAAGGCAAAAGAAAGGGGAAAGGAGCAGATTCCTGTATAAGCTTGCCTGTGAAATTACTGTCCGCATAAGGTGACAGAATATACTAATTGCAAGAGAGCACAGTATATGACACCCACCCTCAGAGCAAAAAACAGACACACAGAGAGCCTAATCAGTTGTACCTACTTCTAATTTTATTTTTCTTTGGGAGGCCAAGTATCAACTCCAGCAATTCATTGTCTCCTTTTCCCCAGCCCAATACACTGATGGGAAGCAGGAAGGCTATGATACACGTGCTGTGCTAGGGAAAGTGTGCTGAGAAATCCTACCAACTTTATCAGAAGCCTGACTATAACAGCTTCATTATATGGGACCTCAGTACAAAGCCAACTTCTACCTTGATCGTGTTGTAAGAGCAGCAGTGGTACACACACGAAAAGAGGTTTCAGATCAGCAACAACCGATGAGCTTTAACTGCCATGAAAAACAGGTCTGTTTCTATGGATGCAGAGGTGGGAAAATCATACAGTAGCCTCCCCAGTCAGAGGCTGAAGTTGCCCTAAGCCACGCGACAGACAAGTCTCCTAAGAAAATCCCAGTCAAATAAAACACGTACTGGCCTCCTCTTTTAAGCTACATGAACAAGTTTAAGTTTTCTTTATTTTTCAGCCATGTCTTTCTCAGATATAATTTTATCTATCATAAATCTTTAATCTGAAATAACCAATACAACTAGAAATTCCATAATGTCTATTGTTCAGCAAAACAAATAGAACTTTCTATTTAAATAGTAAGGCTGTAACGAAGATCCTACTTTCTGACCGTTATTCATTTTTTCCCTTAACAGACCTGTGTCAACTAACACACAAACTAGCGACAAAGCTAAAAAAAGCATTCGTTTGGTTTCTGTATCCCCTAGATGCTCTTTCCATATTGCACGTACTAATTAAAGATGTAGTGCCTGTTGGTTTAGGTCAGTAGCTCAGAAGTTTTCAGTGTCACACATCAGCAGTGTCATACATGAGCAACATGGACTACCCACAGCAATGAACAATAGACCACCTATGTTAAAATTCATTTCCTAAACACTAACCTATCTGCCTATGTATTCTGTTGATACTCAGATTTATACAAGCACAAAAGTGAGGAGGGACAAAGAAAAAAAGAAGTTGACCAATCAAAAGTTTCCCTTTTATATGCCATTTCAGCTAAGTGTGCAAGTGTGTCCTCACTCTCTACACAGTATACACAGAGCTGAGAAAGGTGAGAACACTTCTGTGAATATCCCAACACTCTGCAACTTACTGCAGAGTCAGGACTAGAACACCACAACACCCACTGCACTGAATCAGGCCTTATACTTTCTTATTCATTTTGTAATTGAACCTTTTGGGTTTGCGTTATCATAGTATGTTTATTAAAACTATACACGTACAATAGTACACAATAAGTGTGCTAGGGCATTTTTAATGCCATCTCCCAGTTGTGCTGAATTTCAGTTGAGAGTGTCAGAGGGTTCACATTTCAAAATACAGCTCTGACCCTCCCACTCCCACAAACCACTTGGAAGCCACTCAGTGCATCAAGCTGTTGTTTGCTGTTGCTCTTTTCTCTTCATTTGATGAAGCATGCTTAGAAGCAGACCCTCATAGACTTCTTCTATGAAGGGGATCCACCTACCAATGTTATGCTGATTTCATCTTTTCCTGTGCTGTACAGAGTCCTTTCAGCTGTGTAAAACAAACTTGGGGGGAGATGAGGGGAAGTAAA
The DNA here is from genome assembly GCA_013389985.1 of Dryoscopus gambensis. Taxonomy (NCBI): domain Eukaryota; kingdom Metazoa; phylum Chordata; class Aves; order Passeriformes; family Malaconotidae; genus Dryoscopus; species Dryoscopus gambensis. The sequence continues at coordinate 28,694 of WEIT01030419.1, forward strand.
GCATTAAATTGTGCCTCTGCATTTTGCTTTGAGGAAACTCAGCCTCATGTTGTTTATAATGAACCTAGTTTTAAGCAGGGCATATTGGGGGAGGGGGGCATGGGGTTTTTTTGCTGACTCTGCAAACTGATACTTTGAGGGAATTGTTTAGGGAAAGCAGAGAGTCCTTTATTATGTACGTCATTGCCAAGTGATTTGGCAGATCCCTCCGTGAGATGCACTCTCTGATACATTGTGAGAGAGCTGGACTGGCCAGTTACCAGCAGAAAAGCTCAACTTAAACACTTTTAAAATCTTATGATGGCAAATTTGTGGTTTTGGCTCAAGAAAGAAAGAGGATGAAAAATAGAGACAGCTGGGTGTCAGTGAGGGATGGAACATTGAGGTAATTTTTGTTACTGCGCCACACAAAATTCACTGGCTTTGGACATTTGTCATATCCAGCTAAGGCAAACACACACACTGACTGGGTACACCTGCAAAGGTGCTGTCAGTTGTGTCAGTGCTTGTCCAAAGTCAAAACATCCCAAAGGATCCATTCCCTAATAACTACATCTTGACACTGAGACATACTTCGAGTCATGGCTAGTTTCTGGTCCTTGTAGAAAAATGTTTGGTTTTGATCCTCCCCAAAGGCCTACCTGTCCAGGATGCAGTAAATCCTTGAAACATCTGAATGAGGACACAACAAGTTTTTGCAGCCAAGGATAGAAACCAGGCCAAAGACTGCCTGGGCCTACAGGCAATGGGACAGCATATGTTAATATGTTAGCAACAAAATGTTGTGCCATTATGAATAGGAGCATAACTTTGCCAGATTAACTCTGGGCATAAATAAATCCCTATCTGCAGAAAGAGTAAGAAGAGAAATGCTCAGTACAGGAAGTGCAGAACCTAAACACCAACCAAAGCTTATTATCAACCACCACTCAAATGGAGCTGGGGTGGGGAGAGAATAGGAGGCTTATGGTTTAAAAATGGTAAATCCCACACTCCGTAAAGCAAGGGTTTTTAGGTTAATACTGAATGATAAAATGTGTCTTCTTGCTCTTTTTTGGCACTTAGTTAAAAAAACCTCCGGTGAAAATAGTTTTTGCCCTGCAGCTGAATGAGCACTGAGATACCTCTGTTGCAGAGTGACCGGGTGCTCGAGCACCCTGTGGGCAGGGCTGGCTGCTTCTGTGCCAAGGAGCAGGCTGTTTCTTGGAAATGTTTATGCAATTCAGCTGTGGTCCTGCTGGAGCCAGACACTTTAAATTTAAAAAAAACAAAACCCAACAACAATAAAAAACCCCCAACAACAAACAAACCAAAACACCCAGCCTCAGATCTCTCAGGCCCTTGGTGTATCTCACTCAGGTTTCGCCTTCTACCAAATACTGTCAAATATCTGTTTTGTTTGGTTCTGCGGGGTGGAGGGAGTTGGACAGTTGCCTTCACTGCTGTCAGTGGTTCCTAATGATGTTTCTCACAAGAGAAAATGAGCTTGCTTGTTTGTGAATCCAAATACCCTGTGGGGCACAGTTGGGGAAACTGAAGATATAGGAAGGAAAATAATATCTGTTAGGGCAATGCATAAACATCCATAAAGCAGAATAGCAAAACACCTACAGGGAATGTTGTAACTTTGCCAGCAAACTAATTGGAGTCACTGACTGAGGAGGGAGCTGTGACAATCAAAAAGTTAAAATAAAAATAAATCAAAAGTTTAGTCTAGCAATTATAACAGGAAACTACCAACAGAGTCAGGGCTCCTACATTCTTTTCCTGGTTCTGCTTCCGATTTACTGAGAAAGCTGGAGAAGCCAGATTTTAAAAGTAGCTTCTAATTTGGAAAGCCTCCATTTCTGATGCCTAGCTGTACACACAGAGGACTCCACAGACCAGCATCTTCAGTGTCCCCTGGCATTTCTGAGGGCAGAGTATTTCAGGCCATTGGTGCCTCTGAAATCACCTATGTGACCTGGACAAACCCACAGTCACTGGCCCGCCCAAGTGGCCGTCTCCAAGTTTCCCATCTGCAAATTGTGGCTGACACAACATATTGCTGTGGGAGTCTGATGTTTAAATGCTCTTTATGGCTGACATAACATATTGCTGTAGGAGTGTTATGTTTAAATGCTCTTTGTAAACATTTACAAGACTTCCAAGACACACTCTGTCTCCAAAGTCAGTGCTATTACTTTCGGAAATCGTGAATCCTGTGACCTGCACATTTTCTGAAAGGACTGCTGCTTGGTAGGGGCCTTGAGCTGCATTGTCAAGTCTGGCTGCAGGAGGAGTTCAAGTAGAGGATGACTTAATCAGAGAATCAAAAATAACTTGTCTTCTGTTCAATAACAGCCCCTNTGATGCATCAGGAGGACAGGGAAGGTCTCAATTACAGGAGCTCTCTGAACACAGGGTTTCTATTCAATTCCATGAGAATTTCTAAATGAAGAGAGCATGTGGCTCCTTCTTACACTGAGTTGTGCCACAAAGTCCTCAGAGGCAGGACCAAATCAAGTATGCAGAAAAAGGATGATTCCATAAATTGACATTTTCCTGCACTACATTCAGTTGCAATCTCTCATCCTTATCAAGGGACACCATGGGTTGGAGAGCTACACTCTGGGTGCCTGCCAACTCATTTAGTTGTGGAAGTCAGTGTTTCTCATTATACCAATGCACTTTTTTTTCTTCTGTGTAATACCACTGTAAATATGTGTGTCCTGGTCAACTTCATCTTTGCTATGAGCCAGAATATTTACAGTGGTTTGTCAGAAGCAAATTATTATAGATGTTTGCCTCTTTGTAATGGAGGTTGCTACTGATCTGATCTTCTAAAGAATATTGCTATGCTGAGGAATAAGCACAAAAAACCCCGGAGAATGTTGTTTACTGACACTACAGAAAGAAAAAAAAGGCTGCAGTAGGTTTGGTGTTGCCTGTTCTTCCACCCACAGCATGTGGGGGAGTGCGCACTAAATGTTCCTTTCCCTCTTGCTCCCACATGCGACCCAGGAGGTAACACAGTGTTCACCATCTCCATCAGCCACTGGAGCCTGAGTCTCAGAGCTCCTGCCAAGCTCAGGTCTTCTGCCAACCACCTGCTTTTGCAACCCGTGTTTTCACATAGAAAGCAATTTGGACCTACACACTGAGAAATCGCACAAGCTCCCAAAACAAAAACAAATCCCTTCCCAGCATGATGGCTCATTCCACTTTTGTAAACTTTGTCTGGAAGCCTTAAAAAAGAAAAGCTGCTTAGGCCTGACATGGAAGTAAGTGACAAAGAACCCTTTGATAGGTGATCATACCATATTCTGCCAGTATACAGGCAAAGTATCTCCCTCTAGGTAGCAATAAACTAAACACAGTGAATACAGGGACAGTGTTTCAACACCTGCTAGTGACTCTGGGAAAATGGCTTCATCTTTACAGCTATCCTTGTACAGCTAGGTGCAATACTCCCATCTTCACATCCCTTACCATATTTTGTTAAGTACAACACACAGTTTTAGTGAGTGAAGCTATGTACAAAAAATAAACCTGGTATTTGCGTACAGTCACTGTCAACTTTACTGGCTTCCCTAGGTAAAAAGGCTTTCTTTAAGGGACATTCAACACTCAGACGTCACAACACACTATTTGAGAATCCTTTACTGTTTCCTTCAAAAGGTAGAAGTCAGTGAAACAATTTACCAAGAGCAAGAAACCAGATAAAGTAAATAAAAATTAATATTTCCACTAGTCAGAATGTCTTTCCAGTTTGTGCACTCCCATATGATAATACATGTATAATACCAATGAATAATGAATACTAATGAAGTGCGGCTATTTAATTGTTTAGAGGCTGTAAAAAGCAGAATTATTAAAACTCGTCTTAATTACAGGTTTTAGTGAAAAATAGACTAGATTTCTTAACTGGAATTTCTAGTTAAAAGTAGTCCTTTAATAATGAGCTACTCTTCCTAATGCTATATATATTACTAGCAATATGTACATAATAGAGATGGTTTATCATAACAAAACTAATATTAAAACTGCTTATTCAAAAAGTGAAGAGGTATATTTCTAAATACTCAGTGTCACTAACAAGTATTATAAGTTTTCCTGAACTTTTGAATACTTCTTACAGAAAAAACTCTCAGAATCATTAAACTCTAGCTTCAACATAGGAACTCTTCATTAAGGGGATATGACCTTCATGCCTGCCTCCAGTATCTTCTGCCCAAAGTTTCCTAATTAAAAAAATCTTTACTTTTCTACTACATATACACATGTTTTCATTCATTCATTGCTACTTCCCTTTGTTTTGTAGGCTCGTCCAAAAGGAGAAGGCCTGACACCATACCAGGGCAAGAAACGCTGCTTCGGTGAATATAAGTGCCCCAAATGCAAGAGAAAATGGATGAGTGGAAACTCCTGGGCTAACATGGGACAAGAATGCATCAAGTGCCACATTAATGTTTATCCTCACAAACAGGTAGGAGAAGTGCAGACCTGATGGCAACAGGCCTGGAACTAGGAATGCTCTTGACTTTGTAAAGCATGAGTAAGACTTAAACAGAACTTGACATGGGCTACAACACACCACAGTGAATGGTTTCCCAGGTGAGCTGTCTCAGTCCAGGAAGTCTGGACAGGTGTCATCAGAGTTGCAAAATTTGTACGTTCTTTCTTTCATTATAAATACCTCAAACCCAAAGTCTTCATCTGCCTTTCTTATAGAAACAGACTGTGGGGCTTTTTAATCTGAGATAGAGTAAAAAAAGTTCAGCAATAGCAATAGGCCTTCTAGTTCTTCTGATTCTCTTCATATTTCACCAATTTATCGTTTCATTTCACTGGCGTCAGCAGACTTATTTCCCAGGTGTACTGCTTTTTTCACCTGTTGGATTTGCTCAAGAGGCTATCACTACTTATAAAGAGTAGTGATAAAATTGAACAACACTAAGGTGACACCTGCCTACAAAATTCCTTGGTTCATGACACTAACTTGAGACAGTCTCAAAGCTTCCAAGGCCTCTTGTCCCTTAGCTCTCTTTAGACAGCTTGTCTAAAAGATCCAAAATCCAGGCTGAGTTGCTTACCATGTGCATGGAAGTACCGTCCTGAGGGTGAGAGACATTACAAGATCATTGATAGCACAAGACCATTTATGGCACAGATATATAAATATTTACCTTGTTCTTCAAAATTCTTTCCACCATTTATGTTGGTGTTCAAGGGGTCAAGAAATCATTCAAGAGGTATCCCATCCACACTGTGCAGGAGGCATAATAGACTTAGGCATGTACATTTCTGTAGTAAAGTTTTGCAAGTAGTCCACTGTGCAGAGGTGCCCCTCATGGCAGGGCTAGAGGGCTCCAGTGTGCCCAGCAGTACTAAAGTCAGAGACACACTGTGGGAGGGTTGCAATCTACCGTGCTTCTGTAAGCTGTGCTTGCCACTGAGCCACGAACACTGTACTTTCTGGGGAATAATCACAGCATGTGCAGTGCAGCTTTCCACAGTCGACCGCTATCGCCGTTTCCATGCTATTCCCTAAGGGCACCATAACTCATGGATGTGAAAGAGCACATGTCTATCCGTGTGTTCATGTCCCAGCAGCAGGTATTGCAGTGGTTTGACATTTTCAAGACAAGAGTGTGTTTCAGTTAGGCTTCCCAATATAAATAACTTGCAACCAGTCACTAGTGCTCTTCCCCAAAATGTGAACTACGAACCTCGAGCTGAAAGATTCTACATCCTGTTGTCACTGCCTCACCTCCATCTGCTTCTATTTCTCAGTGTTATCATTGTCACCCTTTTCATTCTTCCAGAGGTGCCCTGTGCTGCTTCTGATTAACTATAACAGCAACAGGCAGACAGTGACGGGAACAGCATCAGTTCATGCACAGAGCCAGCAGCAGAGGAGAGGAACAGGCTGCAGGAGGTCTGTGGTGCTTCTTGACACAACTTCCTCTCTGCTATCCCATATGTGGTTTTTGTCCAAGCATCCAGTGCCACACCAGACTCCCTAAACATTTATCACAGGGGAGCTATTTTGCACCATTTTGGAAAATATGCTATATCCAGTCACCAGTACTCTTATACTAAGAGCTGTATTTTGTAACAGCCCAGTGAAAGATTTAATTAAAAGTCCAATATTTCTAGTTTGAGACTTACAGCACAAAAAAGTCTTGTGCACATAAGATGGCTTTAGTATTTTTTTCAACAGCACTGCTACACCACCTTAACATTTTCTAGATATACTTCCTATATATTCTTTAGACTTTGATTCTTTTGTTGATACCTACCATAGCACAGGCCTCATTCATGTTTGATTTCCTATGCACTTTTAGAAGTTTTTAACTCACTTCCCTCTCAGTGGATGTCCTCAGTTTATTGTGTGCTCCTTCTGCATTTATTATATGGGATTAGAGTATCTGCATTCTCATCTGAATCTTTCATTGGACAGGTTTTCCAACTTTAATAATTCACCTAAGAAAATAATTCACCTTGCCTCCCCCTACACACCATGATTCTCTTGTGTCATTTTAACTCCGTTCAAAAAAAAAAGAAAGTGCTGCAGTGAAAGAATAGACACTACAAAACAGCAAAGTCACTACAATATGTGATGTGATCATAGTACAAGTAATCAATAAATTGATTTTTTCTTAACAAAAACCAGATTAACTGGAGAAGTCTGATCTCCTTTCAAGATCAGACAGTATTTACTCCTAGTAAAATAAATGATTTCTGCTTTCAAGCAATCTTGTCAATATTTCTCTTCAGCTACGTGCTGGGATTCATCATCTCCTATTCTTACTCCTTGCCCTACCATTTGGTAAACGTGTAATTGTAACCTAACAGGAGAAAAGATATCTTGGAACATTATTTCAAAAATTAATGGTCATTTTATCAGAAGATGAAGGCCACTGCTGGTCTCTCAACATGAAGTGACCTTTTGTCAAGTTACAAGAGCTTCCAAAACTATTGAAACTGTTAACATATCAGCCAATATTTAAAACAGTCAGGGGCCACATTTCCCTGGTCAGGGCATATTGTAGAAAGTTTCCATTCACCATAGTATATACATAATGAAAACTCACACCAGGTCAAATCAACCCCCCCATTCCACACCTGGAGGCAGTGGAGGGCACTTACAGAAGGGTGTGTAGATAGACAAGACACAGAAATCACCTTAGAACATACTTTCCATCCTCTTGTATGGCCTAGTGAATCTCTCTGTGTTCTCCTGGTCTGTCACCGAACAGATCAAACCTTGCAGAGTCTATTAGATAGCTGAAATCCAACCACATGGGCCACCAAGCCTTGCTGTGTCATCCTCACTGTTGGACAGTAGGATGCTTGTGCCCAATTTAGGATAAAAAAAAAAAAAATCTGAAAACCTTATTTCAAGATTGCTCGATACTCATTGCAGTGAATTAGGAGTTTCTTCTCAATTGCCAGGCTTGCCCTTTTCTCCCATCCTCATCTCCATAGCTGTATTTCATCTTTCCCAGTCTCTTTCCCAAATTCATGGACTTCCCAGTACGGTAGGGTTTGTCCATGTCTCACGAGGGATGGTTTGGTGCTGAAGTACTCCCATGTAAGTGGCTGAGGCAATAATTTCAGAGATAATAATCTCCACTCTGGGTAGCTCTGGGGTAGCCATTCAAGCACATATGTTGGCTCTGTGAATGGCTTGTGCAGCTACGCTCAAATCTTGATTTCCTATGCATACCTTTCTTTAGTGAGTCCCTGGAGAGGAGAGCAGCCACACTTTCCTGCCACCTGCTCATTGTTCCTGGAGGCTTGTTTCACTCCAGGAAACTATACTGGGCCAATTCCCCACAAGGAATGTCTCAATTCAGCCCTGTGCTCTTAGTCCACATGGTCTATCTGTGAGAATGAGCTTTTAATCTCTCTGGGGCAGGAAAAGTCTTCTCAGCACTTTTACAGCTGTGTATATACTTTAGAGTGCTCTATAAATACAGCTCTAAGTCTCTGTATTTAAAAGAGACGGTGCAGCATGCATTACAGGAAGTAACACAAGGGCCTGACAGGAGGGCTGCTGCCATTCATTCCCCAACTCATCCACGGAGTAGGGAATCAGGTGGCTGTCGCACCTGAGCTGCAAAACTGCTCTTCAAGCAAGCTTGGCTAAATTGTTCCACTCTGTTCCTCCTTTCGCATTTTCACCGCTCCCCCAAGTGACAAACCTTCCCAAGGGAGTGCTTACAGGAATGCACAGAACATGTGGCAAAAGCCATAGGCACATTGAGCTCAAGCCTTACTGAAGGCTAAAGAACTACCCTGACAGAGCTACTCTACGGCAATTTCAAAAGTAATTTCCCGAGTAGTTACTTTAGCTACTCTAAACATAAACAGAAATCTCAGACAAAACTTAAACCTCTCATTTTCTTCCAAGAAATTTGGATTTTGTGGTTGTTTATGCTCCTTCTTACCCTCCTCCAGCAGCGGAGTCAGTCCTTATAGTCATTCACCAGCATTCTTGGCAGTGTGACAGCCCAGATGCCAAGCTCTGAATTCTCATTTTCTTCCCCTGCCTACTATAGCAGCAACATCTGCGCCCGTGGTTACTTCCTGGCTGGCCTCTTATCAAGGCTTCTTCTCCGACTTTGTGGCCAACGCCAGTGCTGTTTGTGATGACATCTGTTGCACTGGTGCAGAACCAGCCATCTGGTGACTGACTTGTCCTCTTGGACACTATTTTCTTCCAGCTGTCAGGAATTTACTGTTGGACTGGAAATAATTTGGTATGTAAATACATACTTCATGATACTCAAGTTATTACTTTCATGGGCAATTCAGTGGTCTCATCATAATTCCCATATCTGAGTGCAACCACAGCCACCTCTCTGCCCTCAGTATGGGGAGGGGCAAATATGATCACTCAAGACCAATAAACTTTTCAACAGTTTCAAGCCTACAAGTATGATCTTTTGACTCTTTAGATTTAATAAACCCTTCCCAGCATGCCCATACTTGTGTACTCCAGCTATGGGATTTCAGTTCACCCCAGACTGCTGCTTTTCTGAACTCTGAAAAGAGATTTTCACCATTTACCTCATGCTGTTATCATTTCTTCCTAGCTGGCCTGTCCCAGAGGCATGCTGCTGACAGAGGCTGCCTGCTCTATCTAAGCATCCTTCCTCTGATCTGCAGCCTTCTTATCACGGCCTCTTGGATTCACAGCAACAGCCCAGGGCCTTGTTAATGTCCCTTTTCCCCCAGGCAGATAGAAAAGCAGAGGGTCTGCTGCTGCAGAATGTACGTTGCATTTAATCTTTTCTTCCCCAGTGCCTAATTTTTTTAATTGGGCTAAAAATTTATAAATTCACAATAGCATGTGTTTCTTGAGGGAAGCATGGCTCCTTGAGACTGTTAACCTAACAATTATCCTGCCAGCAATAGCTGCAGAATCTTTCTATTCACATTTCTAATCTGACATTTAATCATCTCATTTGCTGCATTAAGACTTGATGTAAATGAGTCCAGAAAACTTTTTAACTGTTTTATCTCATTTGAATTCTGATGTGATCCTCTATCCATCAGTGGTGCAATTAAATTGTTCCATTCTACAGCAGAAAAAACATCAGTCTTCTAAATACAAACAGAAGCAGGCACATTATTCCATTCTACATCTTAGTGGAAGCAATTTCCCTCAAGATGCCCTAGTGGTGCTTTCTTTAACGCCTTACACTTCATAAGGGTGAGCTTTTTTTTTGAACGGTTTGGGGTTTCAGCTAACTGTTGGGGAATGCAGAGGTCATTCAGTACATGTAGATTGGGACAGCAATAATTCACGATCAAAAGTTAATTTGCAGGTCAGGAATTGATATATAAATTTAAATTTATTTCAGCTTCATTCCCCTGAGGCAATAGCTTTATTCACCACCACCAAATGATTTCCTGGTGGAGCTGCATAAGATTATTTCCACCCTGCAACTACCAGGAGAAAATTAAAGAAAGATGCACAAAAGTGAAGTCCAGAAGAATACAGTTGTGGATGCTTGCATTTTAAAAGAAAGAAAAGAAAAGAAAAAGGACAACAAAATCGAACTATTACAGTTAAACTCTCTATTTAAAGGAAAAAAAGGATACCTTCCCCCTGAGGAACATAGCAAGATTTACTGATGTTCTACAAGCTCCGTTTCACCTCTTTCTAATGAAAGGAATTAACTTTTCAGTCAAAGAGCCTGTCCCCTTCTCCACACCCTCTCCATATGCATGGCTGAGTCCTCAGCAGCAGTACAGAGCTCTTGCAGCCTCCTCAGTTACTGGTGTGTCCTGCAGAATTCAGGCGGTACCCTGAGCTAACAGCGTGCAACAGCCCAACCAGCCACATCCCTCTTGTGCCAGTGTCCTCTCCTTCCCCTCTGCTTCCACCACAGCAGAGCTGAGGAGAATTGCCCAGCCTGTGCCAAAGAGTCCAGCCTTGATGGTCACACAGCTCTTTGACTAACGTCCTACACTTTTAGCACGGTGTAAGAAAGGTTCCAAGAGTATAAGGTTTTTACTTTTAGGTTCTCCTCAATTAGTAACAGACAGACAGCAGCAGGACAAGAACACTTGCTACTCAGGGTGATTGAAGGGTTCTTTTTTGCCTTTACAAGAAATCCATTAAGAGAAAATGGCAAATGGAGATAAGCTGGGATTTCATTTTATGCAAAAATTGGGTTAAAGTGGTTTTGAGACACAAACCACACAAGCACACTACCAATTTCAAAGCCTCAGCCTTCCACCACCTCACCAGGAATGCAGTCTGGGCTCTGCACGGCTTCGTTCCTTCCAGCCGGCCCTTGGCAACCTGCTTTCCTGCATTTGTAACCCCTCTCTCCCCAGCCTGTGTCCTAACACACTGGTAACAATAACATTTCTGAAATCAAAATGCTCTGCAGGCCAAAAAGCTGAGCTCAATCAACGCAGGGGGAAAGCAAACCACAGAGAGCTATTGTTTCTGAAAACCATCCAAAAACTCTTGGCGCTTCAAGGCATTCCCAATGTCCTTTGCACTATTTCCAGGAAAAATGATTCCCAAGGCCTTGCATATTAAAAAAAAAAAAAATCTGGCTTATATCAATAAACATGATAACTGCTGTATTTTTCTCTTTAATCAGAGCACAGCTAGCATGTAGAAGCAATCAGAGCTGAGTCAAATAGCCTGTTTTAAGTGTAGCATTTCAAAACTCTCATTTGCTGTTGAAGAGTGTAAATTAACCCTTGGGATTCCAGAACCTGGGCTTCATCTTTGTGTATCTATGTAATGCAAATTCTTGAAGAATATTTGTGGGCAGATGTTGGTGGAACCAGTGGTAGATGAGGCAGAAAGGCAGTTTTTCTGACCAAACACACTCATTCAACTTGCCTGTCTTGTGGCAGAAGCAGTATCTGCACCACTGCTTGGACTGCAAGCCTAGAAACAGAATTGCTGGTTCTGATCTCAAATCTCAACACAGTGACATCAAACAAGTCATTTAAAGCTCAGTGGGGTTGCAGGGCATTTGGAGATGAAGAGTCCATCTACCTTCCTCATCTGACACAGGAAATCCAATTTGCAGTTGACATGTAAGTGAAGTTAGACTCAAAGACATACGTGGTGCAGGACAAGATCATGGTTCAAAACAACGAATCAGAAACAAACCATTGACAATCACTAGTGAATCACTCCTATATATTGTTTTGACTAGCTGCGCAACATAATAAGAGTGTTGCACCTATAATCCAGTACAATCAAGCAAGAACTTACAGACATCCCTTGTTCAGGATGATAGAATATATTTTGTGTCATTTTAGTTATTCAGAGAGCTGAGAAACCCTTCTACTCCCTAGTTTATGAGCAGTTTTGGCAGGATTACATAACCAAAAAAAACCCTTTAAATATCTCTGTTCCTATCCACAGAGTCTCAGGTAGGTGGCTTGATGAAAAACTTATAAATGAAATCTGAAATGATCAGGTGCACTCTAAGACCTTACAGATAAAGAAAAGTCTTTAAGATTAAGAGAGGTGTTAAGAGATAAATGGCCAAGATGGTGTAATTTATATTTACCCACCCACTGCTCCAGGAATCGCATTTTGAAGATATAAGCAAGAGTTTAATATCCCTGTAAAAACAGTGAGAAGCTTATGGCTAGATTTCACACCACATGCTGTGTCTACCACAGTCCCGTGGAAGAACTGCTGCCATCATGGCACTGTGCAGGAAATGGTCTTTTGGATATATTTCATGAAAACAGATAAATTATGGGTTAGGGAACTTGGGGGTTTTTTCCAAGCAAATAGTGCACTTTATTAAGTTCTACCTCATATCTCTATCATTTCCCTACCTATTAGACTTTCCAAACATTTAACTTTGTCACATTATTTAACATGGGTATTTTATTTTCAGAATGATTGTGAAGCCTTTTACATGCCGTGAAAAATGAAAGCACAAATACCTACTGACAACAAATCAGCTTCATTTCCTCCAACCCTGTGATTTCACGAACATTATTAAAAATACATAATTTATTACTCAGATTCAGGGCAAAGGATTGTGTCACGAGGTTGGATTTTGTTTTGGTTTTGTAGTAGTTTGGAATTTTTTTAAATTTTATTAATAGCTTTGCAGCTGCTCTGCTGCAAAACTTTCAGCCTCAAAAACATGGGACTGCGTATTGGGAAAACACCATTTAGCTACATAGTATCTGGGCAGAGTTAGGACAGTTTTCTTCATGTCGCAGCTAGTTCTAACACTGATAATCCCTGCTCTGCATTGCTGGGTAATGGCATTCCCATGCTTGAGGTGTTAATGCCTTTGGAACATCTAAGTTGCTGGAGCAAAGCAATTGAACTCTTTTGTTACTGCTTTTATAAATGAAGTCCTCAATTCAGCATTTTTGTAATTTGTCTACAACAAAGTTAACACCACCTTTATGAAGAATGACATTAAACTGTGAGGCTGCTCTGAACCAATGTAGAGCTGAAGGGTTAAAAAAAAACACTCCATACCTTCTGGAAAGAAACATAGTACCTTTTTAATTACCAGGAGAAGGCTCAGTTAGGGCATAAAAGTAGACTTCACATGCTTAATAAAGAGGAACAAGGACTAAACCTTGGATCTAATCTGATTTCCTTCCCTCCACTGCAGAGGCCCCTGGAAAAGCCGGACGGCCTGGATGTTTCAGACCAGAGCAAAGAACATCCTCAGCATCTGTGTGAGAAGTGCAAAGTTTTGGGCTACTACTGCCGCCGCGTGCAATAAACCTTCAAAGTGGCCTCCTCCCATCCCCATCATCCTTAAAGATTCTCTGGCAGCATGCGATCAACAGCAACACAACAGATCAAGATAAAAGCTAAAATAATTGCCAATATTGCCTATCTAATAATATGCCTTACCATTAATAGAATGTAACATTTCTCCTGTGCATGTGCATGCATGCAATAGGTATTTACAGGACTATGATTTGTATACATATATATGTGAATTTATATATGTACACACACAAAGTGTTACTGATGGTGTTCACTGTCAACCTGTAACTACAGTTACAGGTTCTGCTGATTGTTTACACAGACCCTATATCACAGCCAGGTGAAATGAAGTACTATTCAAAAGGCAAGGAATAATATTCACAAGGAATATTTGTTATACGTATGGATTTTGCAGAGGTTCAGTAACTGTGGGGCCACTAATTGCAAGGACTCACCCACAACGTGAACACTGTTCTTATTATATGACAAGACAAAGGAAGATGGAACAAGCCACAGTATAAAAGGAGAATTACTGCTTTCCCAGTTTTAGAAAGTCTTAAGAGTTTTGTGCTGCTGATTTCTTGAACTTTTTCTATTTGTTACCATCTCTTGGACAGGGCTTCGGCAAAATAATTTTTGCAGGACATGGCAAAAAAAGTGAATAATTGTTTGAGGGTGTGGGTTGGGTAGAAAGGGAATGCCATAATGGGACCCAGATCATCAGAAAGGATTCCAAGAGGCTTTTTAGAGGAGACAAAATTGGCTTGCTTATGCAACTAACAGATCCTTCTCTTGTCATATAATCCCACTGGCATGGCCCCTTGTACGTGCATGGCATGTTCATTAGGCCACAAGCACACTAAATTTACTACGAATAAGGGGATAAGAATACTTAAAACTGACCCCAAAACCCTTAACTGAAAGATTAGCCAAACTTACTATTTATAGTAGTTTTAAAGCCACTTTCTGGAAATATTTTTATGTCCCATTTTCTACTATAGAAATTTGTTATAATATGAAACTTGTTAGCCATAGGAGTGTTTTGAGGCATGGAGAACACTCTATATTGCCTTCTTTTTATATGTCTTCCTGAAGCACCTACGTACCTGGGGAGAAATGTAGGAGTTATATTTCATTGTCCCATTTCAGGTAGAACTTTGCACAGGGACACCCTGCTGCAAAGAACATCTCATCAGGGATTGGCAAATATGAGCTGAAAGTACCTCGAGAGAGTATCCTGCTTGTATGTCTACAGAAGAGTACATTGGCAAAAGGTCACAACAAGCAATTCATTTGTAGCATTCACTAAAAATATTAGAGGGATAATGTTTGAGGTTGGGGGTTTTTTACATCAACAATTTATATTTTTATGAAGTTTCCTTTAGGAAGATTGATTTGTGTGAATGATATTTAGAGAAAATACTTTAAATCCTAAATAACTTGATGTGAACTAAATTTGTTCTGAGGACTAGTTCCATAATGCAAAGACAGCGGGGGGTTTATGCCAAGTGATAGCAGGATGTTACCCGTATGTCAAGACAAGCTCTTATAAAGTAAGCAGAAAACTTATCATGAGCATTCATCTAGGGAACATGAAGCTCCTGACAAATTTGCTCCAGGGTGAAACTCTTGCCATTTCCCTGCTTTGCTGTAAGCAGGGCAAAATTGCATCTGCTTGTTGGGTGGGAGCGGCATGTATGTATCTTGCAAATCCCATTATTTATGGGCAGCCCAAATGACCCAGCCTGCTGGTCGCAGCGATTGATAAGCATCCTGGCTTCTGACCACAGCTCTTCCATAGCTCCCTGATTTTGGGCAAGTCACAAGATCCTCAGTTTCCCCAGCTGCAAAATGGGGGTAATAATAGTTTAGCATACCTACCTCACAGGAGAGTTGTGAGGTTTACTTAATATCTCTTAAGTGTTTTGGCATCACTGGATGAAAAGTGCTATGTTATGCTAAAATAGAATTAACTAATTTAATCACTTGGAAACTAGTTTTGCGCAGTTGGCAACTCCAGCTAAAATAGCTGAAAATAATACTATTGAAAGTAACACTAATAAACAGTTCAGTTGCCTCAGTGAAGATATGCAGTTTTAGCATTTACAAACGCAAACAACATTCTTTTGCACAGATTCACAAATTACCGTAGAGACAAATTCTCTCAACAAAGATACTAATCTGTCTATACAAATAAGAAAATACACAAGCAAATCTAGGGGTGGATTTTCTAAGCTTGACCTCTAGGATTAATCTCAATAGTTTGTTTCAAGCATGAGTAATTTTGAAAGAGCAGCATTCTAAACCAGATCTATTTTTTCCTCTTGAGCACTTAATAGTACATGAACAAAAAAACCACGTAGATGATTGACAGCTAGCTAAAGAACATGCAGAGAAACCCCCTTAGATGAAGATAAGGGAAAATGTTATTTTCTCCCTGAAAATAAGATATTGCTATCAAACATTTTGTTCTGTATTGGAATAATCTCCATGTTATGATAACCACTAAATCAGTAAAATAGCACAATTCTTGATATAGTTGTATCACTATATCACGCACCACCAGGTTCTGACAAAAAGCTGACTAAAAGATACCGTTATAAGCATTGGTATTTTCATGACAGTGCTCTATTAAGAATTATTTATCCAGATTCAACACTGCAAGGCAATGCCTTAACTTATGGATTTTTAGATTGTACTAAAAATACACGTGATCTACTTTAACACAATTAATGCCTATAGGTGTAGCATAATAATTCTTAAGAGCATACTTACGAGAGTTCAGTATTTATATTATTGATGTGTTCCTAGGCAGAAGACATATAAAGTATTTAAGTAATACTTAGCATATTTGTAATAAAGAGGAGAGCAGATTTCCCCCTGCGCTCACGCTGGGGAAAAGTGAGGAGCACCGCTGCCGTAGGCCATACTGCCTCAGCCGGAGGCCGCGGCTCCAGGCCGCTGCGGGATGCAGATGGCACCGGGGCCTGGGCACCTCCTCCCTGCCCAGGGCTGGCACCTGCCTCCCTAAAGCTGGGGCACAGGGAAGGCGGGAGCACCAGGCTCGGGCAAGGGGACGGTTCCTCTGTCCCTGCATGACTTTGCTTATAGGAGTGAAGCGTTGGGCCCGAGGCATTTGCTCCACACGCGAGTCTGTGCAGTTGGAGCACTGGAAAAACACATCCACCTAAGTAATGTGTAACAGCTTATGACCACTGGCTTTTAGTTAGTGGTACAGAAGGGACTTTTCTGAATTTTTATTTCAAAGGAAAGAAAGAAAGATTGATCACAAAATGTAGATTTTTTTTTTTTCCTATTCCCTCCCTCCTCATAGAAAGGTAATTCACCTATAGATGTAACCAACGCTTTCCAAATCAGAAAAAAAGAAGTGTGAAGATTTTTGATTGGAAAAATGAGGAATTGATTTATCTTTTAAAATTTTGTGATTGCTTTCTGATGTTATCTAACTAGCTCTGCATTTAGAGCATCAGTTAGCAATCCTTGAAGGCATTAGTAGACAGTATTGGCAGAAGTGAAGAAGCAAGCATCAATAAAAAGAGTTTTAAATCAATACAGGCCTCTCTAAACTGAGTATTCTCTAGGAGTGTACCTGACAGCAGTTTGGCTCTGTGCATTTATTTGACAAATTGGATTTTTAACCTCAGATGCTTGCTGTTGACAGCCTAACGATATACCCAGCACACACTATTTTTTTTTAAATTTTCACCCTTTCGGAGATTTTTTTAGACTTTTGTTTATTTCTTTAAAAACAACAACAACAAAACCCAACCAAACAAAAAAGAACACCCCACAATTTGTTTCACGAGTTGGTCATAACATTTCATATTGGATTTGGCATTGGCACTGCTCTGGAAAAATGTTTGAGTAATTTGAAATGTGTGTTGTAGGTTTTTAGCTGCTTTAACTTAATGAGGCTACAATGAAGTTACTACAAATACTTGATTTAAAGGTGATGAAGAAAAATCCTAGTAGTTTAAAGGATGGCCCCATTTTCCAGTTTCTACTGCTGCTACCACACATAAAATGATGCCACACAAGCAAAGTTTGAGGCCTTTTTGTCTCAAAGTTGCTATTTAATTTCAGATAAATACACGAGAGTATATATTATTTCTGAAAATAGGTGTATTTTGAAGTTCCCCATTATATGGGACTTAGTTTTTAAACTAAAAATGTGAAGTTACATATGTCTGAGAGAAGCCTTATACCTAGAAGTATTATCTACATTTTACCTTTTTGTGCAACATAAAATTTAGATTATACACAGATTGTATACCTGTGACACACTAGCAAGTTTTAAAATGAGAATCCTACTTAAAAGATTAAAAGTTTAGAGCTTTTGGAAACATCAGACTTCATAGATTAGTGCTCTTTGTCCTGCAGTCACATAGAAGATTTTTTTCCAATTCTGGATCCTAAGAGTTGTCCACTGAACAGTAAGCAATAAATCATCAACACGTGTTTTTCAAGTTAAGTAGATGGACATATATTTTCCACTTGCCTTTGCCAACATATTTTAAAATGTGATGGAACTATCCCCGTAAAAAAATCATTCTTTCAGATATCACTCCACTCCCAACTGGGCTTCGACACATATCTCTTCCTTGTCTGCAAAACCAGTGCTGTCCATTCAGTTTGCTATATCACTCAAGTGCTCAGAGGGCTGTTTGAGATGTTAGATATAGGGATGATGGATTGTGTTTCTAGGATGAATTTCAAAGGGACAATCGTGTGCAGTTACTAGCTATAGATGATTGATATAAATGTTTACCCCTGTATGAAGTATTTTACAGTTTTACTTGCAGATGTGTATTTATCTTGAGTTATACTTGACATAGAGTTTCTTTCAATTTTTTTTTAATACTATGTGTGTATTTTGGAAACCTTTTTAGATGTTAAAATTTTTGAATGGTTACAAATATTTCTTATAATACTGAATTGTTACCTGGAAACTCTTTGCAGTAACTTTTTTGTATATATTTGAGGGCCTTTTTTAAAAAGTATTGTTTGTTTTTTTGGGCAAAGTTTTTACAATTGGGAAGCTTTCAGAAGGGCCTTCCTCTCAACTAGGATACTAACAGAGGTAAGAGTTTTCTTAAGTATTTTGCAGTATTTTGCAGAACTAAGGATGTATCCTCAAGAAAATATTTATGGAAATAATTTACTTTTTTTTTACAATGCTTTTGTCTGTATAAAGTATGCAACAGAACTACATTAAGAAGGAAATATTGTCTACATAAAATATTATATGAAAGTTGGTACATAATTCTGACAAAAAACCTTGCAATTCTTTAAGCCATATTGTTTTTGTTATCCTTGGATGAAAATATCAGTATTAAGTAACCAGTGTATTATTCAAGTGCTTAGACTTATATGAAAATGCTTATACTGTTTATTTATGTGTATTTGGGGAAGGAGTGCTAGAAAAGCTATCACTAGACATGTAGCAAGTGAGGAGCAAATAACAGTATACTGTCACTTTATGGCCTTGTGAGAGACACAAAAGACGTTGAAAGCACCGTGGAGACTCGGCTCTCAGAAACTCCGAAGCACAAGTGGTGGGTTTCAAATGGTGGCTCTTTCCTTCCCCATAACTAGAGGGGAAGAAAGTTGGTTGGGAGGCTGTTTAACTTGACTTTCACAACTCTTTGCAGACTGTGAGCTCAGCTATGCAGTATCATCTACAGCAATAATAGCAATCAAAGGATGTAAGAGAAAAGGATTGAAGTAGATTATTGTAGGGGTTTATGTTTATTTTAATTAGAACTCATAGCAATATAGAATATGCATGTGCACGTATTCGAAGCATTTTACACTTTACATTTCATGTAGTTTGATTATATTATGAAGGATTGATTTTTTAGTTTGATATTTTACCATGCTAAAATGGGAGGTCTGCCCAACCCTATACTGGATTCTTATTTCCTTTAAAAGGTTATTTAGTACAGCACTCACTGAATTGTGTAATAGTGCTAAAACTAACACTATCTTATAAATTTCTTCAGCTTTAAAAAAATTAACCTAATGATTATTACATTTGTTAGCTGTACCCACTGACCTTGTCAGATTCAGTTGGCAATTTGTATAATTTCTTTTTCTGTAACTGTTAATAAACTTGTACAGCTAAAACAAACAAAACCTATGGACAAAGGCCTCAGAGGTACCAGTTCTGTTTCAGCAATCAAGATGACAGCTTGCTCATCTAGTGACTGTATTGCTAAAGAGACTGTAAAACCTCTGTTGTGGATTGTCCATAAAATGGCATTCCGACATGTGCCTTATTTGCTGGATAGTATACAGCTTTCCTCTAGTATTCTAGCATTTTAATGCTGTATTAAAGTATTGCAAAAAACCCAACAAGAGTGTGGCATGGTTTTCTTGAATGTTCCCTCCTTTGTACTGACTGTTTCATCAAATGATGAAAGACATTCTCAGCTGAGCCCCATGGAAAGGGAAAGCTCATATGCAGAACTTGGGGAATTTTTTTTTGAAGAATAAAAGATACTGCTCTTCACTACAAATTTGGCTACAGCACTGTTCCCATAGCAAACAGAAGCCACAAAGCTGAGCTCAGTACTGAAATACATCTTTTTACAGAAGACATGGGGCTTCCCGAAAAATCCACAAACACCTGAGGTTTAGCACTCAACTGAGACAAGAAAACATTCTGAGTAGAACAACTGCAAAGTCCTAGCTCCCTATTGCCACATTTTCTATGATTCCTCAAAGAAGTAACTTTTTCATATTTAAAACAGAAGTAGATTAACACAAACAATATGGCATCAACAAGGACATTTAAACTACTCTCCCCTCATTTTTCATTGCCAAGCACTTCGCTTTCCTGCTCTGTATGAATGAGGTCAAGAGACAATGCAACAACCCGCTTGTAATGGAAGGGCCAAATGATTCCCACTGCAAGAAAAATAATAGGGCTTTCATAAAAGAGGTTTCATATAACACTGATACTTTGAAATAAAAAGCTTTTTCATTATTCTTAAATTAAAACCAATTTAAACAGCACACCAAGGCTACTACTTTTCAAGTTAGTGACATCACACCAGAAGTCCCTCCTCGGATCCTCCCGCTGTATTGCGGGCGTACCGATTCGACCTTAAATCCCATCTAGCAAGGGGAAACAGTCTGCATATTACACTTGTTTAATTTCACTCAGGGCCCTCAGACATGGAATATTCACTGCCATATAACACAGTCAAATGTTAAAAAGGCTGCTCCTGTCTCCATACCCCTCTGAAAAAAGTCTGCACACAAGAGACATTGGCAAGGAAAAAGGAACCTAAAACACCAAGAGTTGAATGCTGACAGTCAGGCCTTTCCACTAAGAACTAAAGAAACCTCTTAACTGTAACATACAAAATTCTTACTCCTGATAAGTATACATAGTTTGTCATCCTGAAAAATAGAATGCAACATTCAGGTTTGCTTTTCTCTAGTGTTTACCTGCTGGACTTAGCGAAACAGATTTGTCAGCTGTGTGGGTTCAGCCAGCACTCCTACTCATCAAGCACTTTTGTTTTACTGAAACTAATCCAATTGCTCTTCCTCACCATCTGTATCTCAAACACATTTCAGATAATGAGCCCTAGAAGGCTGATCATGATATCAAAACTGCAAAACCTCATTCAAACAATACAGATTAACACCTCTTACAATCATTTTGCAAACTTCATAAGGCATTTTAGTAACTGAACATGCCAAGAAACACCTACCTCAGCCAGCCTTTATGGGGTCTTTATCCAAAGGGCCAAAACTGAAGCAGAGGCAATCGCAGGTGTGAGGTGTTGGAGCACCCGTGATGTACAGCCCAGAGTAGCAGAGACAGCCAGCACTGCTGTGCAAGAGAACAGAGCCCTGTGAGCCAGCCCTGGCTAAAGCACTGCCCAGGCACACAGCTCCAGGGCTCATGAGGAGACCAGGAGCAGCACTAACCCTGGGCATTCTTTGAAGACTTCCTTTCTATGCCATGAACTTAGCTAAATAAAAATTAAATTTTTGCCTTTTTTTAGTAAGAGGTAAAAAGGGACCCTGCATGCCCAGTTTACCCAACCAAACCCCACACCTACAGAGAAAGCAAATCATAGCCAAAAACTTTATGTATGTTTTAAGGGGAATAGGGTGTAAACCAAAGATTTTCTTTTAATTGCTACTCTAGTCTCCTATTCACCAGCTGAGACCAGAAAAGAGAATGCCAGAATACCATAAGAAAGCTTTATCTCACACAATTTCTGAGCACATCAAAGCAGCAGGTGTGGGAAATCTAACAGTAGCCAGCTTTCCATGAAGTTTCCTTATAGTTTTGAAACATAAGAAGGTACAACTCAAAGGATTTCAAAGAAGCCAGATATATTTACACCCCACTTGATTTCACCCAGCAGAACTTGAAGGAATAATGCAGGAAAAGACTGCAGAAGTAACAGGAAGCAAGACCTCAAAACTCCCTTCTGGCAAATAAAACAGTGATAAACAGACAAATACTATGAGCACAGGAAAAAAATACCACTGCTGAGTACCCTCAGATCAAAATTCAGAGAGTTGAAACCCAGTGCCCCTGGAAAGGGCCTCCTTTTTCTCTGCCTCACTTAAATTGGCTACTGGCCCTGATTGCTGAGGGCTCCATCTGTGCTGGCCAGCTGTGTGGGGGGTGGGAAGGGGATGGAGGGGAATGGGGGTGGGCACCAGCTCCTCCACAGGTGCAAGGGCTTCCTGCCTCGCTGTGCCTGCTGCAGCACAAACCCCAGAGCCCTCTCCAACAGTGCTACAAGAAAAAAAGAGCACAGACATCAGTGCCACCAACAGGAATCTTCACAGGCTGCTGGGAGGCGAAGGATAGTTCAGTTCACATCTAGGAGAGGCAAATAACTCTCCTTTTAATGTTCACAGCAGCTGAAAGATCAACACAGTTAAATCTCCAGCAGCTGTAGAAATTTTATTAAGGGATATACACAAGTAAACGTCACTAGGCAGAAGCTTGAATAGCACACATTGAAATCAACCAATTAAAACTGCTTTCCAACATACCCCGCTAAAGTTTCTGAATGTCTTGGACAATTTTTGAATACAAAGAAATTACACATAGCAACTAATACCTTGCCCAGCTACTAAGGTGTGGTTACTCCTTTGGATACTTGGCTACCACAAGTTTTTGCATTTCATTAATTAAACTAAGTAAAAGTGTCTGCGTTAAATAAAGTCAACGACTCACACGGACATGTTCCAGGATTTGAAGAAATGAAACAATGTTTATTAAGTTGGGAGGTGAACAGTAATGCACTGACTCAGAGTTGCAAAAGCAATACCAAACACAAGTAGCAGCTGACAGAGTCCCTGATGCTCGATGAAAGACACCCCAAATGGTGCATATTGAATAACAGACTTTAAATTAGCTAGTAATAGTCAGCAATAAGTGCATTGTGTTATTTTGGATTGTTCAAATCAATGTCATAATAGTTTTTTTTAAAAAGAGACAAACAGAGGATTTGGAAGTAGGAACAAGAAACTAAAGAGAAAACATCCTTATATGATCCTTATCACTTAAAAAGGACAAAACAGAAATCAAAAAAATCAGGAACGATGAAATGCAAGAAATTATTTCCCTGTGAAAGGAGACTGTGCACTGGGCCTCCATCTTCTGGGAAAGAGATCCCTAAGGGCAGTGTTAGTATCCCAGAATATAATAAATGACAAAAATAAGGGAAGAAATATTAATTGCTTCTACAATGCTCTCCTGGAAGACGGGAATTTTGGATACAAACAACTGAGGCAATATAATTAAAACAAAAATTTCACACAGCAGACTGAAATGCATAGTCATGGGATATTCTAGCTGTCAAAAGAATAAATGAGATCAAAACCAACTACAAAACCACATTAAAAAAAAAAATTGACTCTGCAAGAGTTATTAACCATGAAGCTGTGACCCTGCTCAGGAAGTCCCAAAGCACAGAAGCCGCCAGCAGCAACAGATGATGCCAACAGAACATTGACTGCTTGTGGTTCATATCTTTTCCCTCACTAAACTACTGTAGGAAAGAAGATATCCGAGTAGGTGCTAGTCTGATTGTTGTCCTGGCCCAAGGATTATTTTTTGTGTGACATTAGGAGCTGCAATATGTGAATGTAAACATATTTCAGCTCCATATGTAAGGAAGTATGTGGCACCCACCAGGCACCTGACAGCTGCTGGGGAAGACTCAAACAGACATGCCCAGAAAAATATCCTTTATTTTCCCAGCATTCATGCTCTGGAAGAGGGCCTCGAGACTCACCTATGCTCACGCTTGGTTGGGCTAATTGGCAGGAAACTAATTGAAACACCACCATAATTTGTAGTCTCCAACAGAATATTGCACTGCAGTAGCAGTAGTTTTGGTTTGGGTTTAATTTTTTTTTTAAAATTCTTTGCATATACTTTTGTTTAAAAGCTGTTTCTAATTAGCTATGTTTAAAGTTATTTTAAATGCATCTATGCACTGCATTCCTGTTTGCTGGGCCACACCACCCACTCTTGCTCTCCAAGTGCCAGGACAAGGTTTAGCCTTCGATTAGCTTTACATATGGTTTTCTGGGGTCACAAAGGAATTTACTGAGTCAAGGAAAATTTCTAAGATGTGTTTAAGCACCTCTTAGCATCCAAAAGGTCCAGTAAATGGAGCTCATGACAATGAGGTTATGGGCTCTGGCTGAGCCACGCGCCATGTCGCGATGGGAGACAGCCAAGCTGTGTTGGGCTCCCTCAGTGGATCCGGCCAGGCTGTGCTCAGCCCTCCTGGCCAGCACTGAGCCACAGCCAAGGACACTCTGAATTAGCATGGAGGTTGGTTAGCCTGTGCCCGTGTTTCCCCATCTACTGATTTTAAGTCATGGCTTTTACTCCAAGGGTGCAACTTCATACCCAGGAGCTGCAGGGAAGGCATGAGATGTGCATGTCTGGGTCGAGAAACACCTTACCTTTTCTGCCATAAATATCCCTGCCCATCTCTCTGTGAGTGGAGGAATGTCAGTCTGAGGCAGACAGGAATATTCAGACCAAAGAAGATACATCAGGAGGCTTTTGTGAAATAAATGTAGCCATGAGAAAAAAGTGACCTAGCCCTGATTTTTTTCCTACAATGAACCCTGTGCACCTCTTTGCAAGAATTTAGCACAAGAGGAGAAGCAATAGCGTCTCAAATAAGGCTTTACAGTCCCAGCAAAGGTCAAGTTCACCACGAGGTATGTGTGATTTGCTTTCTCAAGAACTGTACGTGTTAAGTGAATCTTGGATTTCTTTTTTAAATGAGAATTTAATACACTTCATAAACATGATCTTCCCTTCAGCACTTTACCTGCAAATCTGCCTAATTTCAAATGGCTTTTTAAATATGAAAAGTAGGGGAAATTTGTCACCTGGGGTTTTTTTCTAAAGACAGACAATACAGCAAGTAGTGATGGGCCTATAAACCTCACTTTCACAACTGGCACATATTCTGGTTTTCTTAAAAGTTAAAAATGGCACTTTTTTTCCTCAGTGCAGATACTGTCTAGTCTCCAGCATCTAACCAATCCCTTTCAGGGATACCTAAGAAAAAAAGAAAAACAAAAAGGAAAAAGAAAAAGAAATCTGCTACTAATTCAGTCGACAGCTGTGTCCTGTTACCCAGAACATACAAGCGAACAAACCAAAAAAAATCCCCAGAACTAATTTCCTAAAAAACCCAGCTGGTTAAAGTCTGTTCAGTGACTGGAATAAGACATGAATATTTAGATTATAAAGCTGGTGAACTTCATCAGAGGCTCCTTCACCTATAGATTCAGTTTGTAAGTGATTGTGCATAAAATAACTGGAACGGTAAATTTCAAGTCCCTCTATACCTCCTACCTCCCCACTTTCTCTTGCCTCTCCCAGCTCCTCCCCACTGCCTGTATTTTACAGCTGTTGCTCATTTCAAGTCTGAAGTTGTATTACATGCTTTGCATTGCCCCTGGTTTTTCAAAAGTATGTTTAGAATGACAATAACATGCTGTCCCCTCCAAACATCCTTAATTGTGTTGCCACACACATTCCCCAGCCCTTGCCTCACACCACCTGCGGCACAGGTAAATACCCTGGTGCTCCCCATTGCCACTCGTACTCTTAAGAAACCTATTGGTTCTGCAGAAGGATGCAGGTAAGTGACCACAGCCATCTCCCTGTCGTCACAGGAAGCATATCAAGGTCTCTGTATTCCAGTCACAATGTGGTTTCTGGTCTTTCTCACACAGCCCTGGTCACTGGCTTAGCAGAGAACCAAAAAAGTCTCAGATGAGGCAGACAGCGCTGCTTTCTAAGGGCTATGAGGTGAGTTCTTGCTTGCTCCATTAGTCCCCAGGTGTGGCAAATTGCAGCTGGGTTACAGCCAAATAGTCCTGGCCTTTTCTTCTTCCCAAAGCTCCTTCTGTCAATCTTCAGTGTAAGAGCTCCAGGAGGATTTCCCATTAGGGATGAATCTGATTTTTCTACCACATGAATGGCCTGGTTGGAGCCTCTTTCTTTGTTTTCGTGGAGCCACTGCACGGCTCCTCGGGGCGGAACACACACTGCTGGGGGAGCACTTTGCTCCCCTCAGCCTTAGGGAAGACAAGTGACACAGTGGAATGGCTTTGCAGCACAGCAAAAATCATCCCAACCAGGGAACGCTGGGTATGAAAATGATCTTCCTGATTTCTCCTTTTAGCACATTTTTTTGCCTAGTGAGAAGGAGGCCGAGATGGAATGAGCAGACGGGTCTGCAGGATCGGTGCTGGCAAACATGGAAACTTTTACAGCTTCTGGCTCCAGCCCCAGCTTGTCCCCACTTTCCACGAATGCCTAATTGAGACTGTCTGGCTTTTTCCGCAGAGGTGGGAGCCAGTTTCCAGGCAGGGCATATGGGTGTATTCCGTAAGACTTTGCCTTGTAAAGTTTTAGCCCCCAAAAAAGCCTCCTGTCTCCAGGATGATTCAGTGGCTGGTGAGGGACTGGCTGCCAGGCGGGGGTGAGGATTGTTGCTATTGACAGGAAAAACCAGAGGGTAGAAGAGGGGACAGAGCAGCTCTCTTGTAAAGAAATGATGTCACAGCAATCACGTCATTTTGTGTGGGGCATGGACTCCATGCAGGGTACTACACTTAAGTTCCTGCAAGACGGAAGACACATCTACGGCTGCAGCACAGGTATGTTGGGCAGCAGCATGAGGGTGTAGCCATTGTGGCTGTTCATCACTTGAAGACACCTGTGGTGCTTCTGGCGTGATGCATGAGCAGGGCACTGTCAGCTGTCCCATCCCCCAGAGACCACCTGCAGCAATCACAGGACCCACCCGGCCCTGCACCTTCACCAGCAGCTCTCGCAGCCGCAGTGCTACAGTGTGTTCAGAGGGGCAGGTCCCAAAAGAAGAGGCATGTCTGAGTATCACTGGGGATGGCAGCAGCTCCCACACCAGAACTAGCCCGAGCTGCTGTTTCCATATGCAGAGCAGCAAAGAGCCATGCAACGCCACGGCTCAGTTTCCAGAGCAGGATGGGGCTGGCCATGCCACGAGCTTTGCCTCTCACTGGTGTCCTGTAGGTGCCCGAGTCAATATTAGCTCACACCCAGCCTAGATAGGGAGCAATCGAATAACTCCCAGCGAGGAAGCTGTCTGGACTCCCCAGCATGCTGTGTTCGCACTATTCCTTTCTCAGTGGGACAGACCCTGCACCTGCCAAACATAACGTGGATGATGGAGTGGCCTGGCCAATCATGGATGTTGGGGTTTTTGTTAATCACATGGAAATCATTTTGGACAATTAAGCACACAGATGAAAGGCCAACTGGCTGCATATGTTCTGTGGGGCATGACCTAAAAGCAGTCCCAGTCATTGAAATGATGTAGTGTGAAAGCTGGATTAAACAGGTCAAGTAAATTTGGAGCAGCTAAAATAAACTGAACTCTCTTCCAAAACATATGTTGTGCTTGCCACATAATATTGCTGTACTGTGGTAGCATGTCCCACACATGCCAAAATTGTGATACGCTTGTTCCAGGGTCACAGCGCCAGAGGGAGAGAGTGAGGATGGTTACTTTGGAAAAAAGCCGGTCAGAAAGTAGCTCTGCCAAAGTCATAAGCGCTCCTGAATGAGCTGCCTTATAAGGCTTTGCACATCTTCCCTGCAGCCTACCTGCCCAAATAGCCCGAGCCCAAGGAAGGGATTCAGTCTCACACTGAGCAATCAAACATGAATGAATGTTCTGGCCTTTTGGTTCCCTCTATAAACATTTTCCAGCTAGTGGTAAGCTGTTTTGAAAGCCCCCAGCAGCTTGGCTGGGAGCTGGAGACATTTTACAACATCTGGGAATGATTCCTGAACCGCTTCCCTGCATACACCTGTATTGAACTCCATTTGCAGCCAGTTTGCTGTGGACAGCCAGCCTGCACTGCCTACCCAGGACCAGGGCTGGGAGGGCATCACCACTGGCCGGAATGGCCAGCTCCTCCTAGCAGGGTTGGCAGGGACCTGCGGGAGGGGCTGACAGTGTGAACTGCTCACTATTCCCCTGCGCTGACCTTGCTTTGAACATTCACCAGGAACATACAGAGGGTAAAATGCTTTATTGGAGTGATGTGGCCAGGAAGGAAAAATAAATAAAACAGTCCTCAGCCACTCATGGGCAGATTAACAAAGCTGGGCATTAATAATACTGGGAACAGAGGGAACCCAAAGTAAGTTACAAAAGGGCTTGGATCAGCTGCACCCTTTTTCCATGTCATGGTTCTCCACATCAACCCTTGCCCAGGTCAGTGCTACTCAGTCTTCCACACTGCTCTTATTTATTTTCCTACCATGTAATTACCATATGCTTTGTATTATCTTTGTTTTTACTTTGTCTTGGTCATCCCAAACCTTTGCTACACCAGATAATCAAGAGTTGACAGCAGTAAGCCATTAGATAGTAAAACACAGCACTTGAAAGATAGGAAATGTTAAGGGTCAACTCTTCAAATTCTTCCTTGTTTGGAACCCTGCAACATGCAAAGGTTTTTATCCATCTTGAACTCATCATTGGAAAAGTGGTTTTAGTCTGTATGTGGGGCTCTAGCAATGTT
Organism: Dryoscopus gambensis; assembly: GCA_013389985.1. Lineage (NCBI taxonomy): Eukaryota > Metazoa > Chordata > Aves > Passeriformes > Malaconotidae > Dryoscopus > Dryoscopus gambensis. The sequence goes on from WEIT01030419.1 coordinate 57,042, forward strand.
TTTTTGAATGGCTGTATTTTATTTTTGTTGCTAATTGCCAAAGCCCTGCCTCTTTTGTGGGGCCCTGATGAATAGTGCACGTGGCGTGAAGTTCCCAGAGCTAGAGAAGGTGGTAAGGGCATGCTGCCCCTGAGACAGCTGGACAACACGCTCCTTTTTTTTTATTTCCCCATGAGAATTTCCAAATGTACCAAAGTTCATGAGTTTGCAAGTAATATTCTATAAATGGAACCTGTAAATCCAAAGAAAACTTTATGAAGGAAGAGAAAACTACTCAGAGAAGGTAAAAAAGCTGACTAGAAACTTGGGGATTCCCAACTAGCCACAGGTGACCTGAGCGCTGGCCACACTGACTGGCGGGTTGTGTGCAGAATTCCTGGGTAGCCAAGATGCCTGCTTGGAGGCAGAGAGAAGGGAGAAGAGAAGGTCAAAAGATGAAGAAGTTCTGAACCCCAAAGTATGAATGTTTCTGGAGTTCAGAAACATACCCTAAAAATAGGAGAAGAAATCGACTGCTGATACTCAGTCTTTGCGTTCTGTGTTTTATTTTCCATACCTCTCTTTTTCTATATCTTTTTTCTTATAAGTCTTGATCTGAAGGCTTAATAAATAACCATCTGCTTTGGTTCAGTGCCAGCCCCACTAACCTGACAGAATAATATAGAGAGAAGCACAACCTGCAGGCAGCCTGGTGCCCACAGCAGCATTTGGGCAGTGCTTGGGAAGATGCCCTTACCTCTGCAGAATCCCAGAACAGGTTTTTTTCCAGCCTTCAGAGAAGTGCTCCTTGGCTCCTCGAACACAGGTATCCCAGCCACAAGGAAAGGTGACAGTAAAGCACAACAGATAAAATCCAAAGCCTTTGGGGTTTGTCATACATTTATGTAGCAATTGGAAAGTGGGGGGCTGATTGTAGCGTAACAACCCACTTCTCTTCTAAAATTACACATGTATTTGAAATTGTTCCTTAAAACTTAGTGAGATAGTCAGCTTCAATGCAGCTAAAACCTCAGCACATCGAGCTTGTTGGCTATCAACTGTTTTATCCAGATGAAGGGCAGGTACAGCCCCTATTTTTGAGTCCTGCAAACCAGTCCTATGCTGGGAAGGAAGCTGTACAGATTTCACTGACTTCAGGTGAGCCTAGCCAGGTGACTGCTCCTTGGGGATGCTGTCATGCACCCAGGATGAGATGAAAAGGACACAAGGAATGTTGATGAGTTCTGAGAAACTGTACCTGCTGCCTCCAAAGCCAGCCCAGGGATTCACCTACTGGCTGAGGCAAAACTCACTATTATGCTGCCAGCGTGATTCTCACAGGTCCCCAGGACTGTGGCAGCAGCTTGTGCTGGTGCTGGGGAGCTGCAGTGCTCCCTGGCCAGCTGCATTTCCAGCCTTTCCATTCCCCTTTGGTGTCTTGGGACATCCTGCCCCACCGACTGCAGCCGTTACTCGCTGCAGCGCTGGCAGGAGCCTCTTAGGGGGTGTGTGTTCACTGAGGCCTATTTTATATATGTCCAGAAGGATCTTTTGTACAATCAAACATCTGAACTATGTCAGTGCTGCATGGTTATTTCTGAAGGCTGTGGCAGCGTCTCTGTGCTGTCTGTTATATTTCTCCAGAAGACTTTTGCCAGATGGCTGTACACGGCTGTGGTGTTACTGAGAGCTAAATGAAGATCTCATGCAGAAGCCCCTTAAAAAATTCATGTATTTAGTTTGCCAGAAAAACAATGATTTTTAAGATGAACCAAAGTTTTAAAGACAAATCTGGACTTTTCTGAACATATTAGAGCTTTTCTCCTGAAAAACAAACAGGGGCTGGTGGTTGAGTACTGCAACTAAACTACACTGACAGGCTGCCTGATGACATCCTTCATTTTGGTGTGGCTGACAGCTCCTGAGGAGTAACACTGCAGCTCAGCCAAGGCTGAGCATGCCAGTTTCTCCATCCCACTAGCTATCTGGTGGCCAAGGAAAGAGGTCCAGTGGGGAGCTCAGGGTATATGTTCAAGCTCTCCTGCCCTATAGAAAGGAGGAGAGTGAAACCTGTATGCTGTAGACTGGCAGAGCACCAGGATTTACCTCTGATGGCTGCCTTGCATCTGGTCACCTTCACAGTCAGGCAGCAACAAGGGTGGCTGGAAGCATTGAACCCCTGGCAGCAGGAGAGGGCTTCCCCAGCACCGTTGCCGGGGTCCCTGCAGCCCAGGACCCTGCACAGCGAGGGGTCAGGTCCCCAGGCTGGTGCCTCTTTGCAGGCACTGAGGTGACGCTGGCAAGGGGGGACTCCGCTCTGGGCAGTTGGCCAAGGCAAAATCCTCTCCCATTCTGCTTTTGCTTGGCGCTTACTTTGGTAGATGATTCCTGCTCCCAATGGGCCTTACGGTATGAATAACGGAGTGCTTTGTGGTTGAGCACCTACAGCTCTGACAAAGGCCAGATTGCCACAGTTATTTCCTCTTGTATGTAAAAAGGGAAACAGTGGTATCTCACACACCTCTGGGCAGAAATAGCTGACAAAAACCAACTTCATGGCAAAAATTGCTGCTAATGGTATCTGGACACCTCTTTGACGTGTTAAACTACTAATTCAAAATACTGCCCTCTGATGTGGAACATATTTTTAGCTGGAGGAATTAGGATATTTTGGGAAGACTTGCCTTCATAAATAACCCCCTGGCTTAGATGTTGACTTCAGTTTTACAGCTGGAACCCAACTCCCAGAGCTCAAGGACAAGAGCAAACCATGGCTCTACTCACTGGTCGGCTACTTGGGCAACACAAACACACACAAATTAACATCTCCGGACATTTCCAGGAGCGATGGAAACTAATAATTCTTTTGGACAGGATGGATTTCCTGCTGAATTTAATAACAACAGTTGGAGACAACCGTCTGGATACTTGCTGCTTTGAGATAAAGAGCCAGTTAAAAAACTGTAGTGATTTTCCTTGCAGAAAATTGATGTGCGACAGCCAGACATGTACTTTCCTATTTCTAGTCATCAGTGTGTATATTTATAGAACCCCCCACCAGAAAAATGCTTAAGATGAAGAAATAAAACTCGCCCACTATTAGCAAGCTTGCTTTTTACGAGGTTTTCAAAGCTATACCAAATTTCAGGGCTCTGGGTAGAGGCTTTCACAAGGTCTGTGTTTGGCACCCCATTCCCTTTGAATTCAGATGAAGCTGGGAGGCTAACTCCCTTCAGGACCTTGCAAACCGCCACTTTTTGTCTGCAGTGGTATAATAAAAACACAAGTGGAGAGAAAGAGAGAGAGAGAAACTCCTCCAAGAACAGACGGAGAACAAGAGTAGAAAGAAATGATAAGGAGTGCTGGGAAGCCAAGATTCACATCAGGAAAGGGAGTTTTAAATGCATTCAGAGGCCAAAATGGAGCATTAAAGCATCTATTGTGACAGTCCATATGCTACAAGTCATTATATCCCAGCCAGTGACTCTTATATTATTTAGCCTAATAACTCTTCCAGCACATGTTCAAAGAGAGGCACTTATCCTCATTTCCTGTATTAATTTGCACACCTCAAATTCCAGGTGTGTCTTTTTGTGCTTTCATACAGTAAATTAAGTACCCGGTAATTTTTTCCCACATTCCACCTATATAGTGTCACTCCCAGATATTTCTTTCCCTCCCTCCCATTTTATTCTCCTTTAAGCAAAAAAGTTTCTTTGAGTAATTTTCTTTTACTCGAAATAATTTCTGCTGCTCTTTTCTGTCACTTGCCTAATTTTTCAATATCTCTTGAAAGCAGTCCCTGAACCACAAAGAGCATACCTGTGTCTGTCTCTCTGTTTAAACTTCCCCTCTTTCTGCTTCCTGTTCCCAGGAACTGCAGTGGCCCTTTTGCCACAGCACCATAATGGAAGTTCATGCTGGGTTTTGACTCCACAGCAGCCCTTAACTCCTTCAAACAAGCAGGTTTTAGGATGCAATGCTCACTCTATACATGCTGCCTCCATCCTTGCAGAAGTACAGCTTCGCAGCTGGCCGTATAAAAAACATCAAGTCATTCTCATTATTGTCCTGGATTTTCCTGCCATCATCATTACCTGTTTATCATCATTCTGTCTGTAAGTTTTGTCACCAGTAATTTTATATTGGTATTGATGAAAAGAATTGATCAGGAATTGGTTTAGATGTCCCAATCCTGGCAAAATGCCTTTGACTACACAACCTCTGTTGGTCCCGGCAGTCCCAGGGCAGGGATGCATCCGCCTGTGCATACCTCAGCATCACCCAGGCCTGGAGGGGCCCAGGGTGGAGGTCATTTCCCTGGGACCCAGCTATATTTTGGGTGGGTGTGAGGGGCAGACTAGCCCATCTAGTCCTGGATGTGAGACAAGTATGAGTTCATTAGGAGAGACTGCAGTTACAGCCCAGCCTTCCCTCTCCACTGAGACAAAGTCCAGCAGCGCAATGTGCTCTAAGACAAATGAACTGGCTTCCCCTGGGAAAGCTTGTAAAGACCATCAGTGTTTGAGGGGAAGCATAGGTTGAAGGAATTAAACTTGATTCCAATCTGACCACAATCCAAAGTGAAAATTAATTCCATCTTAAATACTAGGTTTCTTAATAATTCTTTTTAGTTACTGAAGCAGGCTCTGAGTTGGATCGTCATCTCTTTACTGGGCCCTCACCCACTAGTATCAGAGTGCTCTTACAGTTCTTTTTTTATCTGACAAGGGTTACTTTACTTCCCCACTGAACTCTCCTGGGCTGCTCCTCTGCTGGAGCAGACTGTGGAGAAGGAAAAAAAAAAAGAAATACCTAGCAGAGGCTGGCGGGGAACCCCAATAACAGACCAACACATTTTGCTCAAAAGCAAGTACTTCTGCCAGGTCATTTAGAGGCACCTTTCCCAAATGACAAACCCTTCAGCAAACCTTTGGGTCCATGAATGATCTTTGGTACAAACAGAGCTCAGAAAATGAGGTCAAGAAAAAACATTGGTATTGCAAATCAAGGCTTAAAGGTGCGATTTCAATCACTTCAAACTCTTCCCTTTGCTTTACAAAACTCCTGCAGTAATTAAGTCGTATCTGTCAGAGGCTGCTTTTAGTTGAAGCCACTCATTCACAAGTAGAGATTTCTATCCCACTCCTTTATCAGTAGAGAATCCTATCTCCCCCAGTTGATTTATCACTAAAGATCCCTATCTCTCCTTGAACCACCCCTGCCTCAGTAGCCAGCCTGGAGACAGAGCCAGCAGCAGGGTATCTGCAGGAAGAGTTGGCCACTCCCTGCTCATCCAGGGGCTGCATCCTCTAAGCCTGACACTTATCCTGGTGTTTTACCATGGGAAAAAATGACAGTATATAACAGTGTGGAGCTGCTTTACCTCCTCTGAAACAAACTGTCGGCAGTTGCCATACACATAAAAAGCCATCATTAATTTCTGGCCTGGATGACCTAATGGTGAGGGTATGAGCCGTGCCCAGGGGCAGTAAAGGCTGTCACAGACCCCCTCCCAGGTCTTGGCGGAGGCACCACTGAGAGCAGAATCCAAGGCACCACCCAATGGCCCAAAGCTGGCCTGATCCAGCAGCTCATGAGCAGAACCCCGCAGCCACCAGTGTGGTGTCACCATCAGAAGGCAGCCCAGCAGCACAGACAGCTCCTGGTTTGGCCACGTTACAGTCTGGAGCTTGGCTAACCCCTGGCAGCTACAGCAGGAGCACAAAGCACAAGAAACAGCTCCCCAAAATGCCAAGTCAGCAGTTTTCTTATCAGAGGAGACTGAAAAACAGGGCTCTGAAAGACACTGGGAGAGTTTCCCACTAAACATCAACTACTAGGCCTTTATTTATAACTTATAAAAGTAATCGCATTTCAAATCTGTCCAAGGGAAAGAAGGGCTGCTTTGTGTTTTTTGACCTATGAATTTTGTTACCAGAAAAACTGCTGTATTAAGCACGAATGGTGATTATTAAAAAGCAAAGCCAATAAAAATGATCCAGAGGACAACGTTCCATAATAGAGACCATAAACTACAAGGACAAGAGAAGGGCAATATGGAAAAAAGTGATAGGAAATGAACACCTTTTATTGCCAGTTAGTCTTACAAACAGAAGAAATCACATCAGTAGACCTAAAATAAATACATATATACTTTCAAACTCAATATTGACCATATATGCTTGGGAAGGGTTTCAGGTGGCATTGAGTTTTAATCCTGGGACACTGCTAACCACACTGGGCATTTTGCCTTTAACAGTAGTGGGTGGGGAGTTACCCCATGAACCTAAAGGCTTTGTATGTCCAGGTGCAAGGATTTTTGTTCAGGGAGGAACTTAAGGGAGGAGAAATGAGAAGCTGTTTGCTATTGCATTGGGCTTGGGTTTGTTTTAAACATTAGAGACTAGTTTTCAAAAGATGCAGGGCTTGGATGCAGCCATTCAGACATAGTTGTGCAGAAGTTTAGACTAGGTCCATTTCCAGTTTTAATAAACCAGTGGCTGTAATAAAGGACAAGGAACTTTAAAGTGTGCAGGGCTAAGATATAATATTTTATAGTTCTTTCTGCAAGGCGGAAAGTTGATATCTCACTAATGCATACTAGAGGTTGTTGGAGAGTTTCCTAAAATAAAGGACCTAGTTATTTTTTTGGTTTTATTCATTCTGCTCTGTAGTCTGTGGTTTTGTTTTTCCAGTTTTCCATCGCTCTGTGCCAAGTAGTACATAATACATGTAAAATACTCACTGCCCTCATTTATGCTGAGGGTCTGTTGGTATCAGTGAAACCACCTCAGCACTGGGACCCTAACACTGCGATGCCCCAGCTGTAAGACTGTTGAGAAAAAGCTAAGAAATAACTGGCTATAAACTATGTGCTTCACCAGGAGGAGTCTTGTCCTAATAAGTTACACTGGATTGGAGCTGGATAAAAATTTCGCTGATTATTGAAGGTCTGTATCAGCTTAAGGATCACATCAGATCACATCACGTGGCCATAAGTCAGAGAATCATAGCATCAGAATGGTTTTGGTTGGAAGGGACCTTAAAGACCATCTAGTTCCAACCCCTCGGCCCAGGGCAGGGACACCTTCCACTAGACCAGGTTGCTCAGGGCCCCAATCCAGCTTTGCCTTGAACATCTTCTGGGATGGGGCAACCACAACTTCTCAGGACAGCCTGGTCCAGTGCCTCACCACACTCATAGTAATTTTTCAAGTAATTTTTCCTGGTGTTTTTCCCCCTTTGGGACCACATTTCCCAGCACATTCCACTTGCATGACTAGACGGGAGGGAATGAGCTAGGGGCACCTGGAGAAGGGACAGAATCCACCTCAGCACCCTGATCAGCAGGAAATGCTCGCCAGGTGAATGATGTCAAATACAGACAAGATCAGAACCACTTTATCATCCAACTCATATTTCTGCCAGGTTTTGAGAGAACAACTGAAGAATACATGCTGAAGCTGTGACTGACACAGGACTACTGAAATAATAAAATAGGGGAAAATTCAGGATAATGAATTACATCAGCGGAACAGGAACAGTTTGGGGTTTTGTTAAGCCTAGGACCTTAGTCAGCAATGACACACTTGGGCAATATTATTTTAACCCTTTGACTCCTTGATGCAGAGTTCAGCCTGCTCTTTGAGGGGCCCTGCTCTCAAAGAACAATAAGGAACAAACCTATGTTATCTGCAGGGTGTAAGTAGCCATTGAAAAACTGTCAGCTTCATTCCTGAGGAGCAGAAGCAGCCTCTGGAAAAGTGGAATGGGCCATGCTTCAAAAGGGGGAAAAGAAGGTACTGAGTTCTCTTAGGTGGGATAACAATGGCTGTAAAATCCACTGAAAGCAAGGCAGAACCCTCACGCTGTAAGTTTCAAGTTACGTTTAAAGGCTTAGGAGGCAGTGCTGACACACTCACCACTACAGAAGACTGTCAGCTGGATGGGAACCACCAGCCCAGCTCCCCTAGTAACCCCCAACCACGCTGGAAGATCCTCGTTCCCGTGCCTTCCCCCAGCTCCAGTGGGCAGGAGAAAGGGAAGGGCTTACACCCGGGTCTGCAGGGCCCTTTCCTGTGGGCAAGCAGCATAGCTCAGGCTCAGGCAATTGTGGTGGTGGTGCCTGCAAGCCTGCACTGGCAGGAGGAATGGGGAGGTGAGGATGAGAAGCTTTCGAGCCCCGCAGTGTTGCAGGTAGCTGTGTGCTCTCTTCATGTCTCCTCTGCAGCTACAGGCTCAGATACACAGCTCATCTCCCAGCTAACACATTACTGCTCTCATTTTTTAATTTTTGTGGCTCCTGAAGTACAGTCAGGTTTGGTTTATCTCAATTTTTTTTTCTTAAATAATGTGCCAATCCTTCTATGGATATAAAATATTTTCTTCTATATTCTAATGCACTGCATCCATGCTGAACCCTCGGTTTCCAAGTTTGTTTCACTGACCCACCTGGCATTCTGGTGTGTGTTACTGCAGCTTTATTTCTCTTCAGTCTGACACCCTTGCTCTTTCACCTGTGTTTTGAGTTCAGAAAGAAATGAAACAGAAAGTGGAAGGAAAATGTTATTTTGCCCCTACAATGCAGGATGCTGCTGTCGTATACCTCAGGTGTGACACTGGCAGCAAAGGACACTCCCTCCTGCGCTGCCGGCAGGTGGAAGTGCCCCCCGCCACCCTGCTCCTCAGACACTCTCTGAAAAAGCAATGGAAGGAGATGACATAAACTTGATTAAATGAGGCAAGTAATTAAATAGGAGTAAAAGAATCATCAGCATCTGGGAAACTCTGCTGTGCTGTCCACCAGCAAAGGTAACCAGCCCCTGCCTCCCTCCACCTGCTCCACCTTTGTCAGAAGTCAGATCATAAAAGCAGAGGGGAGCATTAGCTGCAAACTGCAAAAGTCATATTTCTGAGCATGGCCAGAAGGGGGCTGTACAAATAGGTGCCGGCCACAGCTTTGGGTTTGCATGCAGCAGGACCCCACAGGAAGGGCATGTCAGCCAGATGTCAGGGTACAGTTTGGCTGTCCTCTCTTGTGAATTGTGTGCTGAACCAGATGCAGTTTTATAACTCTGCTTAAGGCGATCTGGGCCAGGATGGTTTCTGGAAAATTATTTCATATTATTGTGAAGAAAAAAACCCATTTCCTTCCATTTCATCATGAAGGGAATGGAGCTGAAAAGGTGGAGAAGAGCAAGATGTAATTATCTTGCCCACTGTTCCACTCCAGTTTCTATGCTTTTTATAACTAACCATCATACAATCCTCCAGTTCACCCCAGAAATGAAGTCATCCTTACAACTAAAAGAAATATCTGGTTTTCCTTTTTTATGCACTCCTGCATCTGTTCGCATGAATACTATTTTCCAAAATCCAGGGGCATTAAATCACTTTTTCAATGAATTTCAAAACAACAGCTAAAGAAACACAATGAATAAAATCACCACAAAAATGAACTGCTCTTCCTTGACCCAACGTGACACAGTGAGTCCCAACAAGTAGTTTGTAACAGCAGCCACCCCAGAGATAGCCAGTCCACTGGGGATCTCCCATTTGGTGTCTCGTGCTGTGTGATCCTGCTCACCCTGCAGTCAAAGGAAAGCATTTAACAGAGAGCGGATGTTTTTTCCCCTATATTTTAAATCCTTGCACCTTTTTTAGCTTCAGTGATTTGGGATTGATGCTTTCAGACAGACAGAGGGGAGCAAGCCTGCAACCCAAAGGGAAGTGGGAGCACAGCTCGGAGCCAGGGCAGCTGTGTCCACCTTTGCCCTTCAAAGATGTGTCAGTGACAAGAACCTGAGAGCTGCAACTGTGCCAGGACACTCCCTGCAGAGGTGCAGCGAAGGCCAAAGGCAGACACCCTGAGCTCCCCGGCCTCCCCCACTGGCGGCACAGCTGCTGTGTGAGGGGTACAAACTGGTGATGGTCAGCAAACATCGTGCATGCCAGCAGTTCAGTTTCTCAGCAACATGTACCTTTCACTGGTAGGTTGACTGGAAAGAAGATGGTATTAAGATGTGATTTCAGGCACTTGAAGGAATGGTGTGCTCTCGATGCAGACTGGGGGAGTTACTTCAGCACAGGGCAAGTCCAGCTGGATATCAGAGGGAGTGCATCTTCAGGCAACCCAATGTCCAAGTAAGGAAAGCACAAGAAGCAGCACGTATTCACCATTCCCTGTGACAACCTGCAGCAGTGACACCATTGCCACTGTGACATCCCCCTGACCACACCACACTGCCTGGCCCCACCGCCAGCCCACAGCTGGGCAAGGACAGGCAGCAAGGCCACAACCTGCATCTCACATCACCCCTGGGGAGCAGCACCTGCAGGGCAGACAGCCTGCAGCCCTGGATGCAGCCCTACCTTCAGAACCGCTCGGCTGTTGGTGCCGAGGCTGTGAGCCGGCTGCTGCTCCAGAGGTGGTGGAGGACAGCCACGCTTTCAGAGAGCGGATCTGAGCACACTTCCTCCTCACAGGGCACGACAAAGCTCTGCCTGCAACCCACTGACCCAGGGAAGACACAGCCATGACCACATGTTCTAGCAGTGAACTAAATTGCAGCTTTCTCCGGGTTTCTGCTGCGGGGTGGAGGGAGTAGGTGTCTCAGGGGACTGATCTGTGTGGCCTCACAGCAGGAGTCAGGGCAGGGTTCTCTTCACAGCTCCCTTGCTCTATTGCTTGACGTAACCAGCTGTACACAGAGGAGAGAGGGTGGTGGCAAGAGCAAAGAGGGAGGCATCCGAGCCAAGGGATATTTTTTCAGGCGGCTTCCAGCCAGGAGCTGCTTGACCTGCGGTATACACACTGTGCCCTGCAAAACTGGCCCCAGCACCCATTCCGAGGTGCTGCCACAGACCCAAGAGTAATCTATCTCAAAGATCTCTCTCGTCAGCCCCCGGTAACCAACGCTGCCGGACCCACTCGGGCAGCAATCGGCATTGTTTCCCCACTGCTCAGAGCCAGCCTATTGTTTGCATCCAGCAGAGAGTCAGGGGGCCCAGGGTTAGTGGGTTAACAGCTCCGTAACGTCATGGTGCGCTCGGGGTGGGGGACCCGGGCTGCAGCCAGCGCTTGGGTGTAGCTCTGTGCTGGCTCGAGCTATGACCCTTCCACCCTATCCAGCCAGCCCGCCTTGATGCCGCTGCACACTCCTCCCATGAGCTGTGCAGTCCCCTACCAAGCAAGAATCAGTCCAAAGAATGCAAAGCTTGAGCTTCTGCAGTTTAGGCAAGGAAATGTTCTTAAAAAAAAAATGTAGAAAAGCATTTATAGGATCCTGGCAACATCAGCAAAGCATGTGAGAGGCTGCGAGGCTGAGACTGAGTGCTGGCATCCCCCAGCTTTTAATGTACAGAATCACGCAGCTTTCTCAAAGGACACTTCGCACTTTGTTTGGCCTTGGCAACCATCAAGTTAATAGCAACACCGCTTCCAAAAAAATAAAATTCTAACCAAACACTGACTTTTGGCAGGGAAGAAAAACCCTAAGACACTGCATCATTTGGAGCATGTACTGTTTAGTACTAATGCAAAATTTATTGCTCTGGCAAAACCTAAACATTAGCAGCTGCTGCCTCCTCCTCGCACTCCTCTGCATCTCCAAGGATCTCGTGTCAGCTGTGCCAGTGGTGGGGTCGGAGCAGCGAGTCCCCCCTGGGCCGCGGAGCCGAGGCCAGGGCTCCTCCCCGGCCGGTCCCGGCGGGGGCCGGCGTGGCAGCTGCCACACATCGCTGACAGATTGCCTTGGGCTGGCCGCTGTTAGAGAGACACCAGCGACACGAAAGCCTCTCGGGAGGAAAGTGCAGCCAGCTGGGGATGAGGTAGGAGCGGAGGGGGAGAGCATGAGCAGGAAAACCACAAGACACTTGTGCCTGCTAAAAATGATTCCCACCTAGTAATTTTAGCAGCTGTTGTGTTCTTCTGCCTACCTTCCTGGATGAATTTTAAGTAGGAGGTGAGTGAAAATGAGAACGGTGACAAAATTTCCCCCCACCCCCCGTAAGCCTCTGTATCCGCACATTTTTAACTCCTCTTGATCCCAACTTAAAGACACAGGCAGTTATTTTGCCTAGTTAAGTGTTTTTTGTCCTGGCTGGTAAAAAGGAATGAAAATTCACACTAGTGTTTCTCAAGTGTGGTTAAAAATAGTGACCTCTCAGGGAAGGATGGAGTGACACAATACCTCTGGTCCACCCCTGCACCCCTCAGACCTCCAGGGCCAGCATATGGTCGTGAAAAGAAATGTGGCTTCTTAATAAATAAGAAATGAAGGGAGCCATGAAGCCATTGCTCCCCTCCCACCTGGTGAAGGAGGGTTTCTCTCCAGCATGTGCCTGGGTGGCTCCCAGCACTGCCCTGCCCCTGCATGGAGGTGCCCCAAGGAGCAGCAGCACAGGGAGGTCACTGTGCCTGTCCCCTCAGCCTACCCCTGCTCACTCACAGGTGCGGGGGCTGTGTTAGGCAAGGATGGGGGAGGACACCTGGAGAAGCCCTCTCGGAGCCCTGCGGGTGCTCTGCTGAAACACACACAATGCCAAAGCTCTCACAGCAAGGGCTGCTGGAAGTGAGCTGACATTTACACGCAACCTGAGTTCTAATGCTCTGAAATATAGATATGAATAGTGAACACAGGCTAACACCAAGCAAAGTGCATGGAGTGCTACCAATCCAGATGAAGAACTGCGCGCTCAGGAGGGAGAGGTAGACCGGAGCAGCAGTTTTAGAGCCTGAAGTTCAGTTACCTGCTCATTTATACTGCTCTTTCCGGGGGCCTTCAGGACCTGAACATTTTGCTGAATTCCTGAGAGATGATGAGGTGTGCTGCTGACTAAGATATCTCCCATTCTTCTCAAACTCTATCAATCCCAACAACAACTGAATTTTAGGGGTTTGTTCACTTAACAAGCTAATAAATAACAAATACTTTGGAGTCAGTGTTATCCTCTGATATGATTGCACTGAACTCAAGTCAAAACCACCAGCAATTTTATTTCCAGTTATGCTGCAGGACATTTCCACCATGGACAGAGCAAGCAACAGGTATTGACAACCTTCTGCAGCAAGGCCCCACAAATCTTTCTCATTTAGACATGGCATCTGCAGTCAGACAAGCTTGTCCTCATTCAGGTCCCCTGCAACAGAAGCAGCTCCCTCTCCTGCCACAGAGAGGTCTCCTACCTCACAGTTACCTCCAAGTCCCTTCCTCTTCCACCATTTATAGCTCACAGTGAAGGTCCTCCTGCACCCCACAGCTCTTAAATCACACCTTCCTGACGCTGCAGCTCTTTTCTCTCCCACATCTGGCAGCTTACCCATGGCTAACATAGGATGCAGGCTCTGGCTGGCCACAGAGCCCTGTGGCAGATGTAGGGACCACATGGAGGCAGGAGAGCAAGGAAAAGGCATATCCAGAGCTGCCCTGGAAAAATCAGAGCTGGTACTGGAAAAGGAATGCCAAGACTCAGGATAATTGTTGCCAAGGTTCAGTTTTCAGTTCAACAGTGCAACAAATTGATGGTTTGGGCTGTGAAGATCCAGGGTAATCAGCTGGTCCGTACAATGTCTTTAAACAGAGTCAGACCCAAATAGGAAATCTGCAATTCAAGATCTGAAAGTTTCTTACTTGAAGGTCAATGTCTTTTTAGCCTGGTTACTTCTAAATTGGGTGGTGTAGTATTGTATTGTATGGTATTGTAATCCAACTACAATTTCTCAGCTAGCAGCAGGACATGTAGATTGGCCTTGAAATGTCACATAAAATGATTTGTACTCTCAGTAATTCACTTCTTTGAGGTTCTGATTGTTGATATATTACTACCAGCGGAGTATACAGCATTACAAAAGAGAACAACACTTTGTACCTCAAATGTCTTGACTTCAAAGCATTTAAACTTTATAAACAAAGAGACAGAGCCTCAGTCTAGCACCAAAGAAAGCAATTTATGTAAGCAGAAAGTCCGGAACAAATAATTAAAACATGAGACTAAACAAAAACATTTGTGAGTTTGTTGAAACAACTTTGAAATATAAACTCATTTTTCTGTGTATATTTACTTGCACTTTACCTAAGGGTGTGCTTTCTTACTTTTGTTGCATCTGGAAGCACAACAGTGGTAGCCACGTGAAGCTCTCGGCAGGCTCTTTTCCTGGAGTGCCCCTGCCTCATTCCAGAGGCAGTCTGGATGTGCCAACCTCTCTGCCCTTGTACAAAACATCCAGGTGGAAAATGGCAGTGGCACACCTGCCATCCCTCTGCTTTTCTCAGAGCCACAGCTCCACAGCGAGGAACCTTCTCATCCGTGATCTATTAGAGTTATGCAGGATTTCTAAACACTAGCTCCCCAAAAAACTGTTCTGGATGATATACTCAGCTTTAACATATTCCCACACCCCAGTGACCCACTGTTCATGGCAACGTACAGCTGTGGTTGGGAAAGGCACTACTTTACTGATTTTTCTTCTCATCCCGCAGGAGCCGAAGCAGCCCCTCAGGGACAGTGGGGGGCAAGATACACAGCGGCAGCGTCGGAGGCTTCAGGAGGGCGGGAACGCAGCTCAGCGCACGCCGAGCGGCGCTCGGAGCCTGCGGGCGCTCGGCCGCTGACCCCGCGCTNGGCCGGACAGGGACGGGGACAGGGACCGAGCGGGACAGCGAGTGCTGTGACCTGGCCGGACAGGGACAGACAGGGACCGAGCGGGACAGTGAGTGCTGTCACCGGGACGGACAGGGACAGGGACGGACAGGGACAGGGACGGGGACAAACAGGGACCGAGTGGGACAGCGAGTGTTGTGGCTGGGCCAGACAGGGACAGAGGGGGACACCAGGTGCTGTGACCAGGCTGGACGGACAAGGACTGAGCAGGACACCGAGTGCTGTCACCAGGCCGGACAGGGACAGAGCGAGACACTGAGCACTGTGACTGGGCCAGACACGGATGACAGGGACCGAGAGGGACACTGAATGCCGTGACCAGGTAAGACAGATATTTCAGCTTGGCAGTGGGAGGCAAAGCAATGCACCATCACCCCCTCTCTTGCTGGCTGTACCTGAATGACAGCAAGGCTTCTCAATACCAGCAGATCAGACCCATCACAAAGTCGACGGCATAGAGCAGCCCAGGTAGGTCCAAGACATTTCAGCTTTGCATATTCCTGCTTTCAAGAAACGAACAGACTATATTTTTTTTTGTGGCAGAAGTGTATTTAAGTAATTTTCATATACAAATTAGGGGAATGCACAAAAAATCATTATTGCATTCAAATGAAATAAGCCAAACCAACAGAGTTTAATATTTAAAAAATATAAAGATGAAACTGCTACAGTGGAAAGAATAAAAAGCTTTTCAATTCCGTTTTTTGCAAAATTACATTCTAAATATTGCCTTGCACACAAGTGCAGCCCTCTGTGCAAAAAAACCCAGTACAAAATAGTTTTAAACCCACATATTAACATCCTGCAATGAAAATAAATTCACATTTGAAGAAAGCCGTCACATTTTTTCTCCTTAGTAATGAGATTATTGTACAAAACAATCATGTGCTTTTTCCCACAATCATTGATACTTTACAGCCTTAGTGATTCCAAAGGCGATGGTGTGAGGTTCCAATATTTGTTGCTGCTCAAGCATGCCACATAGAACATACATACTGCTTCATACAAATGAAATGTCTTCAGCTGATCACCTGAATTCTTTCCTTCTCATGCATAAACCCCAACAACAACAATTTTGCTGCACTGATTAGGCTGTGTGATTCTGTGGTGACCAATTTTAACTTAAAATGATGATGCATAAGAAGAAATCATAATCCAAGTTGGGCTGACTTCACAGGATCAGCATGACAAAAAGGCAATAAAACGTTTTCCCACTCAAGCAAGCTCACTATACTGATTATAGTCTCAAAGTGCAAAAATAGGCCATATATTGAGAACTGAGCTGTATTCCTCACACAACCAGATCCCAGAGCAGAAGCACACTTCAGGTTCACAGTTCCATAATAAAAAAAGTCCTGAGATCCTTTGGCTGGATTGAGTTGAGGTCTTATTGCTAGGTAGAGCTTCAGTAGCAGCCGAACTTAACCTACAGCAATTCACTTAACCCAGAAGTCAAATTGCTCCACTGAAGCAGGTAAGGTACAGTTCATTTTTAAAAAGTAGTCTGAGACTATAGGAAAAATGATTAAACCAGAATTAATCTTTTAAAAACCCACAGTTGCTCATTAAATCTAATTTAACTGAGACACAAAGAAAATGTCAATGTTGTTGCAGACAGCCTTGAGAGCACTGGTCAGCAGTGTTGTTTCACAATGATGAGACGAACAACAGAACAAGCATTTATTAGCACCGAAGGAAACACGGCATTTCTCCATTTATACCTAACCCCCAACTGCAGAAGCCCTGCTGTCAACTCCAGCACTTACTCTAACACCTGAAATATCCAAATACTAAGGACAGTATCAACACTGCAGTCAGATACACCCTGGGTGACCTCAGCACTTCTTGCAGAACACAAGGGGACTCTACCAAACCAGTGTGACTACCATGGTGGTGCAGTTACAACATGCTTCAGTTATTATTTTATGGTTTAATCAATGTTATTCAACATAAGTATAAAGGTTGGACCAAGTTAAATAAAAAAACATGGTTCCATAGGTGCTACAAGTGGGATAAGAAATGTTTAGGTGTTTTCATTTTTCACAGCATCAAAGTTGTCATGAAGGGTAGGGCAAAAGGTTAGGACAGCTGGCCGCAGTCAGTAATGACAATCTTTTTGGAGGGCTTTCCACTCTTGGAACCAAAGCTCTCGATTTTTTTCACGACATCCATTCCTTCCTTTACATGCCCAAAAACAACATGCTTTCCATCTAGCCTGTAAAACAAATACACAAAGGCAGTTTTACTTAAAACAACATAAAGACAGTGTCAGCAGATCTTCATAGCTCTCACCTGCTGACCAACTCTATGGCAAAGGCACAACTCAAATGACGTGAAATACTTTTAGCTCTGGACCTTAAAAACATTCTGAGGGATAGCAGCCTTACTACTGTCACAGCCCTTCCTCAAGCAGCGAAACCAATTTATTTTCCATTGGAATGAAGTAATTTGGAAATAACATCAAAACAAAGAAACAACCAACCAACCAACAAAACCCCCTATCAACCCACAAGCAACACAAAAAACCCCTAAGAAAATCCCAAACTCTCCACATGCAGGCATCAATTGATGAGGTTAATCTGCAGGGCTGAGAACCTACCAGTCAGTTTTTGCAGTGCAAATGAAGAACTGGGATCCGTTTGTGTTAGGTCCTGCATTGGCCATTGAAAGAACACCTGGAAAAGCAGTGGCAGCTCATTAGGTTGGTGTAACAAGGATGCAGAGAAGACAATTTCGCTCTGTGCATTTAGACTAAAGATCAACAGACAGAAGATGTGATGATCTCGCAGTATCTCCAAATAATTTCTAATGGCAATTTCTTGCCTGTGGCTATTCCCTCCTGCCCAGCCTCCCTTGGTTCCACGGCAACAGTGTTAGTAATGTAATTAGCTGTACACACCCTGAACGCAATTAACACCAGCTAACCTCTCTTGTGGTTCAACAGCAGCAGTCTCCTGGGAGCAGGAAGTAACAATGCAAAGAGAGACTATAGAATTCATTCAGATATTCTTCTGTATGGCCTTGCCTTTGGTTTTTCTGGCTCTAATTTCAGTTTAAAAGGACATACCTGTGCTACCTAGCAAATAAGGAATCCCAGATTGCTTTGTTTTACTTCTGCAGTAATCATCTAAGTAAAAACTGAAGTCTATGACTCATGAAAGAGGAAAATAAAAGCAGTAATTTCATCTCTGGAGAATTTTCAAGCCCCTTATGGGCTGACATATATTTGTAGAGCAGTTCACACAAATAAGCACACGCCAGGGACAACACATTGTTAAATTTCCTTGATACTTCCGTAATTACCAAGAGACTCGCAAGTTGAAAAAATCTTATTTTTTTAAAGACCCATCTTCATAAAAAATGCTTCATTATAGGTTACACTCATCAGAAGGTAAAAAGAACATGTATATTTACCAGGTCCTACATGCTTAAGTATGAAATTTTCATCTGGAAATCTACTGCCATAGATGGATTTTCCACCGGTTCCATTGTGATTTGTAAAGTCACCACCCTGAAACAGAAACGGGTATTAACTCTATTAGCACACATGGACTATTTCATATCAAAAGTGACGCTATTGCAAACATACATATTTGCTCTAATTTAAAAATGACAACATCAACAAATTTTCTTCCAGTTAAGGATGAGCATGGCCATTCAATTTAAAATCGTGGAACCAGATGAAGGTACAGTCAGGCTAAAAGTAAGTTTCTGCTCTAGATATTGCTGATATTCTCCAACTGTCATCCATAACTCTAACAAGCCTCTCTTCGTGTTACCAGCAGTAATTTTAAGAAACACCTCAAAGGCCTCAAAACCAAATCACCTAATTTCATTACCACAGGCAAGACCTTTCAACTCTTTTTGCCCCCTCGTTTCTTCCAATAGGTATAAACACTGGTCAGGACCTCCACTGTTACCCTTGGCTATTCCTAGGTTTGGTTGTTTGTTACACCAGAGCTATGTTAAGCTTCCCTCAGCTCCATGCTGCTTGCCAGAAGAGATGTGACCACCTGTTTCAGGTTAAACACAAAAAACCGGTTTAAACAAAAAACTCAGCCGCGGTGACTCGTGAAGGTGGCTCCTAACCACTGCTTGCAGCCACGTGCCATCTCCTCTGCAGGAGTGACACCACCCGCGCCGGAGACGACTCATACCCAACAGGTACCGCATGTGACCTTCAGCTTCCCCTTCTCAGCCTGAGTAATCTGCTACAGGTGGTGTCACAGCTACTCCTACACAGCCCCAGAACTATGTGCTGCATGCCATGTGGAGACGTGGAATTGCCAAGTCCCGGATATGATGGCCTTCAATTAGGCCACACCAATTGCCTGAATCATATTAACACTCCATCTCAGCAAGTGCAGAAGTCACTAATATTTTCTCTCACCTGAAAATTGCTGAAACCTATGAGATTATTTCCACTTCAGCAATAACCTCTGAGTAATTCCCAAACATCAATTAATTATCTCACAGTACCACAGAGTCAACCATCTAGTATTCTGATTTCCAGTCCATGTCGGGGGACAAAGCAGGGCAGGCAAGGAGAACACTTACACAGAACTTCACAAATTTGTGACAGAATTCAAAGCAGGATTTGTATTTTTTTACATTTATGTATTTATGATCCCAGAAAGATTTCTAAACTCTACCCCCTCTATCAGTATCACAAAACCTCAGCTTGCATTTAAATGGCATGAAAATAGGTCCTTTACAGCACACCTGGAGCCTTTTTCTTCTTAGAAGTAGGTCATACAACTAGGGCCTCTTGTTCCAACAGATAGGCTTTTTGCTTGAAAAATAATTGAGGATGGGAGACCATCGATGTCATCAGCTAATAAATAAAGCGTTCTTACTTATAACCTTCAAATTTTCTTAAAATTTTCTCAGATGTTTTTACAAAGCCATTCAACATTGCAATGTTGTTGAAATGCAGCCTTTTTTAAGGTAAGAGAGGACCACTAGGAATCCAGTGCACTACAGCAGCTGCATCCTGCTCATCTGCCAAGCACAATAGAAAAAGAGGCTTTCAAAAAGGTTTGTTGTTCTTATTTTAGTTGCTGTTCAAGAAAAAAAATGTTAATATGCATGGGCTCTTACCCAGAATTTCAAAAGATTCATTCTTTAAACCAAAACAAAATCCATCTCAGGTGCGTGATCCCAAAAATCAACCCCAGCCAACCCTTTTGGTTTCCTCGTCCCCTCCGTATTAGGGAAACATTGAAAAAAAAAAAACTAAAACGCATTGTCTATTGTGAGCAGATTATTCTACTAGGAATAAGGATCGGACGGATTGTTTGCTTAGCTCACTTAGAACAGTAAGATGATTGTCATTCTACCCACAACTGCTTCTCCCAAGCAAGTGCCATTTTGTCAGCCATGCCCCACACTAAAGTGCACAGCTGTACTACAGCAGAAAGCCTTCAGCCAGGCTTGTTCCCACCTACACATTACTTATATTTATTTGTACAACAGATGAGCTAAGCAACAGCCATTGCAAAAAGATGAGAAATGCAAGTCACGCTGTCACTTCTTTGTTGTGTTGCTAGCAAAGGTTAGAGCAGAGCCATTTCAAGTGTTATTACTAGTCTCTTTTTAAAAATACGTAAATAATAGAAAAATAAATTTAATAACAAAATTTAAAAAAACCCCCTCAAAACCAACAAACAAAAAACCCCAACACTACCTGGCACATAAATGAAGGAATCACTCTGTGAAAAGTGGATCCTTTATACCCAAATCCTTTTTCACCAGTACAAAGAGCTCTAAAGTTCTCTGTGGAAATAAAGCATAAAATATTAAATTCTGCATCATATATGGCAATCCAATCAAACACAACTAGATTAACCATGTCCCAAGATTATACACTTCAAAAACTTTATTGTATCTTTAAAGTATTATCAATCTATTAGTTATTTCCATAGTTTAAAAAACCTCCGCTATAAAGCCAAGAAAACAAAGCTTATTTAGCCTCAGAATGGGGTACAACATAATCCTTTTCCATGTCATGTCCCTTTTATTTTGCTGTGATTCGAGTTCCCTGACTTCCCCCACCCTTGCCTGCAGTCACAGGTTTCATTTTCTGACTTTTATGTCTCTCTTCTTTACAGCAGTTGTGAGGATTATGTCTTGTTTTTTTAAGGATACTTGTCTGCTAGGAACTAAAAAGTACAAGTTTTTTTTGAGAACCACTAAATTGGCAAATGAGGAAGGAAACAAACGATAAACCACAAGAACTTTCTAAAATGAATGCACTGATCAGCTAGTGACCAGTAAAATAAAACCCAATATGCTCTTTGGAAACCCCAAGAAAGATCACCCCTTTGATTTGCCCTTCCCCATTTGCTCTGGAGTTTGATTTTAGTGCCAGCTAGTGTGGTTTTTAACATATTTATTCACCACTGTTAACCCAATATATGAGCTGTACTATCTTGGTGCAAATTGCAAAATGAAACTATTTGGAAAAATAAGAAATTCCATCTTCTCATTAGCACCTCCTGTCGTATTTCTCCATATAATCAATGGGGATGGAACATGAAAAAATAGTTGTAAAGGGTAAAAGAACATTCTCATTCCTGCAAATCACAATCTATAACTTAAATATTTAAGTATGAAATGCTGAAGATGCTGCCTTACCTGCTGTCTTTGGGACCACGTCAGCTTTCAGCTGTTAAAGAAAAATAAACCAACAAATTCCCAAGTCAGCCTTTTCATATGTACATAGGAAAACATTTACATGGGAGACTGGTACAACTGAACCCTCTTCCCAAAGTGGTGAGTTATCTGAAATCACAAGCCATCCAGAATTCCATGAATACTTCAAAACTTTCCAAGCATTTGGACAGAAACTAAAACATCTCCTCAATGCAGCTTCTGGCCAGTTAATGAAGAGCCATTTGAGCAGTGTCTAATGATTTCACTGATCAACACGTAATTGAGCAGTAACTAAGAAGAATCTTCACTGTGGACCCCAAGGATCAAAGTGAGTTTGGATACAACTAGAGAGGCCAAAATCTTCCCCTCACCCCGCACAGAACCAGCTGTTGAAAAGGACAGAAAAGGCAAAGGAAAAAGAAGAGCAGAAACTGTACATCAACATCAACTATGATGTTATGTACACATTTGCAGCCAATGACAACTTCTGATTTTGATTAATGTGCATCTTTTTACTAATCTTAAAAAGGGCCACAAAAGTGCCCATACCAGCCAGACCAAAGTTTTACCTCGTTGGACATCCTGACAGTAGCCAGCAGCAGACACCTATAAACAGCATGGCTGCAGCAAGAATTTAATCTTCCTTCCCTAGGCTCCTCTCCTCAGATGGCTGTAATTTGCAGCTGAAGATCACCACAGCTTAGCCAAAGATTCAAGGCAATGCTGCGATGCATTCAGATTTTCTGTAAACTGGGCACACTAAAGAACTTTAGCATAGAAATTAAATGCTACTACAAGAAATACTGGAACATTAATGCTAATTTTTTTTATAATACCATCCAGATTTTTCATTAATGAATAAGGAACTTGCACAGTAATATTTTTACCTATGACTCCCTGAAATGCTACCTCCTGAGAGCACAAGAGCTGGAAGAATCCAATTGATTCATATGCTGACACTTTCAATTAATATAAATATACTGGGCTCTAGTCTCAAAGGAACCTCTTTTAGAAAGAACTCTTATGAACTACATTTAAAAAACAAATTTTACAAATATAGGCCCAAAGTGGGTGCTGGAGGCAGAAGGCCAAACTGACTTGCCTTGGCAGGCAGCATTCCTAAGAGCTTCATTACCTGTCCAGTGCGTGGTTCTGGAGCACAGCCCTCACTCTTCCCCATACACAACGCATCTACATGAGGCACATACCGGCCCTAAGGACTCACGTACACAACGTGGTACGCAGTGCTCACAGCACTTTTTTTTTTTTAAGAGCAGATATTACAGAAGTTTTCCTGTTCAGGCCTTCTTTACATGACCAAGTATTTCAGAGAGGGGTTTTTTAAGGATGGAGCCAGCTGGTACCCGGCTCTTGTGCTTGCTGCCCGTCAGAGCAGCGCGGTGCCCTCCGCCGCACGTGGAGCGGGAGGCTCGAGGAGGAGGCAGGGCCTCGGGAAACTGACACCCAGCAACCACACAACGAGCGCCCAGCAAAACACTGCAGGAAGCTGGAGGCGCGGTGGAAGGGCCCCACGGGCCGGCTGCCCCAGAGCAGCAGCCCCCGGCGGGAAGCTGAGGGACCTCAGTGCCGCTGGGACCCCGCTCGCTCCTCTCAAGCCAGCGGTACACGACAGCAGTAAGTTTATGCTTGTCCAGCATTGCTGCTTACACACTATGCAAGTGACCTTCCTTCGAGGCTCCCGGCCACAGCAGGGCCCTGCCCTCCCCCCGGCCGTCCCGCGGGATGGCGTTAGGGACCGGCTGCCGGCACAGGCGGGCGCTCCCGTGGCACAGCAGGCGCTGCCTGTGCCCGCTCCAGCCCCGCCTGGAGAGGC
>WEIT01030419.1:80785-151101 GCA_013389985.1 Dryoscopus gambensis
GGTTGAACGCGGGGAGCCGGCGGCCAGCGCCGGGGACAGCCCGTGCTCCCCTCGCAGCGCGACGTGCGCGCCCCGGCTGCCCTCAGTGCTGCCCCCTCCCCGCCCACCATTGCACAGCGATTGTTAGGGGCTGTCGAGGGCTCGTTTGTCTGTTTCCTTGTGGGATTTTTAGGGTTTTTTGCACATTTCCTTGCGGCCCCTTACCCCAGGGAGCAACAGAGACGGAGAAGTTTCTAAAATTTCATTATTCCACACAACGCCTCCGGAGAGCGCCTTGGCGGGCAAGGCGGCGCAGCCGTCACGGGTGCGGGATAATAATTTGGGATCAGCGGGGAAGCGGGAGTCACGGGCCGCCCGTCACCGGCCGGCAGCACCCCGGGCGTTTCGGCACTGACGCGTCTCGAAACGGGCGGGTGTGCCTGAGTCAGCCCGCACCGCGGTGCCCTCAGCATCGCTCCGGAGCCTGACCTGCGCGTGGGCCGCAAACCTGCCCGAGGGATTGCAAAAGAGAGTAGCAGCAGTCCAGGTTTAATATAGTGAAATATTGTTCATGTTTTCTATGAAAATAACAACACATACATTTTTAAGTTTTCCTAACTTAGCAACTTAGATGAAAGTACTTAGTACGTATGTCAGTCATATTTAGATATTACTTTGAAATCTCCAGGTTTGCATCCTGATTCCATATGTACTTCCAAAAGCTTTTCAAATTCTTAATGCCATGCCTTAAAAAAAAGAAAAGAAAATCAAGCATTAGACTAATAGTTATTTTCACATTTCTTGTATTATATATTGGAATTATTCTAATGAAGGTTACAGAAATGCAACCATGTAATACAGTATAATAGAATCATACAAAGACAGCCCCTGTGTGAGGAATAGTAAACTTTTGATCCCACCTAAGGTCTTTGTGTCAAGCAGCTAAAAGTGCCTTCATCAGAGATATTCACTGAATCAACAGAAAGCTGTCAATCAAGGCACTGCCATGACCACAACGATCAGGGCAGAACTATAATGTAAAGTTCTAGAACTAACTATAATGTATAGTTATAGAACTATAACAACTGAGAAATCCTGGATGAACACACACTCCAGAGAGACCCTTAACTGCTGATGCTGTAGGGATAACCATAACAGGTACCATGCTTTGTAACTACAGAACCATACAAAGCTATGTTCAAAGGTCCATCTTGTCCTGAAGGCTCAAAGGAATGCCTAAGGAGGAGCAAAAATGGGGGAGGGATGTATTATAGGCCAGTATGCTTTCAACCTCCTACTGCTTTCACGCCAGAGAACCTCCTGAGCTGGATGTGACTACGGTATGTAGCAATCTCTTTTTTGTTGCTCCTCCCATGTACTTACCCACTCATTGGACCGGTCTTAAATCAGCAGCTTCCTTGGCAATGAACTGGAAGCTGCCCTTCCACAGGTCTGCTGCCCAGAGCATCAAGAATCTGTTTGAATATTGCTCCAGTTGCCTTTCTCTAGTATGCCTTACTTTTTGTGCTGGAGGAGACAAATTGTTTGGTATCTATCTTTGTCATAAAGACCTACAGCTCTTTTCCTCTCAATTCAAGACTGAAGAGTCACAGCCAACTCAATTATTATTTATAACAAAGCTTTTCCATGTCTTTGGATCATCTTTATTACTCCGAGCTGTTCCACTTTTATGGGCTTTTGGGATAAGGGAATCTTTGCACAGTATTCAAGATAAGGATGAACAATGACTTACTTTGTGCATACTGTGCCATGCTGGTATTTTCTATTTCTTTATCAATAATCTAAAGGTGATTTTTTTTTTTTAAAATAAGAGCTAAATCAGCACTTCTACCTACCTTGTCACATCTTCTCAGCTCCAAGTCCATTTTTGGTAAATTTTGACTTCTGTTAATCTAATCAACCAATTCTCTAGTGACCATAAAAAACCTCACACTCCTTTTTAATGATATTTTAATTGCAGAAGCCACTAGAAGCCCAAATAAAAATTAGATGCTCTGTTTATAACACTGGACAGTTCTCACCCTGAAGGATTTATTATTTAATAAACAAGACAAAAGATGAGCAAAAGAAAATGCCATCTTGTTTCACACTTAGGAAACACAGGTGAAACAGCTTTGAACTATTTTGCTCATAAGAGTTCACAGACATCTTTGATAGAGCAAACTGCAGTTTTCCTCATTTGCAGACCTTGGTGAGAAGACAAAACAGCAGTGATTTTTTTATTTGAGAATATGGACTGAATTATTATCTCTAGGTTTATGCAATGAAGCTACTAAATCACTTGTTATGGTCTGCTCCTGCAGAGTCAGATGAATTACAACTCATGCAGACAGCTTGACTAGGAACTTGTGAATTACGGACGTCACTTTCCAAGAAGGACAGAAAAAGGTCCCCAAAAACTGTCAAAGGTCACTATATCACTGCCAAATGAGGCTTCGAGCTAGCTCAGCAAACTGAAATGATTTTAGGGGAGCTTTGAACAAATCCATTTGTAGACATGTTCATCACTGAAATTCTGCAGCATGTGGCAGGGAGATAAGTACATTTGGCTGGAGAACGAGTGCACCCCACACCAGACTAGATAGGCAACAACATGGGTGCAGGCGAAAGTCAAGGGAGGTGCTTCAGCAGAGCTATCAGGGATATGGGTACCCGCCCTTACAGATTTCATCATCCCCTCTCCCTTCCCCCAAAATGATATGGAAATTAGAGATGGATAAACAAGGAGGGCCCTTTTGAAATTTGTATCTAAATAGATAATTTTAAAAACCACCTTTAGAAGGTTAAAAAAAACACCATAAGAAGGGTCCTTCTTACGTTGTAGCAGAGACATTTTTGCACAGGAATAAGAACCTTAAATGATACAATAACAGAATTTCATGTTGATATATTACTTACAACTTATAAGCTTTTATAAAGACTATTCAGTAACAGATTAAATATTACCACCACTGTGCAAAGACAGCCAGGAAACAACAACAGCAGTTAAATGGCTCTTTAAAGAAGCAGAAGGAATAAATGCTTGACAACTGACCTAAAATTTGGGAATTTTGATTTCAAGGGTCTTGAAATGGTGTTTCCCCAGCAGATAGACAGTGCACTGGTAAAAAGGTGATATGCATTCCCAATTCTAACTGTCCAACTGCATGCCTACTCATTTGTGACACAGGAATGTAGGTTAATTGTTAATCTTGGATTGATACTGTTGGCAGATGTGATAAGATCTCATTTTGCAACCTATCAACTGCAAGAATGCAACTACATGGAACTCAAAATGGTCTGTGACCCATTTTCGTATGCTCTTCATGGGGCTGTGTGCTTGGACCATGCAAATAAAAACTCAAATGTAGGCTGCAGCAATCTACCATTAGGAGCATTGCACAGGAACATCACTTGATACTCTGATACAAGGAAATTCCATGGTACTGATTTTAAGATTCATTATAAGAACCCTTGCACATATGGGACATGGTTATCTCAAAGAGTCTGCTAATCAGGACTGTTAGAATAACAAGAGGTCATACGGGTACTTAGCTTGATTTTAAGTGAGGAGAGCTGGAATTTGCAGTGGGTATTCCCACCCTCCACCAGCAGAGCCTGGAGGTGTTGCACTTCAAAAGACTCAGCCTAATTTTTTCTTCAAGGTTTTGCCTAAGCTAGAAGATGAGTGAAGAGCTGGAAAGGAACTCTGTGATCTGTATCTGTGATATGCATTTATTTATGAACGGGGACTGGAGTGGGGGAGATGGTGAAAGACCTTTCCATTACACTAAGTGATTGCAGTCTGAAATTAAACTATACAAGAGCTCAAAGGGCACAGAGTGGCCACATAGGTACACTTAGGGATAAAAAGAAAAAATGCTAATAAATATTTCCCCCGTTCAAGGTTTCCTCCAAGGAACTTGTAGTAACTCAGCTCAGTACGCGAACATTCTCTCCAGCACACATTGTACATAAAGGAGCAGTTTCCCCACACGACTTCATACTAATTACCTACAAATAGTCATACAAGAAAAACCTCAATCCACTCATGCTCTTTACAGCTGTGATTAGCATTTTCGTTTCAGAACTTCGGAGTGACTCTGCTTGCCTGGAATTCATTACTCAATCTCCCTGCATAATGCATGGCAACCCACTGCTGATGTGTCACAGTGCTTCTGTGCAGTGCCCAGGGCACCCTGCAGCTGCCTGCAGCTTCCCGCAGCTTCCCAGAAGTTTGTCCATGCACTGCAACAGCTGCCAACAGATAGATCCCAACAGCCTGGCAAAGCACGTAGGACATTTAAAATGCCTGTTTGTAGGTTCCAGCTAAATGCAGCTACTACTTCCAGTGGCCTCACAAATCTTCAGGATGTTGATTTGCCCATGGGTGGGAGAGGCATTGCACACTTACAAAACAATATTAAGATACAGCAAGAGTTACAGGAGCCCTTCTACCTTTAAAACCACAGAAATTTCAATTGTAACACAACTTGAAATTTACAGGGATCAGTTCAGTTAATTTACCACCTCTGGTCTGAGTAACAAGTAATAAGGCAATAGTATCAGAAATACTTTTAGAATTGATTAGTCATGATATTTCATCTTGTATAAGTAAGAAGAGACTGGAGCTTTAATCAGCTGCCTGGTGAAGACTTGGGTTTTCCTTGAGTGCAAATCTCTAAATATATATCTTATATATATATATATACACACACATATATATATATAAATAAAATACAACTCTACACCTATACTTATATATATAATGTAGATATAATATACATTATATATAGCATGTCTTTGAGGTAACAGCTGCCTTTCTATCCTCGTACAAGATGAATTATCCTGTCTGCTCGAAACTAATTCTAACAATAATCATAGTTTAGAGACATATTTTTTAGTTGTGGAACTTCACAGTTGGAAGCTAAATATGGTCATATAGCATCAGTGTGAACAAGAATCACCTAGAAATTAATAGCTTTACAGATGTGACAAGACTAAAAAAATGCCACCAGTTATTGTGTAATGAACAACTCTGCTGGAAGCAACCTCACCACACAGAATCTCAGCTTCCTCTCTCCCTTTTTGCCGTTTCCCTACAGAAAGGATTGCTTACCTGTAGCATGTAACACCAGTACTACATCAGTTAGTGTGGAACCTTATGGTGTCCTCATGTGACATAACTGCATGTGACCATCACCTGCATACACAATGTGCCACCAGCTGAGCTCTCGAGTTGTCAGATGCAAATTGACATGTGTCACATTTACAGTCAAAGAACATCATCTCTGGATAATGAAGCCTTTGGTGAAACATTTCAAAGCTAAGGGTAAGAAATTCTTAGCATTCAGAGGAGCCAGTCTAGCTTTCCTTAGCTTTTGACTCTGACGCAGTGCCACTTCACATTTTGCCATCAGTTTGATAGTGGCAATCTGGAAGCCATGCTTCTCCCCAGAAGGACCATCATTCATAACTTGGAAAGGAAAACTTCTAGGACTTCTTGTGAAGGAACATGTTCTGAATAACTTTATGAACCGGCTGTTACAGCCAGTCACTAACTAGGAAGCTCATCAGACGGGTAAATGGGTAAAATTCACTGATTTTCCATGTCTTAAAAACGTACATTCTGAGAAACACAGACGTAAGGAAAGGGAGCACTGATTATAATTTTGAAATGTAAAAAATTTGAATAAATTTAAATATGCAATAAAAACACACTAAGACTTCAACTCCAGCGTTCATTAAGTAAGTGTGAGGAATTTCAGTTGTTTCTGCAAACTAAAATATCTAAAAATTATATGTCTTTTTCTAATGTTTAACTAGTTAAAATTTATTAAAATTAGCAACCTGTCTCTGTGTTCACAATAATCAGTGTGTTCATATGAGACCAAAGTGACAAATTAAATGTGCCAGAATATTCTTAAGAAAATCTAAAACAACTAACATCATGAATCAGCTATAGACAAACTGGAAAGTCTAAACTGTAAAACTCAATTTAAAATTAAACTGGTCATAACTCTGACCTAGGGGAAAACAATAATTGATAATCCTAAATCTACCTCCTAGGATGTCTAATAGAGCCAAAAACGTGCAGAGAAGCCAGTGTATTTAGGAGTGGTAAATACTAGCAATAACTTTGCTGTGTGTAACTGGATCTATCAGAAAGTACAGTGAGTTCAGTGTTTGGAAAGATACTGGACAAACCAAGCAGACATATTCAGCAGACAGGGGAAAGAGCCTTATCTCATCTAGTCCACAGAAGGGAAGGGTTTTAACAGAAGGCTACACTTAAATTGTAGGAAACCAATTATGGTCTAGGCAAGGAGTTTCTGGAAATGAGGATGAACTACGGGGCAAACCAACCTGTCAGCCCACCTGTGCCACACTGCGTGCTAACACCTGCAGGACTCGTGGCCTCACTGCTGCCTGCTTGCTTTATGAACAAAATTGCGTCATTGATTAAGTTGCTTGGGGGCCACTTTTATATTCCCCTGGAAAATTCTGTAGACTGATGGAAACAAGATATCTCAGCAGAAGCTTTCAATGGTCTGTGTGATACAAGAAAAATCTTGTGTTCTTTTTAGACAGAACAAATATGAATAGTGCATTGAGGCAATGACAGACATTAGGCGCAGTATCCTACCTAAGAGTCAGTAGGATTTCACTGACACAAAGTGGAAAACTGTAATAAGGTGACATACTGGTAATAATTCAAAATGTAAAAAAGAAAGGTAGTCACTCATGACTGGAAGTTCACAATGCAGGAAGATTTGTACAGATGTGGAATTTAAGGAGATAAAAGGGAAGTGAGTCCTGGTTAATTACACATACAAATATAAGACTAGGTACAAAAATGTAAAAATACATTCTTCAAAGGAAACAGAGAAGGGTAACAAATTAAGGAATTATATAGAGAATATCAGGTGAGAGTTGTACAGCTGTTTAATGTGCTGACTAGCTTACTTTAAATGGAAACAAACAGCTCTGTGCACTGGACTCCCATCCCCACTGTCCAAACAGAAAAGAGACAAGGGGTCCCCCTCTCATGTTTCTAATTGTTTTCAATGTGCTACTCCTGTAAAAAGCATGACATTCTGCATGGCAACAGAATACATGTGCACAAACAAAATAACATGATTCAGAGATCCATACTGATGAGGAAGAGTAGAGAAGAAAGGCAGGCAAATAAGCTTGTTCTGCAGTTGTTCAACAATTGCTTAGCACATGGATTAACAGAGAAGCCTCACACAGATACCCGTGTAGGTGGCTCTCTGGAAGCACACGCGGAGTGCAGGACACACAGAACACAATGCCAGGATGTGGGACAGGAGACACCAGCATCAACTGCATACACACAGCTTACCTGTCCTGGGGGCCTCAGGTGACATCTGGGAGAAATGCCACTTTCAGGATTGTTGCAGCTTCCTCAGACTTCAAAGTAAGCTTGAAAAATGTACAGTGCTTAGGGACATCACTCGAGCTCTTTGTGCTTTCCTCCAGCTGTACAGTGCCAAAGTCAGTTTGCACTAGGTCTTGCTGACACTTCTGGGGAGCTTCCAGGAAAACAGAATACCAAAACCAAAACAGTTATTAATTATGGGCTAGAATGGATAAATACCTTTTGTTTCACTACTGTGTGCACTGTAACTCAGTTTTATTATGTTATCCTAAAAACTCCACTGGAATGGGTAGTGCCACCACAGAAGGCGGAAACAAATTATTTTTCCCAATTCTGAGAAAACAAATCCCTAGTCTAGATTTATACATATGTGTATATATACGTACACATATACATTTATACATGCACACACACAGAGACTTGTGTGTATCTCAATCAACAACAAAGACTCGTACCCTTGTGGAGGTGTAGAATTATTGCTATATATGCTTGCATAGATAGTCATATTGTGAAATGGTTGTTTGTTCCCAGGTATTTGAATGTATTTCAAAGGTGAGTTCAGCTTAAACGCCTTCAGAAATGCCATATACAAATACAGATACTCAGTAGATCTGTTAAAACAAGTTCTCAGATGCAATGACCAGTGTCGTAATGACTGGTGGCCCTGGCTCCGTTTGGTGCAGAACTCTTCCAGGACAGGACCTGTGCATGTTGATATCCTGTGTGTACTCCTTGTGTCACCATTCAGGCTGCTCACAGTTGAACAGGTAGATAAATTAAGCAGATTCATAACTCATAGGCTGCATTTAGAAACAAAATGCTTCAACTTTAAGATGAAGATGCATTAAGAAAAAATTGTCTAATTTCACTTTAATGACAGGTTCCAATTGAAAGAAAAGCATCAAACTTGGAAGAATTTAAAACAAAGGTGCTGGTTCTTTAATACCTCCACATGTGCCAATCCCAGAGAGAAGCCGTCCTTTCCTGTTACTCACATCACATAAAGTTTTCATTTCAAAGTAATTATTACTTGTTTGGGAGAAAGGCGGTGCCCTGCATACTGAGCAGCAAGTTACCAATACCTTGCTTGGCAGGGACGTTTTTCTGTGTGATCCCATGTTTGCATTCATAATCTTTTTTTTTATCTTCTGTCTCCAGGGTGGTTCACACCTTTCCCTTCCTGCACCAAGTCCTGATCTCTGAAAAAGGAACACCTTGTGCAACTGACTTCCACGTTAACTCAGACCAGGGAGGGCAAACTTCATGGTTTCAAAAAGAAACTCAAAATTTACAAAGCAGCTGCCAATTAGACAGACCTTAATTTTGCAAATTTATTTAGGAAAAAAAATTTTAACATGAGCAAATGAGAATACTTCAGTGTTACAACAGAGTATATAAATGTCTAGCAATAGTCAAATAATTTGATCTTTAAATACAAAATAACCACATGAACACCTAATATACAGGTTTCATCTGAATACATATTTATTAGATAAATATTAGGTTGTCACATCATCTAACTACATACAGTTTTGCAAGACTAAAAATCACAATTATTTTTTCTGACCAGTTTAAAGTATGAAATGATTGCATTGTACTGTACATACAATGTACAAACAAAGACAATGGCCATTTTTGCATGTTACCTCAGATTGTACTTTTTTTTTTTTAATTCTCCTCTGATCGTGATATCAAAAATTGTACAAAGTATGAATTTGGTTACAATTTTTTTTTTTTTTTAATCCCCGTATTTTTCTTCATTATTTCTGTAGCACCCTAAAAATACACAGGTGATAGACTAGTACACGTAAGCTAAATATTACATGTAGATAAAACAAAACAAAACAAAGGATCAGAGTATATTACAGAAGTGAAAGTGGAACAAATGCTGAGACTCCACAAACGCTAACAAACAGGATTCATTTTCCACATAAGATGGAGCTTCAAGCTTTTTTTTCCTGCGAAATAAAAACAATGCACATTCCAAGGAAAATGAATGCATTTCTGTTAACACGTCTCTATTTGTCATTTACATATGTACAGCTGTCCCTTGAGTCTCCGCTGCAGACACTGGCGTGTATCTGTCAGTCCTATAATAATGTCTTGGCAGCAGAACTGTAGATCTCTGTGGGTTCTTTCCCAGATGAACTTCCATAGGGAAACGATTAAAAGGTAAACAAACAAAAAAAAGAAGAAGAAAAATACTACTGGAATCTCATATAATAATTAAGCTTTAAAAGAAAGGACTGTGATTACCCTATTTGCTAGGTTTTTTTTCTCTAAACTTTAATACGGCAGTGAACAGATTAAAAAACCCCTAAATTTTCAGAAGCTTTTTCATACTGACTTCACTATACAGTACCTGATTGTAGCTGACAGATAAATTTTAAAACTGTCTCAAATGTCCAACATTTGGGTGATGGGTAAAAATTGTATTTTCTAAGTTCTGCTTAGAAACCAAATGTTTCTGTAAGTTTAAAGATGTCAACTGTCCGCTTTAATTAGCTATTTCTGTACAAAGCAGATGACAACACTGCTCCAAACATATTGCTAATATCTATGGGGCTTTTTTTCCCTTTATGCTTTCCAACAGGTACTTTTAAATGACACATTTTAAATACTACCAGTTAGCAAAAGGTCAATCCTTAACATACCTGGCTTAAAATACTAATATTGTGTTTAAGAGAAAATTAATTTTAGGTGACTAACTTAGCTGCTCAGGAATCAGTGGAGAATGGAACATTAAATAGAACCAATTAAAAAAATCAGAGCAACCAGTTCCAACTAATAGTGAGAAATCTTCTTTATTCCCAAACCTATGGCTTAAGGAACTTACCCCCCAAATAGAAAAAACGAACTCTAACGGCATAAAGTCAGTTTATCATTAGCCACCTCTGCACATGACTTCCAGACCTATATAAAAAATGCAGCAAAAAACCAGGGGGAACTACTACAGTGAAATGGCTACAAAACACATCCGTATCCATAACTGAACAACGGTCTTTCCTAGGAATTGTGTGATAGCAGCACCACACCACAACCATATTACCATGTATTACACCAAGGTATCTTTAATATTCTGCAGAGATCCTCTACAGGTTGTCAAGCCTACATAAGAAAAAAGACACTTCTAAGCAGAATAAAATATACTATACTGTTTCCCTCCCCCACCCACCAACATCCCTAAGTGTCTTTGCCCCAGTTTCAGAGACCAGAGCACCAGTACAACGATATAAATATGGTACCATACAGATTTGCTGCTTTCCTTAGTGCATCTTTACCTGGTCAGACAGCTGGTCGTACGTGTTCTGCTCGCTTGGGCAAACAAACCAACCCTGCCATTACCAGCTCACGATCACCCACAGTCAATGAACACTGGTTGATCAGTTGGGGTTTCTTTTTCCCTAGGCAATCACTTTTTCCCTAGGCAAACACAATTATGTTTCCATGACAGAGCTGGGCCCTGATTATCCAGGTACTGCCTGATGTATCAATTCGTTCATCACATAAATGCATATGAAATTTGGGCTAACTTACCAAAAGAAAATAGGGGGGAAAAAAACCCAAAACCCAACCCCCTTATTCTGTTAAAGAACCCTCAATTTTCTTTTTTAAAAAAGGACCCATATTTTTCTTCAGACAAGCTATTTAAAAACACCAGCAAAAGTATAACCAGATCATGAAAATGTTGAATATTATCAAAGACGATACTAAAATATTCACAAAGATATTTACAATAGCAATTCTTAAAATAATTGATTTTGCATAATGAACAGCGCCTTTCTTAAAAAAACTTGAAAGAGGAAAAATATAAGTGTGGGACCATTTCTACATAATACGTTTGACAGATTCAATACTCCTACTGGAAAATAAAAGAACTAAACCGCCATTTCCTTTAATATCTACAGCAAGGTGCTGCTGACTAGCATATATATACCACGACGCATGTACAGCAGTAGTGGGAAACGTTAACAAAAAGAGCAAAATAAAACAGAAAATGCAGAGAATTTACAAATATGACTTTGGTGAGGAAAGCAAATCCAGAATCGTAAGCACAGAGCATGCCATTTACAGCATTGCAAACTAAACACAGAGAGCTAGGAAGCTTATCTAGTCAAACTGACAGGAACAAACAAAATTTTGCCTGGCACTTCAGTTTAAAATGCATTGTGGCGAGCAAAGGGTGTTTGGATTTGGGAAGAGGAAAAGAAGTAGGGTCAAATATGCTTTAGTATCAAAAGAAACAAAACCAATAACTGTACAGTGGGCAAAAGCTGAAATGTTGCACCACGAGGGCAAAGTTGGCACACATGCACTTCTTACACAGCTACTGTACATCATTTATAAGAGAGAGAGAGAGAGAGAGAGACAAAGAGCACAGAAATGGGCACAGAAGCAATAGGAAGCTCATGCAGGAGCAGCAACCACACGAGAAGCAAAGATCACGGGGGCAAGACAGTAATTGTGGCAGCAGGGTCTCTTGAGGGCAGTAGCAATCTACTGACAGGTACTTATTCTCCCCACGCTCGGTCCTTCAGGAGAAAGAGCTCATCCCAGCAGCCAAAGTTTAAAAAAAGAAACTGAAGGAGGAGAAAAGGAAAAGGCTGAAGTATCTGTAACAGTCACGAAAACAGAATGCAAAGCAAAACTAAAATGAAGCTGTTACACATCTGTCCAATGTCAATGCCCCTTCTCAAGCTGATTATTAAAAATAATTATGCAGATAGTGATGTTACTCTCCCTCCATCCTGCAAGGATTTCCTCGCTGCCTTCAACCCAGCTTGTCTTACTATGCATTGTGCAGTACAGACAGTGACACAAACTCTTGGGGCACCGAAGGCTGTAGGTAATAATCAGAAACAGTTTGGTTTGCATCCCCCCTCCCTCTCTTTTCCATTATGTATGGCATACATGGCAAAAAGATCTATTACAACAATCTCTACCGCTGGATGTTAACGCAGCCAGAAATGGTACTGATTTGAAACCAAAACCACAGAATATCCGTAAACATTGCAAACTCTTTTTAAATTTTTCCTGGGTGTTTCCAATCTGTGTGCTGGGCCAGAGGAATCCTCTGCAAAGAGGTGGTTAAGATCCCTGCGCTTGCAGAAATACCGACACGCGTGGCTGCGGCCTGAGGATCTCACGACTCTGTGACTGAAGTCACATTAGCTAAACTGCTGGCTCCCTCTGACAGGCCCGTGTGTCTTCCCTATCTTTGCCACTTGACTGTAGGATTTGTGCTTTTTTGAGCTTTGTAGGTGGTTTTTTTCATTTTGTGTGTGGCCAGGACAATCATTCCAAGGCAAACCCTTGGCTGGAGGGGGCAGAGGAGAGGTGGGGTAGAGGGAGATACAGTTTCAAAAAAATGGAAGAACAAGCATTGTAAATACACTCTGAGACGGGTCAATTAAAGACAGTTCAATTCTGTTGATTTTTCTTCCCTTGCCAAGATTCGGTTTTGCCAAGAAACTTCACACTATGTTTATCACAGAACTCTCTCTCTAGAGGATGAACACCAAATGGGGTTTCCAATAGCTGCACAACCGTCTATGCTTCTTTGTCACATGTAGAACGGCAGACTCGGAGATAACTGCATTTATTTAACTTTTGTATTATTTTCTCCCGTCACTTTCGCAGTCTTTGAAGCTAACAAAAGCAGTTCTGAGATGAAGAAAGCAGGGAGTGCACCATTGGATCAAGTTGTGAGTTTTTTTTCTTCTCTTGTGGAAAAGGAGTGTTAAGATTCCTTGCTGTGCAGCCACACACGTGTGAACAAGTGAAAAGGATGGGAGAATACATATGGTTTCAGTTGTTCTCAAAGAGAGACAGAAGGTCATCATTGCTATTGCTTGGCAAATCAGGAGGGTCCAGGTATGAAAGCAGCTCATCTGGATTTGTGAGTTCTGGAAGCAGCTATAAAATACAAAGACAAAAGGAAAATTACAGATAACAGAAACACAACTGAGAAAAAAAAGAAGGGATTAAACACCACACATTCCTGAAATCTGGTTTTCATAACAGTATATCCAAATAAATCAGAAGGCAGTGTCACAAGCCTGACACCCTAAGATGATGCAATATCCACTGGTTGCGAAAGTCTCTGTGACTCAGTTCTTACCTGTGAATTACATTATCATCTCAGTTAGGGTTTCTCAATCAACCTCCCTATCATACTGCCTGGCTCGTGATGCTGACAAAAACTTCTGGCTAAATGCTCATTATGGATGTTTCCTATAAAACATTGCATAAACACTTGAAACATGCAGTTTGAGTAATACATATTTGAGGTTTAAGATGGATCAGCAAAGGCTGGTCTGGCTCTCACACATCAGTTTGATGGCCACCCAAAGCCTGCATCTCTACACAAGGAGGCAGCGCTTTCCCTTCCTCACCCTCAGTAGCTCCTCAGTGCACTGATGTAAGCTCCAGGACAGCGACCTGGAGCCAGGAACTCACCCAGGGTTAAAACAACCAACAAATCAGGGAGAGCGGAAAAAAAAACACCTGAGGAGGAGTATGGAGAGAGGAGTGGCAAGGCAGCTGGGTGTCCCCTCTCTGTGGCAGGAATTTACTGTGGTTGGAAGTACTTACTTGACTACAGCATTACATGCAATTCCACACATTTTAGAGGGTCACAGGTGTAACACTCCATCCAACAGAAGATGCCCTAATCTACACAGTACTTTCAAGTATCAAAAGGAATAGTTGTGGGGCTTCAATTTGTATGTCCATTAATACTGTATTCCAAGTATAAAATTTTGTTTTTCAAACCATCACAACACATTCTGTTTGATCTGACAGATGACAAGCACACTGTAACTCCTGGATTGTGCATCAGGCAATGTTGTCTGCTCTATAATGCATTTTGCCCTTTTCTAGGCAAACATAAAAGTGTCATATATAAAAAACTGCAGGGAAGAGTTTGTAATAAATGTCTCTTATGTTCTGTATTGTGTTAAAGACAGAAAAATATGGACTACTTTAACAAACTTAATAGTAGGTATGAGAAGTTAATTTTAAGTTGCTCTATGTTTTCAAATATTACAAAACAAAAAGCTTGACTGCTTCACATTTAACATATAAATATTGTATTTATATGCTTCTATTACTCTTGTGCAAATGCAACTTCATCTTCTAACACTATACGGATGAACATATTTTTCAATAAGCTAAACATGAAATGCAGGAAAAAGTTTATTGCTTTCTAAGCATTTTGAAAAAACTGCAATGTCAAGCGCACATAAACAGAGTCTCCCAGAAGGAATTTTTTTTTTTAAACTACCACTTCCTTTTATTCATGGTAAAAATCCTATTGTCATAGTACTGTAGATGTGAGACTTTTAAATGTACTTCGCCTCCTATCATAATTTTTTATGAATATCTAGTACAGGATTGCAAAAGAAAATAGCAGCCTCAAAAAGTGTGGAGAAATAAAAAACTTATTGAAATTGTCCTACAATTTTACAACTCATTCTTAAAAATCTAACACATCGTTTCTGAGACTGATTCTTGTACACAGGGGATTTTTTTAAAAATACTTTTTTAAAGAAAAGTGCAAGTTTTAAACAATATACTCAGTATCTGTGAAGTAGAAGTCTTCTGAGTTGTGAGGGTGACCTCAGCTTCCCTCAGTCAGAGGGGTCAGGCAGCACAGCCGGCCTCCTGCCCCGCTGGTGTGAAAACCAGAGACCTCAGGAAGGACTTGCTGGGAGCTGAGAGTGCTGTGCTAAAGCAGGGGCAAAAGAGAGAGGGCCTGCA
This sequence comes from Dryoscopus gambensis, assembly GCA_013389985.1. Lineage (NCBI taxonomy): Eukaryota > Metazoa > Chordata > Aves > Passeriformes > Malaconotidae > Dryoscopus > Dryoscopus gambensis. The sequence goes on from WEIT01030419.1 coordinate 95,928, forward strand.
AGGGTGTGACGGGGACAGAACCTCCACAAATGTGCCAGACTTAGGGCAGAGTTTGAAGAAGTGTACCCTGTGCTCCTGAAGGGCAAACTGAGAGGTCTAACCAGTGATTTCAGTCTTGAGCCTCTGCTGTCTGAAGTACCAGTGCACATCTCCCCTGTGTCTGCATCTATATGAGGTAGATCCTTTAACCCAGGTTAAACCTTAGACTGCACCATAATGAATTCCTGCAGAATGACCATGACTGTGCTAGTAGGGAGTGGACCAAGTTGCCCATAGTACAGTGCCCTGTTTGCTTTGTTGCTGCTTTGTTGCATGGAACTTTATTCAGCCAGGTCCCACAATACATCCATTAAAATAATCCATCTGATCAGGATCACAGGTATTTCCACTAAAGTTTGTTTCCCACACTGTACAGCACTTGCCTCCCATCAAGAAACCAGCAATCCTCCCTCAGTGATAACTACAGTACTGTGGTAAGTGTACAGACTTCTGTACTTTGCTTCTCAGCAAGGAATGGGTGCTTGACCCATACCAAAACACTATATGTTTCTTAAATACTAGAAGAAACAAAAAGACATTTTTACTTCACCTTTTAGTATTGCTCATATAGGGGCCTTAAGGGTTCAGAACTCCAGCTGCCACAATGAACTATTGTTCCAAAGGATGTGCACACAACCATGGTGTGTGAAACAGCAGAAGTTGCCTCACTGATCACTGTTCCTGTAGCATCCTGGAACCTCTATCTGTCCCCTAACCCCTGCCCTCCCCTGTGAGGCTACCTGCCAGCCCAGTGCTCCTGTGTGACAGGGAAGATGAACGTATACAGCAACAGCAAATACAGATATAAATCCAAGGCACAGAAGCAAACATATCTCTAAGAAAATTCACTGTGCAGCAGCAGACTTTGGAACAGACAGAAGATACACATACGGGAACGCATGACTCAAACAAAAATCCAATCCTAGTGCTGAGGAATTTTTATTTTTGGGAGGTAGATGGCTAACCAGAGAGATATACCTCAGATAAGTCACTTCCAACTCCACTGAATCGGTGTTAAGAGATGGAAGACTACTTTTGGCCTTAAAACTAGACTTTGTTTAGTTATGAGCTGCCTTGCATGGCAGCTAAGGAGGCAGAAGATGTCCTTGTTACTGTCCTCGTTACTGTCCTCGTTACTGTCCTCGTTTACTTCCCTGTGTTGTATACTGGGAGGAAGAACTTGTGCTGCTGAGCCACCCACAGGAGCAGGTATGGAAGGGCACAGACAGTTTTTGGCTGCAGGGAGCAGGGTGAGTGTCACAGGGTGGGCCAACACAGATCCCCCTCCCGCCGGCCAGGACACGCCGCAGGGCTCAGCACGCAGCTCGCTTGGCACGGCAACGCCACAGTCAGAACCACACACAGCTGTGTCCCTCCTCTTACCCAGGACTGCAACAGCTTCAGGGGTAGGAGAGCACAGCCCAACCAGCGCCGAGGTGGGAAAGGAGGAGATGGCTCCCAGTCTGGTGCCTGAGCTGCTGCCTGAAGAAACGCCTGCCTTGGTGTTAGGAAGAGGCTTATGGCTCACACACCACGCAGCTGCTCCAGCCAGAACCATCCATTCTCCCAGCAGGCCGGGAGTGCCCTGTCACCTTGGCTGCAGCACCTGCGCCCATGTGCCAAAGCATGAAAGGATGGCATGTGCTGTGGAAGCGGGTCCCGTCCCCTGCCCTCCCCGCCCTCCCGCGCGATGCGAAGCACACGCTATGGCAGGCAGATGAGAGTATGACACAGACTTACATCCAGCGAGGGCTCCGGCATGTCGGGTGCTCCCTGTCCACCAGCCTGACCCTCTAAGGCTGAGGAGGGGTTAAAGGTCAGGTCACTGTGTGGATGGTTGCTAGAAGCGGCCGGGGGTGGCTGCCGGGACTGCTGGGTAGGAGGCCCGCTGTGATGTAATGGCTGCCCTGACTGGCTGCTGGGGTGAGGGACGTGCAAACCTTGCTGCATGGAAGTATGGGACTGATCAGTGCTGCCGGGATGAGGGATCTGCGGAGGAGGAAAAAAGCAGGAAAAGAAAGTGAGGCCACAAGGTACAGTGCTCGCGGTGCCTGACTCTGTAACTGCATGTTATAAAATGAAATAAATTTAAAAATGACACACACAACAAAAAACCCCAACAAAACCAATCAACAAATGAAAAAAAAAGAAATAAAAAAGCGCCATCGGAAAAGAAAACTCCATATCCCAATGCTGGAGGAAGTGTTTCAGCTTTTTGAAGGTTGTCTGCAAGGGGGAAAAACACGCTGGACTTGTGCTGTTGGTTTGCTTCCTTGTAATGTGGAAAACTCTGTGTGAAGATGCAAAACAATGCACCACAAAGAGAAGGGAAGGAGGCTTATGGGTGCTGCTCAGGATTAGCAAGGCAGATGCTTTTGCCCTAAAACAATTTATGAATTAATGCAGAATTTGTTGAATGATCCCTATGCCAGGAAACTCACTGACTGAGAAAATGTATCATTTCTGCTCAGCTTCCCTATTCGGTAGTTTCCTGACACTGCAGCCTATTTCTTTTGCAGCTTATTACAAACATCTTGCAAACACCAGCTCTTCCCTACTCCTTCCCTCCTTTTCTTCTCAGAATGCAAACACCAGCTCTTCCCCACTCCTTCCCTCCTCTTCTTCTCAGAATGCAACACTCTGTTAAAGGCTGAAGGTTTTCCTCACTGATATTCCTGGGTTCTGATGGCTGACAGAACCAAGGCGGCTCAGGAAGCGCTTTTCCCACCATGAGCCGAGCTGCTGTGGGTGGCTGTACACCTGCTGACTGCAAAGTACACTGCCTTAGCTTAAACTAAGCCAATGATCACACTCTGCTTTGTATTCATGCTGTGGATGAGTTCTCTAGCAAGAGTTTTGTGGGTTTTTATGTTTTCTGTGGGGAATAAACTACCAAGCCACATGTGCCTTCCTAACCCTTTTACTGAATGGGGGAAAAGTCTTTCTCACATGACAGAGAAGCAATAAAAATGCACAAGTCCAATTCTTCCTTCTGCTGCATGTCACATTTAACACTACTGGATTCTCTGGGGCTTGACCTTGGTGCCATGAGAAAGAAGTGTCTGAATGCCTCAGAATCAGATATCTCAGGTTAATTGGGTATATGGAGAAACAAAAAATGTAAACATTTTTTGAGGAATGCTACATATTGGACAAAGTAAAGCTGAAATAAAAGAACAAATACATACAACAACAGCATGAAATTCATCCAGCCAAGCCAACAGAAACCAGCAAAATGCTATGTCAGTATTCACCCTTTCATATCACATAAACTGCAAACTAATCTTAACCTCAGCCTTCAGCTTTGGAAAGCAGAAGGGAGGTTATTACAAAACTTAATTAAAATGTTCCCGTAAAAAAAAAAGGTAGAGAAACAAGTATTTTAAAAATACTTTTCACCACTCTCAGGAAAACTGAAACTTGAATACTGATCCATTGGGACAGTTACACTCAGCCCCATGGAGGTCCTTTTCAATACTTTGGTATTATGAAGGTTTGTGGAAAGGATCCTACCCACAATACGGCATTTGTCTCTCTTTCCCATATGAGAGTTTAAAGTAAAGTAAAAAGTACTGATACACATCTCATCATTGGGGTCACAGTTTGACTACTTGAAAAACATTCTACAACACTGTTGTTACCCTAGGGGTAAGTTTGTACAAAATCTGCCCACAGACCACACTTTAAACGAATTTGCAGCCCAAAAGCTTTGCAGAAGTCCAAGTGTAAGTAGATGTCAGTCTTAATAGTGCTGTTTCCTTCCGCACTCATTGAGAATGTGTGCAACAGAAAGTGTAGAAATTAGAAAGCTTAATAATAACAAAGGTAAAAAGCTATTTATGACAGCATTGTTAAAGTGGGAAACCAGTTTCCGGAAAAAAACAAAACCAAAACCAAACAGGATTATATTGAATAGTCTCTTACATTTATCCCTGAATGCATAAAGCAAGGGTCAGACTGGCACGTATATATCAATAACTATTTAAACTAGGAGAGGAATTCGTATGTTCTCAGGCAAATTTCAAAACAAATAAGCAGGTCAGAAATTCTACATTATGTTTATACAGGCAAGGATTTAAATATATGTATATTTAGTTGATAAGACAGTCACTTGGGTCCTTAGACAACTGTTGTATAGGGAGCAATTGTTTATTTTAAGACTGAAGCCAACATATTCATTGAAAAGCCACCATGTTCCTTGAAGTAGGTTCAAAATCCACCTGACTTAGGCCACTGGCTCCACCAGCCTCCCAGTGAGAAAGCAGAATGCTCAGGACTGGAACACTTTCTATTTGCATTCAGGTGACTAATGATAAGATTGATACGGTGCAAACACATTGTAAGCAACACACTTTGGGTATGTTTAGCTTGCACCTGCAACTCCCACCATTTTATTTTGAAAGCACTAACCTGCCCTATGAATGCAGAGTCTAACAAAGTTGCCTCTGCTTGCATAGCAAGATAATTCCAGAGTTGTTTTTGGAGGCATAAACTTTGGCACTCTTAAAGTATTTACAGTCTATAAAAGAAAGGCTTACAGCAGACAACTACATCTTCAGCCTAATAGCACAGAACAACTCAACTCTACAACAGCCCAACAGTGACCTCTAAGAGTGCCGAGATGTACAGCTGTGGAGCAACAGGACCTGCCAGCTGCACAGCAATATTCCTTCTGTCTCTGGAGAATATTATTATTGGGGGGGAAAAAAATCACCAGGTTAAGTCAATGGTTTGTATCTCTCTCCATTACCAGGGTCACAGTTTTACCAACTCTTTTGCTGTGTTAGCTACCAAAACTACTAAGAGATGCCATCCTGCCTGCCTTGCTGATGTTCTTGGCCACTTTTCCCATCCTCCCCTTTGCCATGTCTGCAAGGTGAAACCACGAAGACATGCACTGAATTTCCCCACCCTGCCCCTGAATTAGTTTCCAATCACATCAGTACCTGGGTCCAGATCACTTCATGGCTGCAGTAACACTTTTGCTGGTGTGAGAGGGAGGAAACGTGAAAATAGAAACAAGAGCGATGACTTTTTACAGTGGTACCAGCTCATATCACCTCACTGTGCATATGAATCCATGGTGTCATCATCCATTGCTCAGTCACTCCTTGCACTGTCTGCAAGAAGCACTAAACTAGAGCTAACTGAATTCTCCTTTGTCTAAAACTTGTTTATAATTTCTGAAAACAAACATGATGTGATTCAGCAGCTGTTCAGTAGCAATCTTGCACTGTTGCAATGTAGCATCTGTTCCACAGCTCTCACAACACTCTGTGCTGGGGAAGAGGTATTACTTCTGGTCCTGTTTCAGGTCCTCATTTTTTTCTTCTTCCATAGGAGTGGAACAGCAGCGTGGAGGGAAGGAAATTCGGATTGATTCATCCTTGGTTACCCAGCCCTACCTACACTGGGCAAGTATTTGCATTTCCTGCAGTGACCTACAGAGTACGTCTGGAGGGATCAACTTTCTCTGCCTACCATTGCGTAAGGGCCACCACATAAATCTTCAAAATAGGAATGTCAGGAACTTCCTCAGCAGCATTCAGCTCCAGTAAGAGAGACCTCAGGTCTAAAAGAACCAAACATCCAATCCCAACTCACCTTGTAAACTTGTAATGGCCAAAGTGAATAGTATGTGCCAACTACTAAAATCTATTAACTGTGTAAAAAGGAAAGACAGAAAGGGAGAGAAGAGCACAGGCAACATCTTAAAACCTTGGTTCAATCACACAGTTTGTTTATAGTTGTTTTTGTATGAAGCGTCTCTCCAAAGACATGCCGCTGCACAATTTAGGAATGTGTTAAAGGCGTGTTATTTCTCTAAAAGCAGTGAGTTTAAAGATGTCTTTCTCGAGTGTCTGCTACAGACAAACAGTTCATTTTGAAAGAAAAGAACAAAAGAAAGAGGGTAAGAGAGAAAGAGGAAAGCAGAGATTTTTTTAACACTGAAAAGGCTGTGCGGGAGCACTAAGAGTCCACAAATGTAGACTGAAGATTGCACAGCCATATTGACAAGGTTAATCTAACTCTCCTGTGCTGAAAGACCTGAAAACTGGTTCTCATTACAGAAAATCAGCCACTGACATAATGCAGGAATCTGCTTTAGCACTGCTTCCTATTCCCAAATGGTATTGCTTGAGTATCATGATAGATGAGGGAGAAGTTAGGCAAAGGTTTACTTTAATTGCCAGCTACCATAAGCAAGTATTAGATTTGCTACAGATTGGCCCACGGAACTGAAAGTCCATTAACATTTGCACAAATACACTCCCACAGCTCTGGAACATGCATAGCCTTGAGAAACTTTCACCCCTGCAGCAAGTAAACAGTCCCATTTTCAGAAACCTACAAATCCTTCACTTTTATATTCAACCACTTCATATCCTGCCACTCACCAGAGCAACTACGACAGCAGAGGTATAGCTGTTAACTGATGAAGTCAAGAGGTAGGTGTCAGATAATGGGAAGCAAAGAATAATTCCTTGTGACTTTGATTCAAAGGAAAGCAGCTTGAAGTGCTTCAGGCTGGTATTATTTCTTCTCACTACTGTACTCTAATACTGCATGGTTGGTTCTAATGCAGACAACTCTGACCACTCTAAGGTGTGTATGTGGAATTCACCAATGCAAAACTATGTTTACAGCATGTTTGTTCTCATTTATTAGCCTGTAAAGTGGTGAAGTCATTACAGTTTCTGGACTCTTCCTTTGCAGATAGTCTTGGTACTTGGACTTTCTCCAAACTATACTAAGAACTCTTTCTCCACACTCTTCTGTTTCTCACCATCCTCCTTGGAAAACCCACTGCCAGCTAGAGGAGACACTGAGTAGGCTTTTGCTGAGCATCTGCTACCACACTTCCTCATTACATTCTGAAATTGTACTTTCTAGGATTCACTAAAGACACAGCACATATGACTTGTCAAGTTAAACATCCTTCCTGTGCAGTAACAGCACACTTTAAACCCCCTGCCCTGCAACTTAAATGAACATAAAAGGATGTACACACACCCCACACACTAAGTTAAAATAGATGATTAACCATGCCTAAGAGCTAAATCTTGCTGGTAGCTTTTCTATCACCTAGTTGCTGCAGTACTGCATTTTCTGGAGATATATAAAGTTCTGTATAGAAAACTCAGTGCTCTGAGCAAGCTGCTTTTCCAATGCACAGTTCTGCCTCACCATCTGAGACCTGAGGAACCTCTATTTTTTAGTCTCTTCCATTGATACTCTCAGACCAGTGGCAGCGTCTCTCCTTGAAATCTACAGGCTTGTCCTATTACCAAAAGTTTAAAGGTGCCTTTCATGCTACTTGAGTAGAATTCCCCCTTAAAATGCTTTGATGCAAATTTTGCCCTCAGAGAAAAAGCCAGGGAAGATATTGTCCCTGTTCTGAAGTCATCCAATATCTTGCTTTAACAAGCTGTCTCTTGGAGATGGATATTCACAGTCCTGCTGGCCTAGGGAATGAAGTACATTTCTTTTTTCATGTGTCAGAGCAAAGCACAATGATTAATACAAGCACACTGAGCCAGGTTCTTTCTTTCAGATAAACAAGCTTAAATGACAATTCAAAAAGTGCAGAAATGCTTTTCCAAAAACTCAAAATGGCCAGAAACTAAAAATGGCATTTCCGGCATTTCTCAGGACTACTCTATTTCACAAACTTCTCGAGTGAGGAGTTCACAAAAAGTAAAAGCAGTTCATAAGGCAAGTCCATCAGCTGGATGAGAGCTCCTTACCCCCACGAACGAGACTCTACGTGCCCAGTACCATTACTTACAGATTCCTGCATGGGGTGACTGAGAGGTTTGTCGAGAGCTGCCATGCTGCTCGGCATGTCTGGGGGATGTGACAGCTGTGGCCCATGCATGAAGTCATTCATAGACGTGCCACCAGGATTCCCATGCGGGAAGTCAAAATTGCCATGACCTTGGTAACTGTTGCCTGAAAGAGAAACAGATGTGATTTGTTTCCCGATGCTGATCTCCCCAGTATCTTGCAGGAGCTGTGTGATGTGACACCCTCCCTGCACAGCACAGGGAGCTGTGACACTGAGCGTGACAACGCTGTGCCCCCAGTGCTGAGCAAAGGGAGACAGGGCACTCTGCTTCCAAACACTGGCTGCTGCAATAATTCATTTATGTGTTGGAACTAATTGAAAACTGCTGACATTTTGAAAAACTACTGCCAAGTCACCACATAAACTTAACCATGCTGAGAAGTAAACAGGATATTAAATTCTATGGAATATTTGTATCTGGAAGCATCTCAGTGTAACTGAGACTGACTGCCCAAGTCCCAGATTATTTACAGGACACCTGTGTTATTTATGTTTATGCTTCTATACGCTCAGTAAGACTGCAGCATTGCTTCAGTTTCTGATGAAAGTAATTGACAGAAGTGAATCTGGAAGATGCCACAATACCAGTTCAAAGCACAGCATCTATTTTACTCCTTTATAAAAGGCACAGAAGAGGTGTCCATATCTAATTGGAGCTCCCATAAAACCTAATAAAATTCACTTGACTGACTGGATTTACATACACATCTTGAGGCAGGCCTGAAGTCCCCTGCTGCTCTGCAGGACAAGAACCGTATGACCACTGTCCATATGGATCCAGCCCATCTCAGCCCAGGGATCTTCATCTGAATTCTAAAGCAAGCAGGTATCCCAATACAGGGATTTACTCTTCATATTTTTTGTCAAGGTTCCTCTCATATCAGCTCTGGTGGCTTATTTGCTATGAACAGCAAAACTGAACAGCAAAAAAATGAACTTAAACCATTCACCTATTTCATACAAGCAACTGAACGGGATGATACTGAGCTCTGAAATAACAGAATAGCTTTGGAGCTTGCACAGGGAGCCTGCAGTTTGTCAGCTGAAGTACAGCAGTTTTAAATATTCAGCTCAAGAAGGGAGTTTGACAAACTGAAGTAGTTGCATCATTTGCTCTTTAGCACAGCTTCACAAGCTGAAGTTTAATCTTGAAGGCATAGAAGTCATTAGCCATGTAAGAGTACTTCTCAAAGACACTGGGACTTTGATCTATCATGTAAATACTGCAGAACCTTACTAATTCTCATTTTGTTAATCTGCAAACTGGATGAGTCTCACAGAACATAGCTGGTCTTGCCTTGCATCAGGAATAATTAATTAGCAGGCAGCTGGAATGTGGTCTTGTACTACTGAATATTTGTTATAATTGCAAATTAAACTTCAGTATGCTTCTGTCAAACCCAAATAAACAAGCATAAACCACAGTAGTAATACTACTATTACATTGCTCTAAAGAACTGTTAATCAGAGGACATTACGTAATTGCAATCGCTAAGTTTCAGTGCACATATTGCTGGAGAATTAAGATACAAGGCAGCATGCCCAGGGAGTTACAGCCACGCAGCAGCAAGAGTAGTGCCATGTGCTGAGGGAGAGACCTGTCAGACATTTAGGATAAGCTGGTGCACTGCACTGATATCTCCATTGCAGGGGAAATAGGAGAGCATGGGTTTCACCTGCCAGTGATGACTCAGGGTTCCAAAGAGCAGTGACTACCTCTGCTACAGGACCCATAGGGGAAGGCAGCAAAATAAGGTTCTAGACAGCAATGCTCACACAAAGCCTAAACCCCACACTTGACATGAGTACCCTGTCCCCTCCTGAGTATGAGCAGGAAATACAGTGAAGGATAGACAGCCCTATTCTCAGGCTCTCACTGCACTTCACTCCTACTAAACGAGGGAAAAAATTGTGATTCAGTTCTTGGCTTTGTTATAGTAATCATTCATCTGTTTGAAAACCTTATAAGTTTTATCATCTGTCATCAGTTTTGCAGCCACTGGAGCAAATTAACTGTATTTTGCACGCAATCTATATTTTTCTTCAACGCCTGCAAAAAGCACATGTATCACCTTGTAATCAATTTGGGGATTCTGATAGTGTGAACAGTTGGTCTTTTCCCAGAGCTGAACTGACTCATATCATGTTACTTGCAAAAGAAACAGTCTCTGGTTTCATGTTTTCGGAATTGTCACTATAATTGAGTTATTCACAACATACCAGTAATTTGAAAACCTATCTCCATTGCCTGTATTTAGTTCCCTGTTCCTCAGTCTGGTAGCACATGCGCAGAGGAACTCAAAAGCCATTTTCTAATGCAAAGGTGTTGGCAAAGCAGCTAAAAGCTCTTTAAAAGTCATCCCTTTTCTGGTGGCCTACTGAATGTCACTCACCTGGCCACAAGTTAACCTAGTGGCTCAAGAAGCAGGGTTAATGGGTCAGGTTCTCTACTTAAGTAGTACTGTATGTTTTCACTTGAGAGTGGAACAGAAGGAAAATGCCCAGAAAAAAATGCAGAAATATGTCTCTTGTGGCAGGCCATGAATATAGAAGGTAACATAGAATGTTTCTTGATTCAGGGAGGGCTGCATGACTATGAATATGACAAGCCTCAAATACACAAAATATCAAATAAAATAACTAAATACTACAATATATTACTAAAATATAATACTTACTAAAATACACATTCTGTTGAACAGATGAATCTTAACTGAAAAGACTTATGTAGAATTTCAGAATTGCAGCCATATAATTTGCTTTCCTCATGCATCCCTCTGAGAAGATGCACTGACACACCTGAATCACAAGGCTGACTGAACCACTGAGTTCTAGAGCGAGCAGCTGGGTGCACAAAGCTGTAAAACTAACCTTGGTTACCATACTCAGTGGAGTTGTTGCCTCCCGGAGGAGGGGGGAGGGATGGGTAAGGTGATGGGCCAGGACCCAAAGCTGCAATCATCTCCATAACATTTGGCATGATCATCTGGCTTGGACTCATGGTCTTAAACCTTTTTGAGGGAATGCCATCTGGGTCATCTTTGATGTGAATATCTGACTTTATAGGGACCGGCCTCCAACTGCAAGTTGGATCAATGGTAACTTCTTCAAACTCGGAGCTGTAAAATAATGTGAAAATTTAGAATATCAGTTGAATTTTTAAAATCAATTCTGCTGAAGTTTCCATAAGAATCTGCATGGTAACCAGTGTTCTGAAATGCTCTAGTGTTATACAACATTAGGATCTTTTACTCCTCAAGTGTGTGCTGAAAGCAAATTTTTAAAAAAGCAACCATGAGAGCACATTTCTGTGTTTATCCACACAATGAAATCCAAACATATCGATGTGGTTTGCCACCTGTGAATCAGAGGGACTGCTTGTAAATACAAGAAAGCATTTAATCCTCCTTAATTCTAGCTCTTCCCTCTGCTTCACTGGTGAGGCTGCCATTAAGAGACAACCCAAATACGATCTATGAAGAAGATGGAAACTGATTCACTCTACCACCTGCTCCACCAAGGTGCCATGCAATAGACAAATTCAATCACCAAGATCAATTTTGGTGTGACTATCTCAGTATTCATTACTCTATCTCCTAGTTGCTTAGTCTTGGATATCAGGAGGGAGATCACTTACTTTTGTATAGCGTTCAGAATACCCCACATATACTGGTCAACCTCCAAGCCCTCCAAGAGAGCAGTTTTACTAGAAAGTAAAAAGAACCAAACTTCATGTTAGAATATTGCTAGGGAAAAAATGATTCGGGGCAAACAGTTTGAGTTCTACATCTACATTACCAGGATATTTACATCAAACAGATGAGATAAGGATATGTCTACTTGACATCATCTTTTAGCTGTTCACATTCTTTAAGTAATTTTTGTTAGTGAAATACATTCCAAATTTAAAGTATTTTCAAACATAGCACATCTCTCCAGTGAACACCAGTTAGCAGTATTTTTTTTAATTAGATCTTTCTCTTTTTTTGAGCTCCACAGTACTATGGCTTCAAAGCATCTACGTATTACAGCTATTTTACTTAAGATCGGCACAGATGGGGACAGAACAAAACAAAACGAGAAATGATTTAGCTATGTAGGCACTTAGATCTGAATGCAGGTGCTCATGCTCAGAGAAACAGTACAAAAATTTAGCCTGGATGCATGAATTAAGAAAGCAAGATATCCAATTCTTTTAGCCAAACTTAGAAGAAAGAAAAGATTTGGGCAGTTTGGAGAAAGCACTTGTGTGTTAGGACACAGATCAACCATGGACAGTAATCAAAACAAGCTCGTCTCCAGCCTGCCATGTCCACAGAACAGCCAGAATGGACAATCCCCACTTCTGTCTGTACCTAACACTGGCTGGCAGAGCAGGGACCCAACTGGAGACTTGTGCAGACCCAGTGCCAGCTGTTCCAGCCACAGCTGCTGGAGCTGAAGAGCCCTGGCTCCTCAGCTGAGGCTGGAACACGCTCCCAACCCTGTGCACTGAGCACAGGCGGTTACAGACCTGAACTGGCCTGCAGACGTTCCGCTGTTTTTTCTGCCCAGTTTAACATAAGGATGGACAGTCTGTAACCACTTCCAAGTTTTTCTTCCATTTTTTCTGCAGTATACTAGCTCTCTGGTCAAAACATAAGCTTGAAATTATGCCAAGGTATCCATCCCTCTTTTCCTCTAAGCAACAATTCCAACTTTTGCTCCTTGGAAATTTTTTACTTTTTAAAAAATTAGCCTTATTCTGGATTGTAGATATCTGCCTTATCAATGTAAATATTCGAGCCTCTTTTGAACTCTACACAACCCATTGATAATCTGTAATGAAAACTTGTGAGAAAGTATCTTGTTATATGTTTTTAAATTTCTAATAATCCAGGGTGGTAAAATATTGCAAGAATTCTCATTAGACTTTATGCTCTTTAAGTAAATGTGATACGCAAACCTTATTTCCTAGAACTTCCTTCTTCTCCCCTACATGACCTTAAATATGATCTGAATTTGGTCAAATAGTGTACAACTGTGTTTTATGTGGTATGGGTGCACTTACTTGCATACTGGACACCGCCAAGTTCCTCTTTCACAGTTCAGTTGCAAGTAAGATTCCAGATCAAAGCACTAGGTATCAGAAAGAAACAAAAAAGGAAAAAACAAACCAGACAACACAAAAAGAAACAAAGGGAAAATTCTGTATTAAATGAATCAGTTAGACAAAAGTAAAACTGACATGAAAAAAGCCTACTAGCACTGATAACTAAAGCAAACAGCTTACTTTTCCCCTCTACATTAAAGATATATACAGTTAATTATTGAGGCTGACAGACATAAATGCCATGCATTAGGTGCTCTCATATGATAACCAAGCTGAAGGTACTGCAACAACACATGGCTGAGGGAACCCTGCCAGGAACGGGCATCTACTCACTTGTACATGCTTGCAATCGTGGCCCCTCGCTGGGAGCTGAATCCGCCGGAATGTGATCGGACACTTCAGAGACACTTTAATAGCAGTCTGCTCTACTCCATCTTCCCCATTTAGTGTTGCATTGCCAGAGGAAGCTGCTACACTGCTGAAGTTCCTCTTGACTGTTTGGGAAGAAGATGTGCGTAAATGTGAGAAAGCACAAGTGTATTTTAAGTTTTAACACTGAAATCTGAAAGACCAACACTTCAACATTTAAGGGACAACTAAATGAACAATATACCCACAGAGGTGTCTTCTGTGTAATTTAGAACATTCTCCTGAACAGACAAACCACCACACATGCATATCAGCTATATCCTTAACTGAATTAAGTGTCATAAAAGCACTGAAAACAGCCCTAGATAAATAAAGAATAAATCTTTCTTTCAGGTGAGTCAAAAACAAATACGGGGGAAAGGCCAGAGAGATTCTCCTGGAATATGACAGTCTTCTTTAGGAACTAAGCTTATGCCCTTGGAAATTTGTTACCTCCACCCAAATAGCCCTTAATGTTTGAGGATACCAAGGATTCATCTACCCACATCTTGTCCTGGAAATTCTGTAAGTACAGCTTAAGGTTATCAACAAACAAGTAAAATCTGGTGTAGAGATAGCTTATCACAACTGAATATAGGCATTCTGGAATGTCATCACCCACACAAAATGCAAACTCACTCTTAGTGATACAATGTTCTGCTGGGAGCAGGCGTTTCTTTAGTAGACCTTGAAGTACAGAGCGAACTGATGGCCGGTGCACCAACTGCAACACGAACAAGTGTGACTGCAAGAAAACACATCTTGTTAGGAAGAGAACCAAACACACACATTCAATACGCTCCTGAATAGAGCTGCACTCTTCCCTTGGACACTCGGTTTCTGTGAGAGCCTGAGGCTTAAACATAAAAGCTGTTTCTGCTCTGCTGAGCACACATGCTCCCTTATGGATATTCTGCCCACTGTGCAGTTGCTCCATGCTAATGTATACAAGGGCTTTAAAAAAAGCAAGGATTTTCTGCATTTTCTCTCTCCTTAATATTCAGTATATGTACAGCTGACATATTAATCTCTGACATCAGGGTTTATTTTTAAAACCCTGGACTGTCTGACACAGTCTAGCCTACCTGCCTGCCCTCAGACTACATGGGAAGTTGCGAAAACAATTTGCAGCTGATGTGCCTGGAATCAGCTGAATCTTCCTACCCAACGCAGAGCTCGTTGTGGATTCAAAGGATGCTGCCCCCTGCTCTTAGCCACCAGATAAATGACATGATGCAGGGAAACATCCGTGTGAAGTAAAGCAAAATGGGAGGATGGCTTCTTGTCAAAGTGCCTCACACTGTGACCTTGTGAGAGCTAGCAGCTTGCTTTATTGTCAGTGACAAGAGAACAGTCAGAAGCTCAGACTGGATTTGCAGAACAGTCTGCATTAAAAATACAGTACTCATCCCTGAGAGTAACTAACCCAGGGAAAAGAAGAAAGGGGAAAGCTGAATGGTCTAGATTGAATCACTGAATATGAGTTTTTCATCTGAAAAGGTATTTGAAAAAATCATCACCAGCACCAAGGATTATGATGTTGACGTTTTCACGACAAATCAAAGACTGTTTAATACACTGTGTAAATGAAATTAGTACCATCAAAAGCCTTCATCAGAATAATCTACTTGTACATCAATAGACTTCAGCCACCTTGTTACACAGGCCCACACGAGATGGTAGGAGACCAAACGCCCTTCCTCCCCTAGACCACGAACCTTGTCGGAGGACACCATTACATTCTGCAACAATTGAGCAGCAAAAATTTCCATACTAGCACTCTGACTGTGTCAACATCATTAAGTAAAAACCTTACCAGAAAAAGGCATGGAAAAAAATGAGAGTAAGGCTCTTTCAGCTAAGGCAACATTTGCAAACTGTTCTAAATAGCAAACTCAGCATCAGCAGCGGCAGCCGTGAGCTCGGTGTACTTACGCAACAACATGCTGTGACTGTAATCTGAATCGTGTTTCTCCCTGGCTGGCAGACGTGCTTTAGGTGCAGAGGTTTATGAGATGTCTTGTTGTCACCACGTTCGATGGTAAGTGGGGTTGCATTAACGCTGACCTGGACTGAAGCTGGCCAGTTTGTGTTCATTTGTCTGTCTTCATGGTGATAGCACTTAAACTGCAATTCCAAGTCAGACCTGCAGAACAACCAATAAATCTTCCTTAAACTTTGCCCTCATACTGCAGAAGGAGGTCGTTTTTATGCTAGGAACATTCTTCTTGATCAATCACATTATTTTTCTTGGATTACTGCCAGTAAGGATATAACATAGTTCCTTCATAAACGTCCTTAACAGAAGCAAGTCATAATGAATTCATGATGCAAGCATGCCCCAAAGTTGTTCATATTTTACACTTATAAAGGACTTTTCAAGGAAACATCTCAAACCTCTTTGCAAACCCAGACCATGGAGTGATCCTGCAGAAAGAAGAATGTTAACATCAGGCAGGTCCTTCCTGTGTTAGGAGTTAGGAATGAGAAAGCAATATGCTGCAGTGGGTTGTGCTGGAAGTCTGGACTCTTCACGGCCTCAGAGCACTTAAAGAAGCACTTGAATGAACACTTGTCAGACAAAATACAAGTACAGGCAAGTAACCCTGCCTTAGAACAGGTAAATCAACTAAGATAAATTGACTCCTATATCTCACCTCCCACCAAAATCAGCTTCTCTGATTCTAAATTAACATGGCTGTGGATTAAATCTACCCAATTTAGACCTTTCAGGGCATGAATTCCTCCCACGTCTCCTACAATAACTTCCACTCACTATTTTGCTCATCCAAACAATGAAAAGGCTGAGATTAAGTCAATCACAAATTAAGTGGGTAGAGACTATGACTTTAGTTTCACAAACGTATGTTAACCTTGTGTTAGGAATGAGTAATTTCAAGAAGAAATTTAAAAGAACACCGAAAACTCAACTGAAATGTCAGAATTCTGCTGTTCAGGACAGCAAAAAACAGCTCAAAGTTTATTGTTCAAACTTTAAAATCTATCTTCCTGAAAAATTTATGTTGCCTGCAAGAAGGTATCCTTGTAACATCCAAGAGGAGCAGCTCATTCCAGAGATTATCACTCTAAAAGCCATTTTCCTTAAAAAGACTTCAATCTGACTCAATTGACATCATCTTTTCTGGATTTCACAACATCAAGATTTAGCAGTGGACACAAACATGAGGGTTTCTTAAAAAGAAAATTATAAAACACAAGTTACCCAGCCTTTCAACATAATCCATCTACATGAAGTCTTTTCAGGCTTTTTTTCAATATTTCATTAACCATTTCTGAAAGCTCTCTCTGCGAATTCCACTCAGTTTCTTGCCTCAAGAGAACGCAGCACAATGATCAAGACCTGGAGGGAAGCAAGGCTTGGTACCTCTGACATAAAACCCAAGCAGATGAGGTGAGCAGGCCTGCTGAGAGTCACAGGGTGGTGACAGACCTCAGGAGAGCCTCGTGTTCTCAGCACACAGAGTCTCCACCGTGGGACATTATTAATAACAGAGCAGTGTGAAGACTGAACCAGCTTCAAGGAGACATTTTCCCTTCCTTCAACCTTTCTGTTTCTTGTAACCATGAAACGTTCCCATGGGGAGAAAAATACTTGCATTGCTATTCATTATGTGTGTATACGTGAGAGGTTTTGCCGAATATTTTAATTGGCAGAAAAATATTGAGAATTGGCTCAATTCCACCATTCTCTATAAAAACCAAAATCCATCCACACATGTGACTAATTCATTTTTCTGGCATCCATCCAGCCCTGAGTTAAATGTGAAATGACTTCATCACAGGACTATCCGTTCTCCCCACCGTTAACAGGCTTTTCAAAACAGCAGACCCGAGCACAGTTTACCTATGAGTCTTCATTAAAATAAGTTTAAATAAAGGCTATGTGTTTGGTGAGCGAAGGAAGAATGAAAGAACAGATATTAAGAAACAGCCTCATGCCTCAGTGCAGCACTATAAATCTACTGAATGAGCCAGCACAATCCTCAGTAGTGATTACTTATTAATAAGAACTGGCAAATAACTGCCAAAACTCCCTCTGCTGCGAGTACTCCACGATAATGAAATGCATGTAAGCAATAACTGACCTCAAAGTTAGGTGTTAATTATTGGATGTGGTCTGCCTGCAGTCTCCCTCCCTCCCAACCCCCAGGCTCCCTCAGGGCACAGGGGCACTGTGGCAGCAAGGACTCCTGCATCCTGCATCAAGCCTCAGCTCTAGAGCCAGAGTCTCTCCCGAGGCAGGGAAGTGAACGCATCTCTCTGCCCGCCTCACACCCTCCACACCAGGAAAACACAAGTCTCCAGTGGATTCCAGTGAATGGGAAGAAGATCCTCACAGGAAAAAAACCCTTAAACTACACCTGTAAGCAACCTCCATACAAGATCCCAAGCAACTAACCAGCCTCCACAGTGCACAGAGAAAGGCTCAGACAATGCAATCAGCAGCCAGGACAAACACGGAGATACTTTGTGAGAAAAACCGAACAAGGAGACAAAATTATTCTGTTGTATTTGAAAATATATAAATTTAAAAAAAAATTAAGGCTATGATTTTCATTTGATCTAAGGCCCTTCCATGAGCATGGTGCAATCAAAACACACCCTGGAATCACTTATGCAGATCTCCATTAAATACAGGAAAATACCACCAAGGAAAAAGATTCCTCTGCACTGGAAATAAGAATTCACTGTAAGTGAAAATCAGAAGCCTTTGTGTGAGGAAAGCTATGTTCTCACATTTCTGAGCTGTGCTTACTTGTGGAGTCAGAGAACAGGGGGAATTTAGGAAATTAAATTCTGTTCTGAAGTTTGGAGGATTTAAGTACTTGTCTTTCCAAATGATTTTACCAAGCCTCTAAATTGGGTCCTTACTCTTAGTTGGTTATTCCTCATTATCAGATACTCTGCACCATTTAATGTAAGCCTAAACTGTAAGAGCCCTACAGAGCTACTCCTGCAACTAACACTTCAGAGGCCGCAAGGCACCTGGGACTTCAGAGACTCCCAAATTAAAGTTTGTAGTGGTGTCGGTCGGGGCAGAGCAGAAAGGATGCAATAGTTGCAGTGGTTTTTCAGAAACTGCATGATACGTGCTATCAGCAAGGACAGGCAATACATATTGTGAAGCATTTTAGAATGTGTGTTGTCTCTGAAAAATGACAGGTGAGAGTATCTGTGAGTTAAAAGAACATTTTTCCTATCCAGGCTACAATTTTTGCAGTGAAATTCCTGGCAAATCTAAACAAATTGCCTCTGGCTTGCCACTCCTCTCTCACAGGATTGCACGACTTGCTTGCAGCAAGGCTGAGCTTACCTCCACATCAGTGTCTGGTGCACAGTTGGCCGTAAGTGAAAGACGTGGTTACTGACTGCCAGGTTGTGCTCCAGCCGGAAGGGCTCCAGGACAACCCCATCTCTCACAGGGAACGTCAGGCGCAGCTCATCGTTGTGGTTGGCTGGGATCGAAGAGGGAGAGAAAGCGTGAACTTTCCCTTTAGCATCTGCAGTGCAATAATAATGTGTATATTTATACAAATAGTAACAAATTGCACAGTGATCTGCTACTGGGTCTAACTCAGCAGGCTCACACACAGAAAAAAGACAATCAAAAATAACTGTCATCTAACTGATACAAGTGGCAAGGCTCAAACTGATAGCAAGGCACAGCAGTCTTCTATCGTCCCACATGTCACATTAGGACCTTAGCATTCCAGCCACAAACAGAAACCAGACGTGGCAAGAAATCTTGGTTTTTATTACTGGATAGGTTCTGTGTCCAACCTTACTCTGCTGGCAGAAGACTGAAAACAAATCTCTTAATTACGTCAAACTGTGATAATGTTTGTTTTCCCTGCTTTGGACAGGGATCAACATTACCCAATTAGTTTCAACAGTTTCATCAGCTGAAACTGTGTGATGACCAAAGACACTGGTGTTCAATTACTATCTGAGCCCGTAAGATGAGGTTTTGTGGTAACTTACAGCTGATCTATGAAGTTCAAATGGCTTTAAATCCTGCATTCCTGCCCAAATAATACTGCAGCCCATCTTCCTCTACTTGATTTTTCATCTATTCTGAACTCCAAACAGAGCTGCAAAGTGCTAATGCAGCAGCAGTTATTTTACAGAAAACATAAGGCTCTCCCAGCTCCCTAGTAAATGATAGCTCCTATTGTTCATCAGTCATTTCAAACCCTCAAACATCTCATGCTAGTATCCAGTCAGAGACATCTTGTTATTCCTGCCCTGTTCCCAGCCAAGTGTAGCTGTGACGTTGAGTGGCTTTGAAAGGAACATATATCAATTTCTGGCACAGTACTGAATATTCCTAAGAAGTCTGTATGGATCACAATAGAGACACTGCTATAAATATTCACATTTTATCCTACTCTGCAGTGTTGTTCAATGAATGGCTTTGCCCTTGAACAAAACAGACCAAATGGAAGTTCATACAGTAAACAAGCCTACAAAGCACACATAACACAACCCAAAATCAAGTGTTTTATCCTCAGGAAGCATATCAAAGGAATAATTCTGGAGTAGAATCCTTACAAGTTAAATCTGGAAGAACCTTTCTGATATTCTATTTTAGAAGAGCAGTGGAATCTTTCTCTTTTCTGTCTGCTGGCTCAAGTGAGCCTACACTGTGCATGCCACCTACTACAACTTAACAACTCCAGCCTCTCCCAGAGCAGCAATCAGAGCTACTTTCCAGACTCTGAAACGTATGTGGCAGAGAACAGAGGAACAACAAACGACTGTGGGGGCATTCTGTTTGCTACTCACTTGGAGGCGGTGGTAAAGCATTGATATTTGGTTTAATGTCAGGTGGGAATGGTGGTTTGACATCCTGGTTAGGTGACAGGTATGGAGGAATATTGCTCCCTGGTGTCATGGGTGGCGTGGGGTTTCCTGGAACAGGTGAATGAGGGTAATTTGCCACAGGTACAGGCCTTGATGGCTAGAAAATAAATAACATCATATTGTTAATGCAGTCTTGAAATAAGAACCATAAGCCTTGTGAACAGCACTGTTATCAAATACCGGAGACAACAGACAAGGGAGGGAGGCCCCTCTGTTTCTGGAAAAGAAACCACAGGATGTCCCATGAGGCCTTCAGGGAAGAGGCACACTAAGAGAGCAAAGCAGGAACTGAAACCAGCAGAGCAGCCAGCTTAACTCAGGCAAAGACCAGACACAAGCAAGGCTGCTAAAACGTTTACTGTGTTCCTCTGAATGCTCCCTTTCCAAAACCAACCAGCCATTTGCTTCAGCTTTTCCACTGCACCACAGCCCACCCAGCCCTTTGTATCTCTCTGCCTTCCTCCCAAAATAGCCCCAGTGCACAGAAGCTTACATGAAAAACAAAATCCAAAGACACACAATTAGACAATCTGTGTCCTTCTTACTTCCATCTATCCTTTCTTCCACCCTTGTTCAACTCCTCTACTCAGAATTAAAGCTCTGGGGATTGGGGGATGTTTTTTACTCAGTGCACCTACAATTTGATTCTGTTCCTAGTTTGCTGCTAGATAAGATGAACGGACAGAAAAAGGATAGTTAAGTATGAACAGTAGCTATGTATTAAACCACCTTTTGTTTAGTTTCTTATAGTTAAGGGGGTGGTTGCAGTCAACAGAAAAAGCCAATAACCCTGATGTGAAGAAAGCTGATATTAAACAAAAGTGCAACTGCACGGCTCTCTCCTGCAATGGCTTATGCAGCATAAGCAGAAACACAGGAGAGTGTCAGATGATGAAAATCTTTACAGACAGCCCAAGCACTGTGACTTCAAATCTGATTTTGTATCTAAATGCTGCTCTGCTAACCTAAGATACTTGAGAGTACATAAGAAGAGGGGTGCCTTCTCAAATCTTAAAACATTTAAGTTTCCAGCCATCTTTGGTTTTTATCTTTGGCACACACAGTTACTATCTGCACAATCACTACAGTTCAAAGGTTCAGGTTTTGCCTGTGGCAAGCTGGAATTTTCCCTATCCCTAACCAGAATAATCTGCCTTTTTAACAAGATCTCTTTTTCTCTGTTTCCAGAGCAGTCAGTATTCGACTACAATATAGGGGATACATTGGAAAGACAGCAAATTCCCTGTCAGAGCTATCTGGCAAACAAAAAACTTAAACCCCATCTAAAATGAATGTACATAAAATGTATCTAAAAATCTGTCACTTAAAAACTTGACAGAGATCTTCTGCAGTTATTTTAGCATAAGTGACCGCACTGGAATTATTATATAGAGGATCTGTCTGCTCCTCATGTTCTTCCTGACAGTGAACTGCAAAAGCTGCCACGATGCAACAGGCATTCCTTTGGGGACCACAGTGGACAGCGTGGTTGCACACAGAACAGATGCTCAACAGAAAAGGGTTTTGCTTTCCCTTTTTTTTCAACGGTGTTTTCTGTGTGAATCACACCAAACAATTCCAATTCAACACTGTGTGCAACCTAGATTCTTTCAGCCTACATTCAAAATCATAATGTGGTCCAGATAATTCACCAGCTAATGCTTTAAGCAGGTCAGAACATCGATGGTTCTCCCCATTTTTATACTCACTGGAGTACCTGCGTTTAATAGATCACTTTTGTGTGCATTTCAAAGGTGGCAAACCTCAGCAGGCCCTCAGTACAACCTTAGTTTGGAGAATACAAAGTGCTCAAGATGTATCCATAAGTAGGTTTTAGGCAACATTTTAACAACTCTAGTTCTTGCCCAAAACAAGCAGCACAGAGGGAAAGGACTGAGAAAAAAAAGGAGGAAGAGGTTGGAAAAAGTAACAGAAACTTCAGTTCAAAGATGAAACCTACAGCTGGAACACCTTTTAAGTTTGGCCTGGCTAAATCCAACAGTGACCACTGTAGGTCCGAAACTGGAATGCTGCAATGTGGAACTTGTTTATTACAAATTTCCATAGTTGCATTCTTGAAGAGGACCATGAATAGGTGAAAATAGTACACCTGAATCTCATTAGGCACTTCTTTTTACAAGCTATTTTTAAAGCAAACCCAACATTTTCTTGTAAAAGCCTCTAATGAGCTGCAGCAACATTCAATTTTCTTTATGAACTGCTCTGAAGTTGCAATGCAACCTGGCTGATTGACTTGATTCTCTGATACCCAAAACACTAAAAAAACCTCAGTGTTTTGTTCTCTCTTTCCTTTAATTTTGTAAAAGCTGTATCTATGAAACCATTAATGTGACTTCATTAATAAACGGCCACCAGAATGGAACAAGATAATCTAAGAATTCTTACCTTGTAATACTGCCCCATGTTGACTGTTGGAGGAGGGTACTGCCCTGTGTTTTGCTGGCTTGGCATCCTCTGTCCAGGATAGTTGGGAGATGTAAGGGGTCTTGGAGGGTTGGGAGTGGGGTACTGACCAGGCTGGTTTGGAAACTGGCTATTTGGTCCATACTGCTGGTTTCCATAATTCGGCTGTTTCAGGACAGGGATACAAGAGGACAAAGGTGTTTTATGCAAGCAGCTTTCTCGTATGGATTATTAGCATACATTCACAGTAGCACAATCAAAACAAGCAAAAGCCCTTACAGATGAATACTTCTTAAAAGCATAAAAATCTTGCAAACCAAAGTGGGGTAAGACACATGCACTCAGCCTTGCAACGCTGTCAAAGGGCACTGTGCATGAAGAAACCAGAATTACAACCAGATGCAATGTTCACAAAATTTCTGTGTTTTTGCAAGTGCTACCACACCCAAGCCTGGGGCTCCTTTTCCAGATGGAGAATGGAAGCATAAAAAGTAAAATAAATAAATAAATAAATAAAAATAAAACCCTGGAACAGGCAAGAGCACAGAAGCTGTGTTGCCCACATCTGCCTTTTCAACCCAACTGCTCTGCTGGCCTCTTGCTGGAGTGTTTAGCAATACCTTAACAACGAAAGAGAAGCTCTTACTAGTCATAAGCACTTTGCTAGTACTAGCTAAGATTGTGCTGTGGTTTTGGAATTGAATTCATAAAAATTGGAACGCTAAAGGTAGTAGAATGTCAATTTGAAAAATCAGCTTATTGATAAGAAGTTTTCATAAGTGAACCTTTCAAAAAACAATAGGCAAATATAATCTGCAAAATTCCAGCCCGACAAACATGCAACATTTATGGCACTGTTCAGAACTGACTTGTTGGAAACATAAACATATTCACTTACAATGAAAAATCTGATTCTGAAGTGGCAAAAAGAGATTTAAAGTCATCCTTAAAATATGAAATCTGAAGACAAAAATCATGTGACCAAGCCATATTTTGTGTTTTCTTAACCTACTTGTAAATAAGTGGCAGTATTTACTGAGTGAAAAGCCTCCTGAGAGAAGCAATTTAATGACTATCATCTTGACTAACATAGCAAGGGTCATCCTGGATACTTTAGAAGGTAAAAAGGAAGATCTGCTCCTGCTTATATTTTAATGGCTGTGCTCCTACCAAGGCTGGAACAAAGACGTACTTGTCCTAAAGGGATGGGCACCCCACATTACCCAGCATGTTGCAACTTGCAGTCAAAATAACAGTGTACAGATAAAAACGTTTATTTTATTACCTCTCCTGGGTATGGTCTCTTTATGCCCTGTATAGGCAAAGACTGGGGGCGTGGGCCTGGATAGGCCTGCTGAGGCATCCTCTGCCCGTGGGTGCTGAAGGGGCTCATTCCAGGAGGCCGAGGCTGGTTCATGCCCATGGGCGGCCCACTCATGCTGGAAGGTGTCATTCCTGCTCCCATGCTTGCTGGGTTCATGTTGCCTGGCATAGAAGCAGGACCACGGGGACCAGGCTGGTTCATAAACTGGTTGTTATAAGCCTGAGTTGGACCCATCTGGAAAGAGGAACAAACCTTCAACGGAAGAAGAAGAAAAAAAAAAAAAGAATAAAATGCGACATGCATTTATAAAATGGGAAGAGGGAGCTGAACATGCTTTTGGGGAAGGGAAGAAGGGAAGGATTTATGTCGCATTTTCCTTTAATGTTCTCTAACATTTGATGGGCAGTGATGTTATTTATAATAGAAATCCAGTTGGAATTGTAAAAGGCGTAAGAGTGGAAGACAGATGTAAGTGTAATGTGAGAAATTCAATTGTTTCAATTGGCTGGTCTAGTACTGTAAGGTAACAGATTAAGATGCTGGCTGTGTAAATAGAGCACAACACTACAGTTTCTAAGACCCTGTGCTTCCCATCACCTGGCACATGGACCCATATACTTCAGAATTCACAGAAGTAAAAAAGGTAAGGAGGAAAAACCTGAATTGATCAAACCCTTGTTTACTTTAAGAAAAAAATTATTCCATGAAGTCATGATGTGCTAGAAGTTATAGATCACTGGAAATTCATGTCTCACATAGCTGCCTTTATAGACAACATTATTAAAAAACAAATCTCTTTTCTATTGTTGTTTCCTTGTTTTGAAAGGAAATAACCCAAACAACCAACTGCAGTTAGCAAAATAAACAACTGTCCAAGAGCTACAAAACCTATTGCAAGATTCTAGAACATTTCACTAGGTACTCAAATTTAGAGGGCTGGGAAAGGCAGCAATAATGTATCATGTCAGATGCAGCTGTTACTTTGAGAAATCTTCATTTTTTTTTTAGAGGCAACCGCTAAGCTACAAAATACAGTTAGGCAAGTTTTATTGGGAAAAACATGGGAGACTGACTCATACCTACATACACACATTCCAGCAGTTTCTCATAAGCATTTCTAACCATGCTCATGCACAAAAAAAAAAAAAAAANNCAGTAGGCACCCTAACAAACACGACAGTGAGAAGGAAAGCCAGTTCCCTGTAATAGTCCACATCAGGCAGGAATGAAGACTCTCTTACCGGTCCGTACTGGTTCATGTCCTTATTCTGTGTTTCCTGAAGGGCTGCCACAGTGGCTGTAGCTGTAGCTGTTGCTGTAGCAGCTGCAGCTGCAACTGCAGCAGCGGCGGCAGCTGCAGCTGGCTGGGTGAAATCAGCTGGTGGCCTCGTGTGGGGGGGAATCCCCATTCCTGTGGGGGTATTTGGGCCTCCAGGGTAACTAACAGGGAAGAAAAGAAAGCAAGCCAGAGTTAAGATGTGCCTGGTGGATTTTGTTTTGAATGCTGGTGTGATCCTCACCTGGAACTGTTCCAAAAGCACGTATCAGTGACTAATGAAAGGCAGCAGGCCAGGCAATTAGGTGTGTACAGGAGATATGGGTTGCATCTACAGGTTACACCTGTTGCCCAGGTGCAACAGTCATAGGGCTGCCGCTGGGATTGCAAGGCACTGCCAGCAGTCGTTGTGGGCGCAGTGACCTGCCTTGCAGCTCTGTAGCTTCCTGCGAAGTAGAACTGAACTCCTGAAAGCTAATGCTCAGTTAATCCCAGTAGTTAATCCCAGTAGTTTAGGGGCAAGTGCACAGCAGCAGGAACAGCGAACTTCCTCCACGACAGCACATGCATCTGCCTCAGGGGTGAATTATGGCAAGTGTTCAAGATATCATAAAAGCATTTCTCCTTGAACCTTAGCAGAAAGGCCAGGAGAGACCCAATGCAATCAACTCTACTGGATCCCACACTGCAGTATTCTACATGTATTCTGCAGTTCCTACCCATCTCTTCTCTTGATCCTAAAATAAACTAAGCTAAGACAAGCCATGCATTCCCCATTTCAAATTATCAAATATCTTTATAAATATGGGCCAATATACCGTGCCCATTTTAGAGATGTTAATACAAAGCTGAAGAAAGTTTTTGGCTTGCTCAAGGTCACTCAGTAGATCAGTGGCAGAGATGAAGAAGGAAGAGATAAGCCCTCTCTCCCCTTGAGTCCCAGGTTTATATTGTTCACACTAGACTGCCTATGCTAACAGCAGCAGTCTTTTCAGCAGCCTTTGCAGTGGGACCCTAAACAGTGGCTTCAGTTAAGTGCCCTCACCATCCCTGGATTACAAAGTGTAGACACAAAAAGTCAAAATGTAACTAATGCCCAGCTTGAGTTTTGGATTATATGATAATACAGCATTTATTTCCCCCCCAAAAATACACAACACCACCATCTTTTTTAACAAACATCTTCATTCCCAAGACTTTTCAAATTCGTGCTGCGGAATAAATCTTTGGGCAGAAATATTTTGTTGCATAGGAAACTACTTTGCCCAGTACTCAAGATTACTCCTCCATATGCACACAGAAATTATACCATCAATACCTTTCACATCCTGGCCTTATTAAATGTTAATCATTCCTAAGCCTGTGGTCTGTTTAACAATCTCTCTTAATTAAAACTTTATTTTGGAGGTTTATTAGAGCTAATTGATTGACCTAAGCCATTTCCATTTACTGTGATGAATTTCTTTGCAGTTTGGGTAGCTGATTTCCGAAGCTGTAAAAGCAGTATGTGCTTCAGTTAACCAGCATAAAATAGCTACTGAGACCTTATATAATTAAAATAAGCCCATGACACTTCTGCCAGGTCACTAAAACAAGCTTCATCAAGTATTTACGTCCATTTTCCACCTCACAGAAGTAAATCTTACCTGCCACCAAAACCTCCACTTCCAGGATAATTGGGTCGCCCATACATGCCCTGCTGTATGTACGGCTGAGTGGAGCCTGCCTTGGCTGAAAATTGTTGCTGCTGTCCAGCAAACTGAGGGGAATTGATTCCAGGGTTGCTGGTTGTCATCCCAGAAGCCATGGGATTTCCTGCTGGGTTCATAGGGTTATTAGCATTTGCCATTGGATTTCCCAGCACCTGCAAGAAGAAATGTGAGAGTAAGGGGCTGTACCTTGAACTACTTCAAGCAAATTAAGTTGATTTGCTGCAGTTGTTAAATTAAAACATAACCACCTTGTACTCTGAACTCTAATGAGCACAGACCTCATTGATGTCTAGGTGCACATTCCTGGTGATTTCTCCTTTTGCCATTTCCAAACAAACAGGAGATTTGCAACTAGATGGAACCCAAATTAATATGCTTATAAAAAAAGTTTATGAGAAAGATCTGCTCCAACCATGCTGTGACCATTCATCTGACTACAAGAAAGGACATAGCTTTTTTTTCTGGGTGGGAGTGAGGGGGCGAGGGGTTTTTTGGTTGGTTGGGTTGGATTTGTTCGTTTGTTTGGTGCAGGACTTTGAAGTAACTAAGAACTAGTCAGTCCCACTGGCACAATGCAAAGGGTACTACAGATGCAAAAACTGTGAAAGAACATATTTCAGTAGCTTAACCTATTCTTGAATCTCTAAATAGTGGATGAAAGTTTTTATTGCTTCTTATAAAAGAGTCCTCTGTTCTCTTTATAAAAGGACTTGTTTTGCTTGTTGAAAGGATTTTTTTTTCCAAATTGCTATAATTTCCATGGAGATGTGTGACTGTTCATGGATCACCTGCATGAGATTTCCTGGAAAGTCTCCTATTTGGGGAGAAACTTAGTGGTCATGATTTTTGCCGAAGACTAACTCAACAGCTTCAGGCATTTGAGAAAAGGAATTGGTGAGCCCAGCTCACTCCCTTCCCTCGAAGACTTACAGGAAAGCCTGACATTCACTTCAATCTGCTCTGAACAGCTATAACCAAGCTTCATGTTCCAGAATTTCACTACTCCCTTGCAGTGACTCTGAAGAAGCATTTTCTTTCTTTGTGCAAAACACTTTTTTCCTTCTATTGCACATTTCTCTGAAGTACCACAAAGAGTTCAAGTAACATTACGCTATTCTTATGATAGAATAAAACTCTGAGGTTTTTTTATCCTTTCCTTTTGCCTTTTTAAGTGTGAAAGAAACTGTATTTTCATTTTCTGGCCAATATATAGACCAACATGTTTACTCAAGGTATTTCTCTCCCAGATGGGATACCTTTCCTTTTAAGGTGTTAGAAAAAACCAACAATAATGGAACATGTTATAGATCCTCTTCCGTTTCCTCTTCTTATTTTATTGAAGAAAGATTTTGCCACAACCAGTGCTTACATAACTGCCACATGAGTATCTACATGACTTGGCCTCTGAATAATTTCTTTTTCAAATAGCTCATTCCATTACAATTTCATTTTCAATTTTCTTACCAAAATTAAAATACTAACCAAAAATTCCTCAGAAAATTTTGTATGGGATCTAATGCCACTTGGTTTGAACAAGGTAGAAACGACAAGTTAGATTTATGTACCACTTGCACTCATTAAAGATGGTGATGTGTTTTGAGCTCTTCATCCATGGTGTAAGCAAAGGCCAGACTGTCTGAGCGCTTAATTTGTGCCACATCCCTGGGAGTGCACACTGTCACAAATAATTGGTAACTTCATAAAAGCAGCTTCTTTTTGTATTGTATAATTCAATATATAACACAGAAGAAAAAAAGAGTTAAGAGTGGGGAGAACCAAATGAAAATCCAGGAAGTATGGCTCACCTGGGAGCCAAGAGCCCATGCTTCTGCTCCAACGCATATTGAAATATTTTTGCAAAGTTAGACAGCACTAACAGGAGAGACTGGAAAGAACACAGCCTAAAATTGGTAGTTGGCAAGTCAGTGTGGGGGTAGACTTGGTACTGAATTTCACCAGCCCACAAATACAGCACAGGTAAAATACAATACAATACAACTCGGGTAAAATCAACAACTCTCATTTGGTGAATCTAGCTAAAATTTTTGGTTTTAATAGAACTCTTCACATTCAACCAGAATTCCCAAGAGGTTTGGGATTACTCCCAGCCCATGCTTTTAGTGTTGAAAGCACACAGCGCAAAATATGAGGTATACCCAAGCCTGACATTTGCATGCAGCTAAAGGAGTGACCGATTCAAGTTCTCAGACACCTCCTGTTCAATGCCACCAAAGAGGACATGACTGGGAAAATAATGCATCATTTGCAACAAAGAAGACAGACACTGCTACTGATCCCAAGAGGATTTTCCAAAATAACTTCCATTTTACAAACATTAGTAAAAATGCATCTCTAGAGGGAAGAAGGCATAAAAATGAAGCTTACCTGGCTTTGAGAGGTGTTAGTCACACCCCATACTGTGGTGACCACTGATAAAGAACCTGGAGGCTGGTTGGTATTTTGTTGCCAGGGAACAGAATCATAAGGGAAAGACCCATCACTGCAAAAACAAACATTCAGGAGGGTGAAATTTCAGAAGTTTAAACTGTGGCAAATTGCTGGTGGGGACAAAGGAATTAATGTCTGACATTACCTTAACTCTCCACTCCTCCTCCACTATTAGCCTAGTATTTTCAGAGGCATGAAGTTTCTTTAATAGCAATGTTATCATATCAAACCACACAGAATGAATGAATTCCGTAACTATACTGAAGCACAGGGCTTTTACCATAAAAAGGTCTGTTAGCAGTGAAAGTCCAAGTAAACTCAGGGGCAGAGTTTCAAACAAGGACACTAAGTTACTCAGAAGCATGTATTTTTTTGCAATTCATCTCAAACTCTTCAACAATGACTGCTTCAGCTGCCTTACATCAATTCAATTAGATTTTGAGACCAGACTGCAGCTTCACTGTCTGCAGTGGGCCCCCAAATGGCCAGAAAAGCCTTTAAAGCAATAGCAGTTCAACATCATTTTGAAAAGTAAATTGAAATTCAGATAGTGTTCTCCCACACGATGGATAAGCTGCATGCCAAAAATGGTATTAGCTAATCAGCATTCTAGAAAATCAACTGCAGATATACAACACTTCTTTCAGATAAATATGTGGATGAGAGGACTGGGTTTTTCCATTAGCTTTGTCCACAGATACAAGCAAACATTTCTTACCGTTCTTTTCATACAAAAGCATTGATGGTTTCAGAATGAGCACAGGATAGATATGCACTTAGTGTAATTAATGAAATACCTTAAATCCAGGAAAAGTAACTATCAATCCTATGACCATGAAATATATTCCACTTGAAAGTTGCTCATTCTTGTACTATTAACTTGTAAATTAGATTTCTATTTGCATATATACACACATATACACACAGGTGATCTTTCCTAATCTAGAGATATACACACACACACACACACCCCCACACACCACACATTGCTCTTTCATTTTCAAACACCGTTGATTTGTATTTTATATCAAGAACTGCATTTTTTTCTTGACTACCAGTTATCACCAAAATTCTATCCAGCGCTAACTTGCCTAAAGAATCTATATAGGCTCTACATGCGCTCTATCAACAGTGCAGTGCTTCAGACCGCTCACTCTCCCGTCACCCCAGACAGTCCTCCAGGCTTGGGCCACTTCTCCTTCCCTTTGTGCTGTGAGCCAAAATCAAGGGCTACCTCTGTGTTCATTCGTTAGCCTGTTCATAATGCCAAGCGTGAATCAGTTAAGAACAGGAATTGCTCTGCACAGAGTGCGCACATGTGTGATAAAAACTGCCTCTGTCCCAAGTAACAAATAATATAGTAACAGCAACTGTGTAAATGAAGCAGTGAATACATTTCACAAACAGCTAGGAAATTTCAAACAAATTCCACAATGCTCTGCCAGCACAACAGCACCATATTAGAACATAACTGTGAATTTGAACTGACCTATTTGCTTCAAAATACCCTAATTCAATCAAGCAATAAAATCACACAAAAAATGCAATTAGAGAAAAGAATAATTTCCCCTAACAGATAATTAGAGAAAATTAATGGAAAATGGTAATTCTCTATGAGATGCCTGACATGTGATGTTTACATTGACAGCATCCATATAAACCAGTGTGTGAACAAGGGCATACTGAACACCTTGAAATCACTAAGTCCTGCCAGCCCATGTTTCTCTGAGATATTTTCTCTCAGAATCTTGCCCCTCTCACTCAGAGGCTCAGACAATGGGTTCAGTGACTAATATTTGCAAGTGACGCAATGCAAGTCCCTCCATCAGTATGGAGACAAATGATGACTAACTCAGAATTTGTGACTGCTATTAAGATTTCCTCTTTTATCCTGCTCCGAATGATGCCTCCTACTTTACTTCCTTCTCTGACTGTTTCTGATGATGTCTGCTCTGTGATTTGTTTGGATATTTATGGCACATATGAGTGTTCATGTACTTCAGTGACTACAAAGAAGCTCTCTCCATGACATAAGCAGTGAAAGGACTCACTGCAGACATTCCTCTCTATTCCCCACTGATGTGCTGTGGACAGGTAATAAAACCTGAGGAACAAGGCAAATATTTTGCAAGTGTATGAGTAAATAAGAAGGGTAATGACAGGCAGGAATCAAACCACAGTCACTGAAGATTCTTCTAATGCAAATACACCGTACAGTTTGTAAACACACTCCAACTTAGCCTGCTGCTAAGAAGTTATAACTATTACTTCACTTTCTTTGCCTCCTAAGCATGTTTCCCTTACCCATTTCTCTCCTTTACATTATGCAGAAGAGATTTCATATATCATTCCTCCACAGTTTTCAGTGGTAGAGTCAGATCATTTGGTCAGTGGAAGGCTACACTGCGTTGTCAAAGACCACATAATCACTTCATCCTAATTATAAATACAGAGTAAATCACTCAATTTTTACTGTATTACAGTTAAAATGGGTGATAGCTAAAGAAACCATATTGTTGACATATAATAAGGCCTCTAGCACCACACAAAAAAGCCAGAAAAAGAGACCACCTAAAGATTTGCTGAGAAATATTTATTGCGCACACTGAACCACGTGACTATTGCATTATCCAACACAGGATCTAGCATTAAATCTCAAACATTATTAATATCAGAAATTATAGCAACCCCGAAACAGCAATAGATGTGCCTTGCAGAACACGAGCCTGAATAGCCTAATATCCACTTACTGTCCCAAACCTCATCCCTCAAAGTTTGCCTGAGTTACCCCATGAGAAATCAATGGCAATCTCATGGTTTCCACTCCCCCCGGCATTTACTCCGGCCCATCACTGATTACATGCATGTCTGAGTGTGACTTCTGCCATTCTGGATACAATACCCACCCTTCCTCCAGCATGTGAAGGCTTCCTTGGTTTCAAGCAGTAGGAGATGCTGAAACTCGTGCACAACTCAACCTCAACTAGAGGATTACTTGTCTCTCCACTCCACTCTTTCAACTTGCATTTCTGTCCTTAAAACAACCCAAAGGAATATTCCCACCATCAAAGGAAAATCCATGTAAGTACCGTAATGAAACGTGACCAATCCAATTCTCATTTGCAAAGAGCAGTGGTTTCCCCCCCGTTATTATACAGAGCTGTGAATTATCCTGAAATCCCTTTCTTTAAACTTGAAAATGGCAGCCAATAGAGAAAGAAGCTTCAACCTCTTCAGCCAAAGCGAAATGCTGCCCATGACATTGTTCCTGTTGAACTGTACAAGGGTAATTAAGTCTCTCACTGCACCCTGGAGGGCAGTGAGTCAGTTTGGGCTCAGCTGGAGCCCACTAAAAGAGTATTGACTAAATTTACAATAGTGCTAATGAACCTATACATGACTACTGGTCAGCATTAAAGGCCAAACAGCAGAGGAAGCCACAGAGCAAAGGGGAAGAGATGGAGAGAAATTACTTCTCAAAGTAATGTTTTGCTACTGTGATGTAGCAAAACAGCAATCAAACAATGAGGAAGGATTTCTTAGCTACTGGCAAATGTACTGAACCCACCAGTAACAGAACACTCATGTTGGAGAACTACATTGGTAGTTAGGTCCAAAAAGGTTCTCTTAATCCCAGTACTAGGCAGATATCCAGTCTGTAGGAAAAGGTACCGACTTCATGTCAGACATAGACTGATAGTTAATTCTAATAAAAATTGCTTAATAACAAGTGACCTCTGTTGAGTAAATTAATACTAGTGAATTACTGTAGTTTATACATGATTTGTGGTATTATTTGCTGTATTTTAAATATGTTTATGTTGTCACTAAAGCAATTGTATATGTATCTGACACTCTGTTTACATGTCGCCATTCCTTGAGGAAGGAAAGATTCAGATGCTTTAGTGAAGCATGCATCCCTAGAGCATTGGCACTTTACATATTGTGGAGGAGGGTGAAAACTGGAATTACACGTTCCTGGTGATTTTCCACATCGCTTGCTGAGAAGGCCAGGTGTCTAAAATACTACCTGCACAAAGCATCTATCTCTGTTTTAAACACCGTAAATCTACCAACTACTACACTGGATGCTGACTTTCTAAAAAAACCTTTTCAGTCCAACCACTGACATCAAGTTTCTCACAACTGGGCCTTCAGTGGCTACTTTCTGTTGCTGCCCTCAAGCCAGCTTTGCAGTTTTGCAGGGGTCTTTAACATCTCTGAAGCGCAGTCATCCCATCAGAACTCTCAAAATACAGCCCAAAACCAGGGATGCTGATCTGTTCCTGCCTGATGGCACCTCTCTGTGTCTGCACCTTGTGCTGCCTCCGGGCAGATGTGTGCGCAGGGTGCTCAGCACCCCTTGCCTGTATTCTTGGTTGGAGCCTCTAGGTGACACTACTTTAATACAAACGAAACCATATCAATATCAAAACAAGGCTCCTTGCTCCCCTCCTTTCCCCCTAAAACCTCAGGCATCTGCAGTGAAAAAATATCACAAATCCCACAGTCAGAACAGGTGTGAAAGTCCCGGATAACTGAAGCACCAAGACATGAGTTTCATGCCTGTATTGTCTCACATGTTAGGCAGCTCAGCTTCTCTCACTCAGCTTTAGTTTTTGTTTTACTTAGATTTCTTGAGCGAAAGCTACTCATGTAGCTTTAATTATTAATATGGATTCAGTTTGCAAGCTTTCTTGATTAGGGCACCACCATGCATCTAACACTAGAAACTGCTAAAAAAGATTGAGGAAAAAAATAGCTCAAGTCCTTTCTGGAGCATTTTAGTATTTCATACCAAAAAGGCAGTTCAAATTCAGTATTTGCACTGCACCATGCAAATCTAACGACTCAATAAGCTAGGAATCCCTGACAATCTATTAATAAATTACAGATCATTTGGATTTTTCTTTTCCTTTTCGTTGAAGTTCCACAGAAAATAATTAATTCGAGAAAACTCCACTGTGACTACTGAAAGCCAAAATTTGTTTTTGCTTACTGCCAATCAAAAACATTTTGGAGATCTGCTTTTATTTTCTTTTTGAAAACCTGTGGATATGTAGAAGGGAACAACTGACTTCTTATTTTCCATGGAGATTTTTTTCAGGGAAACAAAGCCAGCACCTCAGATACATGCACCATCTTCACAGACCTACAGTGCTTGGCCAATGTGTTCCAACTTGAACATCCAATATTAGTTTTTTGTCTAGTTGACAGTTACTATAAACACATTACTATTAAAAAAACGAACCACAAAATTTAACTGAGTTATCCCTTGACCTTTTGTGCCATGTTTTCCGTAGGCTGTGTAAACCACTCTGTGCAATTTGTTCTCTGTTCACACGGAGGAACACAGCAGAGCCAGGAGACACTGACGTGGAAAGAACACGAAGACCACTTAGAATCAGTAAGGATATACAATGATATATTGTAAAGGAAACATGGAATAAGTACCTCTGTACATCACACACTGACAGGAACCAAACTAAACGCTGATGTCGCGTACAGGTACCCTAAACTGTTTCCATTCAAGAGGAGGAAAGCAAGAGGGTGGTGTAGTCAGTCTGTATACTAATACTGACTTTGGGTGGCTAGCAAGAATTAGCTTTTGACTGATATGTGAATCACACCTTCCTCAAACACATTCCTCTATTTAGCATTATTATTTGAAGAAGTTTAAATTGTATTGGCATAAATTAAGGCACCATCCTGTATTTCACTAACAAACACCTAAAACACAATCCCATCCAAATCACTGGGTGTTTTTATGAAGTGCTAAAATGAAAAAGGCCAATTTGGAAGTACTCCACAAGACTTTATTTCCCTCTACTTTTTAACGGTGTGACTACAAACATTGAGATTTTACAAAAAAAATACGCAGTTCCAAAACATATCCCATCATGATTTCTCAAGTCTGTTGATCCCCTCCACTCTTTCCAACTAGATGACTATGTTCTCTAACCCTTTGGAAAGCTTTGATTCTCCCAACTCCAAATGCACAGCAGATCCATACCTAGTCCTTCTCTATCAAGAAAGAATTACCTCAAGTGCTGTTTCAGTACTGGATGTTGCCTGTACCATGAAAAGGAAGACTGAAAGAGGTTAGAAATTTTGTAATTTACTGTAAAAAGAAGGCGGCTATTTTCTGGCAAACCATATGAGAACACAGAAGCATTCTGAACCCCTTCAAGGTGAGCAGATGCAGGTGAGGCAGTCAAAAGGTGAAAGCAACAAGCCATTTACCAGCTCAGTGGTTTGGATGGCACCTGCTGCTAGCAGGTGGCTATCACCCCCTGCCTCTGCTCTTTTCAATATCCACCATACATTTATAATAACCATTCATGCAGCCACACACATATGCACAATACAGCCGTTTGCATGGAGACTGAGACACTAAAATCGAGCTGGCAGTTCAGTAGGTGATACAAAGTACCTCTGGAAGATGAAAGCCCTTAACTTTTTCTTTATGGTTGTGACAAGGCCTGTGAGGCCTGGATGACTTATGACTGCACAAGGCGGGAATGGGGAATGCTGCCTTCCATTTCACATTGGGTTGCTACAGATCAGGCTGTGACACGCTCGCTGCTGTGCTTCCTGGCGCCTTACTCTACAATCAGTGTCATCACTTAGAGCCATGCCTGCAAGTCTCAGGCTGCTCAGCAAGAGTTACTGCATCTGATTTTAACTCCTGAAATTAGAAAAATGCATTAGGCCAAATAATTAGAATAATTAATAAGTTTTTGAACCTGCAAAAGCCCACATCTCCCCTGCATGCACAGTCCTGCTTCACTACAGATTTCATATATGTCCACGCACATGTGTGTGCTCACTCAAAGATACAGAGATAACACAACTTACTTCTGTCCATGTGGAATAAACGATCACAGCTATGCAGGTAAGAAACAAAAATTCTACTGAGACCCACTCCTGCCTCGAAGAAGCAGAAGGGGCTACATTGTCTGACATGGGGACTACAGCATCCATCTGATCAAAGGAAAAAAAAGATTAAACCATCACACCCAGTTCTATTGTCACACAAGTAGACCATGCAATGCATTACTACAGCCCAGATCACAGTTACAAAATCCACCGGTAACAGCCCTGCTATTAACATGCCACCTGTTACCTTTTTCAAAATGCTGAAATTATCTTATGATCATTTTCAGCTTGACAAATGCAGTTTAATCTTTATTGCATCTCACAGCACAGACCTGCTTCATCCATGTCTTATTTATCTCACGTGTGTCGGAATGCAACCCCGAGCCCTCAGTCCCCCCCTGCCACCAGGCATTCCTTCTGCTCTGCTTTATCAATATACCTGGGTTTCCATATCCGACTGCTCCTTTACAATAAAAAACACACCCACCCAGTATTCTACCATTGCCTGTTGCCTTGGTAATCCAAATGCCTGGGTACTCGCTGATTATCGGCGAATGAGACTCGCATTGTTCACACCGCAGCGCGTCTGCTATGTTAATGTGAGATAATGGCAGCCAGAAGACTCCTTTTGTTCCCAGCTTTGCTGTTTATTCATAGTGCCTGGAGGTCAGCGACTGCTACAACAACCGGGGAAGGAACCGCTGAGAGCGTGAGCAGATTCCACTTCTGCTTTTGCCTCTGAGACAGGGGGGAAACACGAGCAGCCCCGCACAGCGAGAAGGGCACCGGGAGCTCTGCAGTCTGACTCACGCAAGGTGTAGCAGGCGGCTCGGAGGAAGATGTGATGGACTTGCACTTCCGAGATTTTAGATGAAGCTGATTTACGCTCCCCGACAACAGAAAAAAACCGCTTTCTTCGAGAGGCACGGCGGGAAGGGAGGGAGAGAGGGAGGAGGGGGCAGCACAGCACCGCCGCAACTTACGGGAAGCGAGCCGGGCTGGGGCTCCGGGGCTGGCCGGGGAGCAGGGACAGCCCTGCCGAGCCTCTGAGGGCAGCGGCCGGGCCGGGCCGGGCACGGCAGGGCAGGGCAGGGCACGGCAGGGGCAGCCCGGGCGAGTGACCTGGCCGGGGAGGGACGGCGGACGGGCAGGTCTGAGAAACGTCTCCCCGAGCGTCTCCGCGCTCTGCCTGCCTGTCAGAGTAGTTTGGAAATGCTGTTGGTGACACAGTGACACGGGCAAACAAACCGTCACATCGCATCTCCCCTGACGCGGTAAGTGGGAACTGAGAGCACGAACAGGCTGTGGTATCTTCCCCGCATTCCCAGCCTGGTGGAGATGAGGACATTCAAGACGGTGCCCCGGCTGGTGCGCTGCTCCTTATCCCCGGAACAGCCCTTTCATGGGAAGAAACCACCGATTCCTGCTGAAGGCACTGCCAGTATCTAATGTCACCGACCCATCTGCCCAGGTTGCTGATGTTCTCTGTCTGCCGAGCAGGCTTTGTTGTCATTTCTAGCGAAAACCAGCCAGGAGTGTCTTAGCTCGGATTGCTAACCTTTTTTTTTCAATAGGGAATCCATTAGAAAAGCCCTCCATCACTGCAAATAATAATGACTATTTCCTTTTTTCTCATTGGGATTCTGTGAGACTTGAGAACCCAAGTGTACGGGAGTAGCAGGAATACAATAATTGACACAATTGAGCACAGGGAATTCACTCCTTTTCTAATCTATTACAGAGAAATCCTGTGGAGGGTGACATTTTCATCTAAGTGAATGAATAACATACATATAAAGAAAAGGCATAAAGAAAAATATCAAGTCTTAGACAAAATAGACATCTGTGTTCCTGTTACCAAATTATCCAAAAATATAAAAAAATCTTCTTAAAAGACAAGGTATCTAGCATAATTAATGTCAGTAATTTTTACGTGCCAGACTGTAAGCTCCCTCCCTGCTCAGAAGCCATGTCACCTCCTGGCAGGCAGGCTGGAGCGCGATGCTCACAGCGTGGATACCCAGAAAGCAGCAACTCACACTGAACTCACCCTGTGCTGAGCCACGGGCTGGCCCTCCCCCAGCCCTTCTGTGCCTGGAAAGGATTGCTAAACCTCACAGGTGGACCTGACACTGCCGAGGTTGAAGGGCACTGACTTAGCTCTGATGTTCCCTATCCAAAGGTGTTCAACCCAGTTAAAAGACTCCCAATGATTTTAATGAGTTTTGCAACAAAGAGCTAGGC
The DNA here is from genome assembly GCA_013389985.1 of Dryoscopus gambensis. Lineage (NCBI taxonomy): Eukaryota > Metazoa > Chordata > Aves > Passeriformes > Malaconotidae > Dryoscopus > Dryoscopus gambensis. Next base: position 134,508 of record WEIT01030419.1, read on the forward strand.
AAAGTATAGCTTTCAGTGTCACCACACACTTATCGTGCTGACAGTCAAAATAGTTAAAAACCAGGGGTGCTGCCACAGTTGAACGATTTTTAACTCCACTGCCACCAGAAATCAGTTGGTTTTATTGACACCAAGTAACGTACCTTCCCTATATGCTCAAAGAGGAAAATCATGTAGACTCAGCATGTATCATCTGCTTTTGAGAGCAGACCTCATGCAAAGAGCATGATACCCCTGTGATTATTGCTAAATAGTAAATCACAATCGACCAGACATTTTCAGGAATTAGTTGCTCAATGTGGCCCAAACATGAGAATGATACCTGTCTATTCAAAGCTGTTACCATATTTGAAAAACTAATATAGACAGCACAAAGCCTGAGAAGATCAGATTTTGCCTCAGTCAGCAGACATACCTTAAATAATATTTGCCTAGTGCTTACTTATAAAAGTATCAGCTGGCACTTTTTAATAAAAAAAAATCACAAACTAAAACCTTAAGACTACAACATCTACAACATGTAGAGGGAAAACATAGAGTATATAGCCACTTATACTTACTAAAAAAAAAAACAAAAAACAAAAAAAACCAAACACAAAAGGACTTTATTTCTGCTACATATGAGTCTTATTACAACAGCAGTCCCTTTGACTCATCAGTCAATACAGAAGACCTGTTTCACATCTGTGCAAGGTGCTGTACACACAAGAAGAGATGATCCTTATCCTATACTTTTTACCAAGCATATAAGGAATATATGTCTGAAAACAAGTTACCCATTATTGTTTCCCGTTACCACAAGAATTGACCACAAACTTATCTAAAATGAAATGCATATTTTTCACATGGAAATATTCCACATTTAATTATTAACAGCTAATGGTTACACTTATCAATTTTCAAGGAGAAGGTACTGATCATTCACTTTTAGCTTCAACAGGCTGAATATTTTCTTCCACCTCCTCCCTGTAAGTGTATGTGATAAAATTAGTATCAGTAGTTTCAACTTAGAGGACAAAATGAACAAACAACTCTTGGGACAATACTTTGGAGCAATGAGTAGTTTTGTCATTGCAATGCTTAGAGCATAAACATACTGTTCTGAAGAAATTTTCCATCTTTCTTTTTTCTTTAAGAAATGGCACTTCTGCAGAAACATTTCTTGATTCTGGACTCTTCCCTAATTTTCCCCTGATGGTAAATTTCAACATTTGACAGAAAGGAAACCAGAAAAAACAGTGAAGCTACTCTTGCAGAATCAGAAGTAATTAAGGTTTCTTTACTGGGTATATTCTTATATATTAGGATTTACCATCTGTTCAGTCCCTAATTATATTTATTTCACAACTCCACAACCAGAAGGATGAAAAGGTTTTGAAACAATTTTATCTTTTACCTCAAGAGTTATGAATTCTTTTGTTGGAATCTTTGAAAGATTGTCCCTGCATGCCAGAGCCACATGACATAATGGAGCAATCCCCTACTTCAAACTGATGTATAAAACATGCACAATGTGCTTGTTTTCATAAAAGCGTGCTGCACCTGACCTCATCCAGACATTTTTAAAGTGACTATCGCTGTTGGTCAAAACAGCCTATGATGCAAAACTGAAAAGGCAGCAGCCTTTACAGAACTTCTGACACTGTTTGTACTAGTATGTCATAACCAGTTCACTCCTGATTCTTAACAATGCAAGAGCCAGTCCTCACCACCCAGTAAAAATTTAGACAGAACTATCATTCTTTTCCAAGAGCTCCATTCAATGTTTGAAAGTTCAGCTCTTAGTCAAGTTTAAATTGGAAGAAAAAAAACCAAACAACAAAACAAGCACTAAAAACAAGCACTCTTGTAAAGCAAGTCTAACAACTAAAAGGTATTTATTACTGCCTGAACATAAAACATCAGTGATAATAAATAACGCATCTACTGTAAGATTGAATTAATGCTTCATTTCATCTACTGTTCAGTTTTCTTTAAACCTTTGGTACTAAGTAATTTGTGATAAAAATAACATTATCTTCCTATTTTTCATCAATTGTGACTGCCCTATACAGGCATTACCACCCTTTGGTCACTAATTGTGAGACAGCTGGCAATTAATACAGAAGACCAAAATTCGGAGCAAGAGTGAAGACAATCAGAACCCTACAGATGCTCATGAGAAAACACTCAACTGCAACTAACAGCTGTCTATTTCTAAGTGGTTTTGTTGACAAATAAGCTTTACTACAAGCTGTGCAAGAAATGAGAAGCCCCCCAGGGCTTGCCTGGGTCAGACTGATGTGAAAATGAACTAGGGTGCAACTCCTGCTGGGACTGACTGAAACTGTACCCATTTCAACCAAGATTCAATTTGATACACGTGCACAGGTCCACCACTTAATGCAATAAAGTGTTAAATAGGAACTTTGTCAGAGCAACGGAAGGTGTGTAATGACAATAATTTGTACTTACATAACAGCATTTGCCAAACAGCATTTTTAAATTAACTCAAAAATCAGCCACCTTGAGTAGTATCTGTTATTACAGACATTATGCCAGATTGGAAAACTACAACACAAAGAAATTACATTATGCCCTGCAAGCTAGCAAGCATGAAATTTCACTCCTGTGCAGAAGGGCTAGCCCAAAGACTAACATCTCTCCTTAAATTCCCCATAAATCCATTAAGTAGGACTTTAATTAGAAGTTATACAGGATTAAGAAGGTAGATAGGTCTTACACTGGTCCTTCAATACAGGAGTAAAGTTTACTCACATGAATCAATAAAAAGGTCTAAGGCAAAAATAAACAAAAATCTCACATTCAAGTTTGAGCTGACTATTAGAATGCAAAGACTTAAAAAAAGGTAAGATTGGGAGGGTTTTTTTTTTTGAAATCCAGTGCTCATTCTGTTCACAAAACACAGGAGTTTGCAATCAAACCAACTGCCCTACATTAGACAGTAGGTATTTAGCTGAATTTTTTTCTATATGCAACACTTGATCATTCTGTTAATGAAAAACTAAATTTAGAAAGAAATTAGCACAATACAGTCCCTACTCTGAAAGCATTTGTTGCACATCCTTGTACGGCTTATATTCTGCTCCCTGTAAGTGCATTTAACCAACAGTAACACTATGAAAGTCCTCCTTGATCAGTCTGCTTCAGTTTTTCTCTCATAGCTCAATTAACTTCTTAAAAATCAAAGATTGTCCTTAAAAACAGGGCAGACCTGAATTATTTCTAGTGTAAGTGCCCATAGTTTATTAAATATGAATCCTTAGATTTAGATTCTTGTGATACATTATTGAGTCAGAATTTATTTTAAATAGCTAAGCCCTGTCTCAACTTTGAGACTAAGCAGCTGTGTTTCTGTAGTGCATCAGGATTCTAGGCCCTGACTAGAGTTCTGGGTAATTTTGTTGCTAGTAAAAGGAACAGGCAAAAAAGCTCTGTGTGGAGTACTCCAGATCATCTGATGATAGGGGAGGGATTAATTGTGTGTCTAGTGATAATCAGCAGCTCACATATCTCTACTTTGCCTTTGTTAAGTAAGGTTCTTGAATATGCTCTTGGTTGTTCTAACTTAATATCTAGCTCCTTTACAAAACTTGAAGTAGCTGGCTATGTTAATTGTTTTAGAAAATACAAAGCCTACTTTTTTTTGTTTGAATTAACAGAAAAGTCTTGTGGATTAGAGATAAGATACTGTGAACTTTAATACTAAGCTTTTGACATAAATGTAATCTAATGCAAATACAAATGGTGCTTCGTCAACAGCTTCATCACTTACTGCAGTTAATATTGTACTTAATGGCTTTTCATCTTTTGTCTAATTAAAACAAATAGAAAACCCAATTCTCCTTCACCCCATACTTCACTACTGTCTTATAGACTGATTATAAAACATCCATGAAAATAAACAGTTCCAGGTGGAAAAAGAAGTTGGGAGAGTCACAGGATGTCTCATGCTAATGTACCACCTGAGAGATTTTGAGCAGTTGTGTTATGGCTAAATTACAGACAACAGCACACACTGAAGCAGTGATGCAAGTACTCCAAATCCTGAAGAGGCTGCTGCAGCTATTGTAGATAAGAAGTTATGCCACAGAAATCCTGCTTCTAGAGGGGCACCTAATAGGTAAAGAGCAGTATTTTAGACATTACTCCCAGTGTCTTCCCCCATAGAGCATTTCAAGGCAGAAAGATGCAGGAACTTGAGAGAAATATGCAGGAACCTCTTAGTGCTGGGCAGGATGCTCTACTACAGGCAGAATATTGGATGACCCGGTACTGCTGGAAATGTTGGTACTTAGGTTCAGCAGAAGAAAGTATTTATTTTTTGACATGTGACAGTTTCAGTGGAAAACTGCCACAAAAGCTGTGCCTATCTTATCTATTATCTAGTAATGTAGCACACAGCTCCTGTGAGATAGTCTTACTTTATAGACTCTAGAGGAACAGAGGCTAAAAGGTCAAATGACAATCAGGCATCTAAAAACTACAGCTGAGAGAGCACATACACGGCACCACATTCTCTGCAGACTGGCCACTAATTCTGCTTTGTCTTCTGAAAAGCTTCTCCCAAGTGTAAAATTATTTTAAAACATTAAGTTTTCTGCGGGTTTTTTAAGTGTGTTTACAATCAGTCATTTCATAAGCAACTAAAAAAGAGGAAATCCAGGTACTCTGAAAAGCCAGTGATGATATACTATTATACCTCAAAAAAAAAAAAAGGACTTTATTTATTCTCAAGGGCTAAAATAAAAGGCATAGCAATTGCATGGTTTTCCCATAAATGCAACAAAAATCATGAAAAAAAAATCCAACTGAAACCTCAAAAGATGTTTTCAGACAAACTTGCATATGCAAATACACCGGTATAAAGATGTCCCTAAGCTCCATTCTAACACAAGAGTTCAAGTTAGGCTATCATGGAACCTAGGTACAAGGAATTTTGACTCATTTCACTCTCATAATCCTTTACTAACAAAAATACTCTACACTAAAACAAATTTATACTATTTGTGATTTCTTTAATGGGATGCTGAGAGAAAGAAGGCCTTGGAAAAAAACTCCCAGAAACATAAAGCATGGAATGAATGCTTAATCCTGTCTACAGGATCCTGTCTACACTTAATCTCCAGCTTTTGCTTCGACCTAGGTTGTGCAGACAAGAAATACAAACAGTGCTCCTCCACATAATTTGGTAATCAAAGCCTTCACATAATCTTCTTATAGTGTCCTTTAATGCTCACATTTTCTTTAAATCAACACAAGTGCTTTGTGATCCTCACCTGATACAAGACTGCACAGGACATTCTGCAATCCATGGCTACACCCACAGTACAATTGCTTTGCATGCAATACATTTCCAATGACACTTAAAACACAGAACATCAGTGAAATGTTTTCGACGTCAAGAAAAGCCAGTTGTATTTAAATAAACATCAGGCAAGTGTCTGATGAGAGACATGATGTACACGTTTATCTCTAGGGCATAACTTGAAGCTTGAAAGCAAGCCCACTTGATCTGAGCACAGATTTGAAGATGGAAGTGTCACTTCACTATGCATGGGGCAATAGCAAAGAGAAAATCTGAGCTTATTTAGTGCTTGCTGTGATTACAGAGACCCTGTTGTCCGCAGTGCTGAGTGGTGCATGAAACGGTGTCGCTCCCCCCATCAGTGGTAACAAGCATTTCAAGTAACACAACTGCACTGCTGCGGGCTGGGCCCAGACTCACCTGTGAGAGAGGGTGGGTTTCATGGAGCTCATAGAGTTCATGGGGGGTTGCATGGGGAGCTTCCCGGGAGGATCGTTCTGCCGGCTTTTCTGGTGGCGAAGCAGCAAGAGCCGTCCCAGCTCCTCACACCACGATGAAAGCAGTGCTGTGTGAACAGAACAGATGACAGTGAGCACACATCTGAGGAACCAGCACAGCCCAGTGCAGGTGCAAGCCCCTGTAACAGGAGTCACAAGCCAAACAGGCAAACACCAGGAGTGCAAAGCTTGCCCGCGACCCATCACTCACATTATTGTCCTATCAAACGGAGTCTGTAATTGCCCTACGCTGTCATTAGAATGTTTTTACGCAAGTTACAAACATTCTGCATGGCCCAGGAGGCACAAGAGAATGTGTCTGAGTTGAGCAGCACAGAGATGAAGAATGGATGAAGCAAAAGGATATGGGATAGCTGTTACAAGTGAAGTAAGATGCAGAATAATTCATTTCACTCTAATAGAAAGATAACAAAAACATACAGAAGACATCATTTACAGAGGGGAGCAAAGAAAAAGACCTCTGTTTGGCTGTTTTTTTTTTCAAAAGATTAATTGGAGAGAAGCCCATGTGCATGAATTAATTTCCAAAACTGCTATGAGCTACCAGTCTTGAATAGATAAACAGGAGAATGATGTATGGATACAAAGTTAGGCACTTAAATCTATATTTGACCCAGAACAACCCCAAAATGCGTGTTTCCATTATGTGCCTAATCTTGTAGTCAATGAGGTTAATTCTGTGCTTATAGGAAAATCATGCTTATGAACTATGAAGATACAGACATTTCCTAGAGGGAAGAAGAGCTTGCAAGTCCTTCTAAGGACATGAAAGAGGTCATTATTCCTGAAAATGTGGCCTCTCCCTTATGCACCCACAGTCAGAAAAGACCAGGCCCTGTTACAGAAACCACCTACTCTGCAGTAAGCAGAGCCCCAGGAAGTGACTGCAAGTGAAACCTGGCTCCTATGAGTGCACCCAGCTGAGACACTCCATTGAAGCCTCCAGAAACATCCACCCAAGCCTCAAAGCTGCCAATTTAATTCCAACATCAGAAATGGCTCCGGTAAAAAGTCAGCCAGGTATGACGATACAGCAAGGAGTGTCACTGCAACCAAGTGCAGACTAATTGAAAGATCCTGCAGTTGAAAGAAATCAACTTCTCAAGTGCTTGGGGTTTTTTCTTCTTTAAAGGATGGTTTACAAAACCCTTGGAACAAAAAAATGCTTCATGTTTAATTTTTAACTAAGTGCCTTCCTGAGGTGTTGCAAACCGAGCACAAATCAACAGATTACACGGGTGGTTGAGAACCAGAAGACTACTGAAAACCCAAGCTGCCACAGCAGTTCAGAGTAGTAAGAGCTCTAGATGTAATTTTAGGCTTGCTCATTTAAAAGAGATAAATGCAGAATTCTCTAAAATTGAGGCTTCTGTTTTCATTCTTAATCTTCTAATGGTTGTCTTTTCACCAAATAACATAATCATAAGCAGTAGCAAACTATCATTTCAGGGTACACCACCTTCTTTTCCCAGTAGCTACTCACATGTACTGTTAACACAGAACAAATTCCAAAGGGACTAACTGTAAAGTCGCATTTGTAGGGGAGAAAAAGGAACCTGCTTTACCAAAACCACATACAAGTATGGTTTTTCAGTACAAGAAACAATTGGATTTTCTCAAGTTAAATGGCCACACAAGAAAAATACTTCAAGCCTAGGCCACTGCTGTGAATTAATCACACATTTGAACAAAGAAGAGGTAGTAATTTTATTGCATTTATCAAGCAGAAGGTCAAGAGTGGTGTTTAGGGAGGCATTTTAGAGCTCTGCTGTGACAAAAAGGGGACATCGTTTCTTTATGTAACTAAATATGGTCACTCGGAAATTGCCAGCCTCACATGTAGCCTACAAAAAGCATTCCCCCGAGCTCTGTGAAATGTTCCAGCAACGAGTGTCAGTCTAAGCTGCTTCTCTATTAGCCAAGGAATCTGTCAACAAGCATTTGATCAAATTATACTCACCTTTTATCCCTGGCATATCGTTACTAATGTGCCAGTGACAAAGGCCCCCCTCCCCCTTTCCAGCCACCTGGAGATACAAATTCCTGCCTCACAGGGTTTCTTCCCTTGCGCCACAGCCACTTGAGCTGGGGAAACACGAACAAAGTGTTCTACGGAACACTTAACGCAGCCATCACAGAGTAATAGTGGATGAGTAATAGTGGATGCTGAGCACTTTCACAGCCGAGTGTAATTACTACGGAATCATCCATCTTAGACGAGGCTATGATGGGAGAAGGGAGTTGCTCCTTCTGCACACCTATGTGCACTTGACAAGTAAGATAAAAAGCAACAACCCAAAGGATCTGAGGGCATGAATCTGCAAACAAAAGCCAATCCTGCTTGGAAAGAAAAGCAGTGTAACTCCTGGAAAAGGAATATGCCAATGAGAGCATTGCTTTGGTGAGGTGAAAATGAAAAAACATCTTAATGAGTTGTTATTATTACCAATATCCAGTACATGCACTTATAAAGGGAAAGTGTAAACCATCAAAGAACAAAGAGGTCCTCAAGATAAGCTGGATGGTTTTTTTCTACAAGTTATCTGGAGAGGACTCATGTTTTTAGAAACTAAGAGACTGCAGGTAAAAAAACTTGCAAATTTACTCATCCCTCACAGCACCCATTATGGAGAGGTTCAACCTTTCCTCCCCCAGGACATTTCAACTCATGTACCATGTATGATAACCACTCTCTTCCCTGCGTTGGTACTTGTGCATAGAATGAAAACAAAGCTGTTTGTAGCCACCTAAGGAGTTACCCGTTCTCCTCTGACCTGCTCTGTCCTCCCTCTAAAGTAGTCTGCTCTCTTATGCTGGAAAATACAGGGCAGCCTCCCTGCTCTGCTCCCCCATCCACCTCCACTGCTCTGCTCTCTGCTCGGTAAGATGGATATACACCCTGCCAACACACATCTGGTACAGCTGGCTTCTCCAGAACATCACTTCCTGGGCTATTCAAGCAAGATGAAACAAACTCAAAATGAATTTACAGATTACACTATTCATCTTTAGTGTACTTAGTTACTGCTTTTTATGCTGACAGTATTAGGCGTATCTCAACTCATTTACACTCAAAGCACGAGAATTTCAGTATCGTACTATAATGAACAGATAAAGCAGCAAGCACAAAGGACAGCTACAGATGGTGCCAACAGTCAGTCTCACCCTCTCATAGCACAGCCAAGCAGCTGCTTTTTTCTCCCCCTCCGCCCCTCCTCCTTGTACAACAGGAGCACAGATTTTGCAGATGGACCATCCACACCGTCTCTCGCAGCCTCTTGCTGCGGCAGTTTAATGATCAAATTTAAATCGTGTTCCTCTGCTGCATTGCTACAATGTCCCTTGCATACAATGATGTGGCTTTCCTGCTTAAGTTGAACTCAACTGTTGCAATGGGAGGAAAGGAAGAATCCTTGAATGTGCACACACCCCCATAAGAAGTCCTGTATCCAGCCCAGGTGTAAAATACAACCTGGTTAATACACAAAATTGACATTTTCTTCCAACCCCTGTTCAGTCACAGAAGGCTCTGCTAGCTCATGCAAAAAGATGCAGAATAATGGCAATCAAATGATGTACTGACAGTTTAAGTGTATTCACACATTTATTTGGCTTAAAGGGACACTCTCTGGGATGACTGGTGCAATATTTGACCTACTTTTCTCCATCTGCAAAACCTGTATCATTCTTAATGGGATTGCGTTTTACTTTTAGCACTCATCTATTTCCATAGGAATAAATCAATACTGATTTGCTAATGACGACTGCGTTAAGAAACCAATACAGACATGAGCAGCCTCAGGTTTCACATTTGTGAAAAGAAGAAACACAGATTTGAAAATAAGATAAATTTCAATTACAGCTAGCCCAAGGGGCTTCCCTAAGGAAGCAAGATTAAAAAAAAAAAGTTCAGAGATATTCAAGCTTGCTGCTACCCCGTCCCATTTCTGTCTCTCTATTCTTTGAAGAGGACCAGACATGGCAAGAGTGTGTCTCAGCACAGAATGTGACCGACCTCTCCTTAAAATACTCATAAATACTCCCACACACCCAAAGCTGGCAACACTGTATGTCCTTCTGGATGCCTCCAATAGTTTTAAAGTCTTTCATTGAAAAAATCATAAGACATAGCAATGTATCCGCATTGGGATCCTGGGGACAAGGAGGGGAAGGAAGGCTGGAAGGCAATTTTTTTTTCCCCGGTCAGCCCAAGTCACATTTTAAGCATTTCTCTGCAACCACAGAGCTAAGCCTTGCTTGAAAGAGAAAGGAAGCAATTGTTATTTAATCCCCTGCCTCTAGGAGCCAAGTCTTTAAGAACACGCCAAGTATCACAAGATTTGCGACACAATTATTAGGACCGGCCACATCCCCTGGTACTGTTCCTTTCCTGTAAGGACCCTTTTGTGCTGAAAACCTGCCAGGCAGTACAGAAACAAAGGCCTGCACTGCTCGCTCCGTGGCACCTTCCCATCTCTCACAGCCATGAGTGCCCCTCACCCAGCAGCAGCATCACTGCTTTGTAAGTGCTGGGGCCCTTCCATTAGGAAAATCAAGGAGCTTGAGCTGGGAGAAGCCACAGATCATGCCCAGGCTGCTCACACCACTTAATACTTCTTTAACAACAAATGATGCTGGCATATCTGCAAATATTACATGATGGATGCTGATGATGCAGCTCAAAGGTCATTTTATAGCCGTGGCATTGAAGATTGGTATAGCCCATAATACCCTTTTTGGGCCAGGGACCAGAAAAAGTAAAGGAACCAGGGTGTGCGCTCAACGCTACCCCACAGAGGCACTAATGCATTCCATCAGCTGCACCCACGCCGGCGCTGGGAGCTGCAGTCCTGCACTGGCTGGTTGTACTCGGCGCCGTGCAAAGTGCCAGAGTAAGCACCTCCGAGTGCATGAGCCAGCGGCTCCCTAGAAAGCAAAATACAGAGAAGCACAGTGCTAATCTATTTACCTATTATGATACCCTAGTATTAGTTACAGCTTATCACCTCAGTAAATCGCTGCCTCTTGTTAGGGAATGTGCTTAAAGGTGCAGCAAACTGTTATTTACAGGCAGACACTATATTTACAGCCACAAAGACAGGTGAGGAGGGGATAGGACAACAGCTCAGTAATTTCAATGCCTTCTGCTTCCCGGGAGACTGCTGGAAGAGCACAATAGGATTACCGCTTCCTTGCTGCAGTTAAGCTGCAGTAGATAGTTCAATAGGCTGACTGGCAGACCCGTATTTCTTATTCGCTGCAATGAAAATATTAGGAAAAAAGGAGGAGTTTGATTTGGAGAACTATCTGTTCAGCATCATCTCGCTAGATTGGTTTCATGTCTCAGAAGGAAATGCATTTGGCTGAAATGATATTTACAGCATAAGTAAGAAAATACATCATTTTTCACCAATCATATCCATTAATTTTATATTGCTTTTAGAAACAAGTTTGTATTTTTTTAAATGGAGAATTCCAGATAAGTAGAATGCAGAGCTACGGAGCTACTCTCTCCTCTACAGACTGCAATCTAAATACAGTTTTTATAAAACATCCAGTGAGGTAATTTGGTGGGGAGGGAAGGGAAGCAGCAATGAGAAGAGAATGAGAGGAGTGGAAATAACTATTGTCTTGGTTATTTAGAAGAGTTATTCTCTCTACACAGGAAAATGGAGACTATATCACATTTGGAAAAATACATTGAAAATGTTAACTACCTAAAGCTCAATGTGCTGACAGTTTTACAAAAATAAGGTCAATTGCATTAAAAGGATGGAACCTTTGTCCGCAATTTTGTGAAACTGAAAATCAGATGTTTTCCTTGTGTGTTAAAAGCCATTTTGCTTTTAAAGAGCTAGGAAATGGGGGAGAGGGAGAAATCAGTAATTCCAAACTATTTCAAGGATTGATTTTCCTGCAGCTCTCCTCCTCACATACCCCAGCAGAGCCTGGCAATGGCTGGCTGACCTGTCGGACAGTCGGTCAGGGCAGCAAAGCAAGGCCACAAACCTGGGATGTAACGTCCATTACCAGAGATTTGTGTTTGTCCCTCCTCTGCAGTTCTTTCCAGGTACTGCTAGACGGCCTAACCCTGCGACAGGCGAGCCCTACCCCGTCATTACCCGAGCTTCTGCTCCGTGTCTGCCTCAACACTGAGAGCACAAAAGGAGTATATACAAAGCCAATTACAAAGCAAAAGTATTAATTTCTCAGCAGTCTGGCTATTCAACATGGACTCAAAGCAGATGCCAGGGAGTCCATCCCTCCTCCCAGGCCTACCCCTCCGACTGCCAGCAGAGACTCACTTAGCACACAGCAGCCCACGGCACAGAGCCAGTGCTTACTCCCAGGTGTTTGCTCCCACCTCATCCCGGGAGGCTTGCACCCCAGCTGGCTGCTTTTTCAGAGCACCTGAGGATTGTGACTGCTTTTCTCCATCAGGCAAAATCAGTGATGTTACCTTAAAAGTCCAAGTAAGTTGGATTAAATGGACTGATTTTATCTAAAAAGTACCAACACAAACCTGCTCCACTGTAGTGAGAAGAGCCACCTCCAAAGGCACACAGATTTAAAAAGTGCTGGTCCCAGCAACTGCACAGCAAACTGCATGGAACTGAATTCCTCAGCTGAGCAAAGGGGGCAGCTGGCTCAGATCCTGCTTTGGGAGGCATGAACTGCCCTGATAATGACAACAGGAACACAAAGTTGACAGCCACAGTTCAACATTGTGGAACAAGGCATGATACACATTTATAGCCCTAATATTTAAGTAATGTCTTTTATCAACAATGCCTCCTTTATTACTATAGCTACAGCTGTGTCCTGCAGAAATATCCAGCTTTGCCCCAGTAGGATCTATAACGCAATTATGTACTACAATTAAAAAACAAAAAATCATGCAGGTTTGCAGGAAAATAGATAATGAAGGGAACACCTAATTAAACTGAATGTAGTATCACATTAATTAACAGAGGTTTTATTCAATACAACCCTTACTGCAAACCTGAGAGTTATCCAGCATGTGCTGCATGAGAATGACACCATGTACAAAGTCTGGTCTTGAATACGGGTCCAGCTTGCCTTGGCATATCTTCAGTTCTTCACAAACACCTCTCAAGACACATATATATGTAGGCTTTCCCAAAGGCTCTTGCCAACTGGAATAGTACATGCTGGAGACACAGATTTGAATGCTGCTATCCTCACCCTATGCCTTCCTGGGATTCCCTAATTTCCTTCTACACTTGCCAAAACTTGGCAGAGGATCTTACCAGATTCACTACATTAACTTTGAAGTAATACATTACAAAACATAGCAACAATGGCTCAATTTGGCAAGCACAAAACACTCTGTACAGATCCAGATAAAATACGTAAGCATCTCATTTAGGCTTAGCTTTACCCAAGCTGCTACATTTGAAAACACAGCCCATTATATAAAGAGAAGACAACACTGTGGAAGGCCACCAGCAAGTGAATCTTGGATAAGGCTTTTCAAGGAAATGCACTCCAATAGTATTAGACTGCTTGTTTTCTTACTCATCCAATTGATGGTTTCACTGCTTAGATTTCAAACAACAGCATCTTTCATTACTGCTGTACACTTTTATTTCGTAATGACAGTTCTAGTCATCAACAGATTTCACATATAATCCAGACATCTGAAAAACAAGACTGATATACTTGAACCCATCTTTGGCTACAGTCCAAAGCAGTGACCTACAGGTGAGAGGCTCCATTTCATTTAATTCATCCTTAGCCCTCCAATTATTATGGTTAACAACTCCTGAGCTAGCACCACCACTAACTTCTGAAAGTGCTAAGAAAAAACCCAACAGATGAATTTAACATGAGCTGGAACACAGGGAAGCCATGCACAATCAGTACAACAATGGAAGTCTGGAAAAAGGAAAATCTAGTGTCTGTGAATAAAGAAAGAAAGGAATAGCTGCAGAATTGGAGGTTCAGCTTCCTATCATGGAAAATTAATCCAGATTATTCAAAAGGACCAAGAGGAAAGTAAAAAATGAGTAACAGCCAAAATGGACTTGTCAGGAACAAATCACGCCTTACTTCTCTACTTTCTTTACACTAACAGACAACAGACCATGAGCATAGATTAGTTTGATTTTAGTCAGGCTTTAGTGCTGTTTAACATGACATTCTTATGAATAAACAAGGAAAATTAGGTCTAGCTGAACACAACACAAAATGGCTGGAAACTTAAGCCTTACCAAACTATTAACCCAATAGTCACTAATAGAAATGAGCATTATCAGATGGGTTTTTGCAGTTTTCTCTGGGCCTGAAATTACTGAACGATTCATTTACAGATATCCATGATGCAGATGAATAAAGGGCTAGAGTGTGTTCTGGGTCGATTTACAGATGGTGCAAGCTGGGAAGAAGCATCAGCTCGCTGCAGAAATTTGTTGCTGAAATCATCGCGAAAAGCTGGAGAAATTATCTGAAATGACATCCAACAGGAACAAGTGCAAAGTCCGACACAGCACATCTCCCAACGAGAGGGTGAGAAGCAGGCCTGATGGCAGGAATCCTCAGAAGGGCAACGAAGGCAGGAGCTGTGCTGTGCTGCCAACCAGCCTCCTCAGCTGCATGAGTGGGACCCAAGTCTGGAAGATGCACAGCTCTCCTTTCTCTCTAACCCACCACAATGTGCAGGCACAGAAGGGAGAGAAAAGTAATCAGAATGATTAGAAAAAACCCTACCAATAAACCCTGCAAGAAATGTTTGCATAGATTAGGGCTTTTGGTGGGTTTGGTTTGGGCTTTTTTTTTTAGAGAGGGAAGACTGACAGCAGCGGTATTCTGATTTAATGAGTAATAAAGCATTAACTATATCCACAGCAGAAACACCAATATATAAAAAAGACACAAGTTAGATATTAGGAGCATACTAATGCTCTTTAATATGCTAAGGGGTAAGGTGAGGAATTTCCATGAATGGAGATGGAGAGGAAAGGTCAGATACAGATCTAGGACGAATGGATTCTTCAGCCAAGGGGGCATGGCATAGATGACTTTTTGAAGTCTTTTAGAATCAAATGAAATCTATGTTTGTGAGCAGAGGAAATTCAATCAGTCTGCATTGGGAAAATATTTAAATTTGGCTTGTATTCACAATTATCCCAGAAAGACGTCTCAGCTACAGTGTGGGGAGCTCCTGCAGAGACTGCTGAAGTGGCCATCCAACTACACGGCTTACTGGCTACGTTTTAAAGATGAAAGAAACTGAGAGCAGGTGATGTGCTGAAGGTCACACCATTTGTGACAGAACAGAGTCCCAGAAGAGAGAGGATCATACACCTTCCTCTCTTTGCAAGGAAAAACCACAACCACCACATCAAGGGGTTACTGCTCTGTGCCCGCAGTCTTTGTGCCTGCCATGGAACATTTTCAAACAACAACTGTAAAACATCTGGAGAGGCTTTCAAGGAGGGGAAAAAAATTGCAAAAACCACACAACCAAAATTTATAGCAGAAACGTGTTTCCAAAGTTAACACTGCACAGCCAGAATTCAGAAGGACCAAAAGCTATTTTAGGAACTTTTGCTTTTTGGTTCTGCAATCTTGCTCTTTGCTTTAACTGTA
The DNA here is from genome assembly GCA_013389985.1 of Dryoscopus gambensis. Lineage (NCBI taxonomy): Eukaryota > Metazoa > Chordata > Aves > Passeriformes > Malaconotidae > Dryoscopus > Dryoscopus gambensis. The sequence continues at coordinate 149,946 of WEIT01030419.1, forward strand.
CATTATTTTATATTTTTACAGGAAAAGAATGTTTTATCAGGTGTCCTCAGAATTTTTTTACCTTTGTATGATTACTGTAATACAAACTTTGCCAAATTCTCTATAACTGCTGAAGGAAAAAAAATGTTTGCTTTCAAAGCTGGGGGTTGTAGGACCATTTTTCATACTATCCAAACTTTGTACTTGAACAGAATTAAGCTAGAAGTAACTCTAACCTTATCCTTCCCCTCACTCTTCATTCTGAAGGAAATATTACAACTACGTAAAATCATCTCTAAGTGTTAAACATGAGAATAGTTAAGGACATCAGGAAAGAGAAACTCAGCCTGCAGCAGTTTTTAACTTAACTGATTTCTGTTCGAACAATACAGGGCAAGCAGATGCGTGCATGCACTGCAGTTTCAAGGCAGCAATGCTTCCCATCTCACTGCCCAGCTGATGAGGTAGTTTTCCAACAGAGTCATTACTTCTCTTTTTTCCCACCAACCCCACAAACCTTGTCATCATCCTTTACTAGCAACCTGCTCTGCTCCTCTGGTACCAATCACCTTTTCTTGAGAACTGCCTAATTAATTAACATTCAATTAATATACCAAAGTCAAATACCAAATAATTGTTCCCAAGCTGCACTGGGAACTTGGTAACTAATCTGAGCAAGAAAAGGGCTTCTGCATCCTTAAAGTTCCATTTCTTCTAGCTGTGTCTTCTGAGCTAATGGATGTTTCCCACCTGAAACACAGTTGTATTACAGGAGCTGACTTTGTGAGTCATGGATGCTCTTGTTAAGGCATTCTGATACCCCTAAAGACTCCACATGCACTAAGTTTATTTTATTTATTACTAGTAAAGCAAAAGTAGCAAATCATCTATGCTCTGCTACAATTAGGGCCACATCAAAAACTCAAGCTGGCGTAAAATTAGAAACATCTAAATAACCCTACCCTGATCTTCAGATTATTTTAGTCGTAATTTCATTATACCAAGTGTTCTGCAGCAGTACCACCTCGAGGTAACCCCATCTTCTGCTGTCTGTGCCTATGCTCTGCTGTAGCCTGCACACTCCCAGCTGTGCTGAAGCATTTCTTTGTGTGACCACCCTGTGAACCCGACCAGCTTTTTTTTCTTCTTCCTTTTTTTTTTTTTTTAAATCTTCTTT